>BTSX01000004.1:47044188-47538472 GCA_036245825.1 Pristionchus entomophagus | reverse complement strand
GTTTGATTATTTAATTTTTCCTCAGGAAGCCTTTTTCTTCGTTTTTTTTAATCAAGAAAATAACTTAATTTAATCATAATAGACACTTTATCATCTACTAGCCATCTCTGATAGTATGGCTGCTGTCATCAATAATAGATTATTTTTAAGATGACAACGATCCCGAACAAGCTAAGATCAAGAGACCTCACAAGTGTACTAAATGTGGAGGAACATTCACACACTTGCATCATCTGAAGAGGCACATGCTTATTCACGGCGGTCAGTTCGATTTTTTTTTATATTATTTAATTTTTATTTTTATCAAATTGATAAAAAGTAGATGAGCGATGAAAACAATTCTATATATTTAAATTCTCAGATGATGAGACAATGAGGCGTCCCTTCGGATGCGATGTCTGTAAAAAAGCGATTCACGCAAGCTGTGCACCTCAATACCCACATGAAAACTCACTTGAGTATGTTGATTCCTTGGAAAATTCGATTAATCGTACATTTCTGAATCTTTTGTTCAGAAAAGGGGCGATCCGCTCAAAGGAGGGCAAAAGTGTGATATATGTGGCAAAGTCGTATCCGGAGGGCTCGAGAGACACAAGAGAACGCATTGGAGTGAGCTATTTCTTGATAATTCCCTGGCATATGAAATTTTTATAAAATCTAACTAAACTCTAGTACGATATATCAACGCTTTTTAGCTAAAACCTGATCATCTATCATATCATACTCCTATATAAAGCGCTAGCGTCTGTTGGCCCGTCTGTCCAGACGCGGCCCACTTTGCCCCGCCCCCTCCTCGCCCCCAGGGTTCTCGATCTAAGATCAAAGATCAAACTACAAAGATCATAGGCCAAACTACAAAGATCAAAGATCAAACTACAAAGATTATAGGCCAAACTACAAAGATCAAAGACCAAACTACAAACTCCACACTACATACACTTCACGCTACAGACTACAAACAACACGATTTCGTCATAGAAACTTCCAGAAAGAGGAGGGAGGGAGGGGGAGAGAGATTTCATCATAGAAACTTCCAGAACCTTCCAACGAGACGGGGAGGGAAGGGGAGAGAGATTTCGTCATCGAACATTCCAGAAAGAGAGGGGAGGCAGGGAAGAGGAGATTTCGTCATCGAACCTTCCAGAGAGAGATGTTAAGGGAGGGGAGAGAGATTTCGTCATATAAATTTCCAGAACCTCCCCGAAATTTCGAAACCTTCCAGAGAGAGGAGAGAGTGGGAGAGGGTTTGAAACAGGAGAAAAAAGGAAGACAGACGACGCGCGCAGCACGGAGTATGCCAGTGGATTACCCCCCCCCCCCCCCCGTCGGAGGCGGGGGAATGCCGCTGGTAAGAATATAATACTTACATTCTTCTAGACGATGTGACAGAGAGGAGACCCTTCGAGTGCGATATTTGTCACAAGCGATTCACGCAAGCAGGCAATCTAAGAATTCACATGAAACCGCATTCAAAACAATAATAAACTTTCGTTTCCTAATAACAAGATTTATCTATTTATTTAAACTATGTCTGTTACACTTTATCTTTATCATGTGTGGCATCCTACTCCTCTTGCTTCTTTCCCAGAATCATGACGTTGACTAGTCGACGTTTCCAATTGTCTTCTTGATAGTGTACGTGCATTTCGAGCATCTGAAAGCGATTTTTGAAATTTTTAAGCTATGGGGCCTAGCCCTCACCAAATTGCACACTTTTTTCAAGTCGGAAAAATGAAAATCTGAACGCTTTTGTCGGTTCCAAATGCATTCTTGATACGGTGTGTGTATTTAGAGCTTAGAATAGAATAGAATAGATTTATCATGCGATATCACATGTAATTGGGGGTAATTATAAATGGGGAAATACGGGAGAAGGTGCTTTGATGTATCATTTCTTCTCATCAAGCCATTGCCATCATGAACTCTGAATGAGACGTAGGAAGATTACCTTTCTGCAACATGGATATTATACGTTAGTGATTCTATGCACATATGAATTTTCTCTTAGTTTTAAACGCGCAGTATCTACGACAACTTTATACCTAGCACCACGAGCTTATGAAAACAATTTTAATTTTTGTAAATATAGAATTGACTATTGCAGTGTACATCATGAATGGCACATAATGAATATTTATCGATTGTGGAACTTGGTTGTAGGTCATCGCTTGCATGTTCTCAGTACTTGTGGCTGCTCTTTCCAATTCTCCTTCTACCATTTACATTCGGAGGAACCGTTAAACCTTCTGAGTGATTATCGTGAATTGGAGACAATGATAGGGTCGCGGGTCTCGCTCAAAACAGTATGCATAACGACGGATAAACATGTGTTTGACATTTTTTTAAAATAATTTAACAAAAATATTATTAAAATATATTCATAACTAAATAATATCCATTCAAATAACTAAGTCCAAATATAATAACCGCTCCGCAGAACTTGCACGCGACGCCTAGGAAGATCGCGTGGACGTGTGTTGGGCTCATTCCGGGTTCATTCACTTCCTCTTTTTCACTCTAATTGGAGCTCTAGTTTCATTCAATTTATCCCACTGGTCATAAGCGATAGTAACTTATGTTATAGCCTTATCCATTGCAATCGCATTTCGTATAAAAAATCGATTTTCAACCGTTCGCCTTTTCACCTCTTCTCATACTAAAGAAAACTGACGTATGTTTTGCTTTCGCATTGCGCTGTCCTGTTTACGTCCGCGGCCCGCGTCGTTCTGCTCACGTTTTTATGGTATAGTAGATTAGAAACCAACGTTCCTCCTTTCTATATCTCACTCCTTCTACTTCCTCATCGCTCAATCATCTCATTGAGATGTCGTATGAATTTTTGCTGAACGATTTCCCCACGAATACGTAAGGACAAATTATGTTCCAGGCACGGGTGTAGACCATACTAACTTCATGTCGGACTTTGACGACGATGATTGTGACTTCGATGATGGTGAGTGCATTTTCATCGTTCGAGTTTGTTTTCTCCATTTCTCTTACTTCGAGAAAACATCTCTCCCATCATTTCCTTCTCGTTGCTATGACGCGACGACGTTAGAAACCAATGCTCTTCCCACGTAGTCTATCGCTCTTCCCACTTCCTCATCACGAGATTTCTTGCGAATATTCACTAAACGAATCCTCTACGAATGCATTCTTTTGAATGTCTGATTCTTTTGGGAGAGAGGAGATCGTTAAGTGCAGGACTATCAAGGTCATAAAACTCTAAATAGTGCCGATTGTTTTCGGGCGTTATCGAAACTACAGGAAAAATTGCTGCTATTAAACTGGGTTAGAATGTCTTTGACCCAGAGTTCAAATACCCGTGTCAACATGGTCTCGAAAATTTACGGACATGTTTTTGTCAATAAGGATCCTTTCTTATGTGGAATTTGATTAACAAGAAAAAACCGGGTATGGTTTGTCCAATTTTTTTTTTTAAGTATTTGAACTCTGCTTTGATCTCTGCTTTGAACTCTGCTTTGAACTCTGTTTTGAACTCTGCTTTGAACTCTGTTTTGAACTCTGTTTTGACCTCCACTCGTTCCAGACTACTACAATGACATGGAAGACGACATTGCTGACGATGAGACGGAGAAGAAGAACGTAGAGGATGCAGAGAATGCAGAAGCGGAGTGCTTGGAAACAGTCCAGGTAGAACATTTCTCTGCTAGAATTAGTCTCGCTTATTCCTATCCTTTTGTGTGCTATTTAGTGATGACAAAGCGGCATTTCATTCCGCCTTCAACCCGGCATTTTTAACGGTGAAGCCTGCATGAACCCTTGTCGAAGCCGGCATGCCGATTCCGTTTTGTCCTCACTAGTGGTATTGACGTTGCCCGAGATTCAGGCATAGCTTGTCTGACGAACTCATGAGTACTTTGACTGAAAAAGATGATATATATTATAATATATATTATTAAAAAATTCCTAAATACCGAACCTAGAAAATACAGTATCCTTGTAGATTGAACAAGTACTGAACGAGGCCGTGGCTGCACTGGTCGAATCTATCCATGTCACTCCCACTCTGGCGAGAGCCCTACTCAACGGACACTCATGGGATGTAGATAAGGTTAGTGATCTGGTAATATTTGTCTGAAGATAGCATTGAAATGTATACTCGTATTCTTTCTCTTTCATCTGCGTGGTCGCTAGGCATGGAAGATGTTTATTTTGTGGAAGTGGAAAACGATTATTATTATTTTTAAAAGATCTTTTATCGGTGCAGGTTCGCCTTCTGATGTCCTCGCCGTCGACGTTGGACGATGCGATGGTCGCGTGTGGCATGCAGCTGAAGACGAATGATGGAGCGAAGAAACCGAAGCTGTGAGTTTGAAGTTTAAAAAAAAGGATTGTATTAATCGTGACTAGTTATGAATGAGGGCACACTCTGGCCATTTTTCACTTCTTTTGCTGATATCTCTCTCACCCTCTTATATGTGTGAGTGCATAATTGAATCAGTACATTATTTTCCATTTGTTAAATACAACTTGTAATAATGTATTCGGTTGAGATCCACTCGGTCTCTGGAATCCGAAGCATCAACTTCCTCTTCAACTGGTATGGTTTTCATCTTCTTCAATCTATTTTTGTGATATTTATTAGCATTCACGATGGGGTCTATTATACACAATCATGCTCTACATTTGTTGTTTTGAGAATATACGAGTTA
This sequence comes from Pristionchus entomophagus, assembly GCA_036245825.1. Lineage (NCBI taxonomy): Eukaryota > Metazoa > Nematoda > Chromadorea > Rhabditida > Neodiplogasteridae > Pristionchus > Pristionchus entomophagus. The sequence goes on along the minus strand of BTSX01000004.1, from coordinate 47,533,796 downwards.
CATCGTTCATGGATTTGATAGGAAAGTAGAGCTGAACGAATCATATGGGCATCTCGGTGGCATAAATTTTAACCAGTCTTCTCTTCTCAGAGTGTGCGGTGTGCATTCGATCGGACGTGGAGATGCGATGGCTGGCCTGCGAACACTCCTTCTGTCTCACCTGCTGGAGGACACACATCGAAATGAGGTGGACTTGTTATTATTTATTTTAACTATCATTACAATTTTTTAAAGATTATAAATTCGAAACGGATGGGGGTGGTATGGGTCTCAGTAAAGTCTACATGCTGTTGAGCTAGAGCATTGTTGTAGACATTGAGAGGTCAAAAAACAATAAACAATTAAATTTTGACGCTCTACAGATGCACACGAAAATACGGAATCACTGGAACTGAAGCCGAGTGTTTTTTAGATTTTAGTTGCCAGAAAACTAGCTCATCACATCGGCACATCTTCTATTGATTTCTAAAGGTGTTAAAATTTGAAATTGGCCTTAACTGAAGGATTATTCCAGACTTTCGTCGGGCGTCTCAACTCGCATTGAGTGCATGCACTCCGACTGCACTCTTGTCTGCTCCGCCGAATTCGCCCTGGCTGCATTGAACAAGGCGGCGTTCAGGGCCAAGTTTGTTATCTTTTATGATATTTTATTTATTTGTTTATTCTCGACGCATAAATCATCAAAATTAAGCTTATCAGTGCGTTCGCCTAATTCTCGCCACCTCTCCGTACAGCAAATTTAGACATCCTGATTTTTTGACATATTCTGTTCGCCCTCAGTGTCCCTCATCGATTTCTGTCACTAACTTTTTCATGTGACCTTAATTTGCATAATTATTGAGCCTGAGAGGTCGGCTATTTTTCAAGGTTTTCGGACGCAGTGAAGACCAATGACGACCAAATTTCATAAAAATTGAATTTCTGGGACAATTTTACGCGCTGATCACGCCTGTGTTATTGAAATTTCTTGAAATTCAAAATTTGCATATCCATCAAAATTTCAATTGGGTCGTTCTCGAAAACGAGGAAAAACGTAGTTCCAATTTTTTGATATGTTGTAGCCCTTGATGAGCTCTTTTCATCGCGCCTAAGCTCGACTCATATCGAGTAGGTCTTGGTTACTAAATCATTAAAGAACGCGAAATTCCTAATCGAGAGGAACGCTCTCATTTCTCCCATTCCGCGCAACTCGCCTCGCCCGTGCGGTGTGAAATGACTGCGCGGCAGTGAAACTCAACTCATTTATCCTTTTCGCCTCATTGGCGCACTTGTTCTTTTGACTACTGACTAATCCCCTGTCTCTTCTCTCGATCTCTCGTCTCAAATTACATTCCAATGATGTTTTGACTACCGATTTTGTAACAAATGATAATATCCACTTCCCGTGGGGAAGTTTGATTTTCAGTTTGTGACAAACTCAACCCCTGGGTGAATTTGGGTCATCCAATCATCCTCTACCGAGATTGGCTCCCCGATAAGATTTTGAGATGCCCTTTTAACTGGAGCATCTTCAGACCATGGACACGAAGTTCACCAGGTTTTGTGAGCTTGCATGCACTTTGAAAATTTCGTGTCGGCTAACCCCTTCAGAGCCAAAAACTGGAAAAAAAAAGTCAAAGCTAATACTAAAGATCGGATTCTGGAGAAGATTACTCAGAATAAGACGATATTGAAGAAGAGGTATAGAAAATTGATGATGACACTATCCTAAACATACTTATTGATGAAATCTCAAATGAGATATTTGATTGATAAATTTTTTTTCTTCCGTTTAGTGTTTCAGATTGGTCAGACAGTATTGAAATAGACGAAATGAGTTGAGTTTCACTGCCGCGCAGTCATTTCACACCGCACGGGCGCGGCGAGTTGCGCGGAATGGGAGAAATGAGAGCGTTCCTCTCGATTAGGAATTTCGCGTTCTTTAATGATTTAGTAACCAAGACCTACTCGATATGAGTCGAGCTTAGGCGCGATGAAAAGAGCTCATCAAGGGCTACAACATATCAAAAAATTGGAACTACGTTTTTCCTCGTTTTCGAGAACGACCCAATTGAAATTTTGATGGATATGCAAATTTTGAATTTCAAGAAATTTCAATAACACAGGCGTGATCAGCGCGTAAAATTGTCCCAGAAATTCAATTTTTATGAAATTTGGTCGTCATTGGTCTTCACTGCGTCCGAAAACCTTGAAAAATAGCCGACCTCTCAGGCTCAATAATTATGCACATTAAGGTCACATGAAAAAGTTAGTGACAGAAATCGATGAGGGACACTGAGGGCGAACAGAATATGTCAAAAAATCAGGATGTCTAAATTTGATGTACGGATTTCTCCAGAAAGTGGCGAGAATTAGGCGAACGCACTGTTATGCGCCATTGTAAGAAATAACCATATCTTTTTTTCTAAATATAAATGTTTATAATTCAGATACGAAAAATTTGTCTTCCGTGACTACGTCACCGCGCATCCCGAGCTACGATTCTGTCCTGGCAGGGATTGTACAGTCAGTTTTATTTATTTATAAATTAAAATTTACATAAAAATTTGAAGAATAAAATACAATTTATTAGTTATCATAGATTTGTAAACTTCTATTGATTTTCTTTTAAATTGGGAATAACATAATACTATTTCTAGTTGATAATCCGCTCTCGCGAGCAGAAGCCACGACGCATCACATGCGATAAGTGCTCTGCGACATTCTGTGCAATGTGCTCAGGTTGGCGGTGGGCTCATTTCCGGTTTTTTTAATCGCAAATTCTTCCTACCCATTATTGATTGCGCTGACGAAAATAGAAAACCGTATCGTATTGAATACAAAAGTCTAAGATCATGACAATTTCCTTCATGCCATACAAATCTCTTGAGAAGTAATAGGTTCTCCAGAAATTTTTGTCCATGGGCTTAATAATTTAAATATGCTGAATTTGAGTCTCCGGGAAGTGAATGGCAACGAAATTTTTACCCACTCCTTCCACCTCATCAGATAACTTCTGTCTTGAAATTTATATTGCTAGCCCTGTTTTCTCTTCAACTTTGATTTCGATCTTAGACTTCTAGATCCTTCACGGAGCTTGAAAAGTATCACATATATGCTCAGAAAATATTTTTAAAATTTATAGACCGATAGAATCGAATTGTAAACTCCTGTATGTGATGCTCCTTCATAGATGCATGTTTCATATTACAGGTGCTTACCATGCCCCGACCAGCTGTGAAATGATCAAGAAATGGATGGTAAAGTGTGAAGATGACAGCGAGTCTGCCAATTATATTAGGTGAGCAGATTGATCACTCGAGAAAAATACTGTAGTTCGTGAATCAATTAGTACTTTTTCAACTCTTACGTTTTGTATAATTTCTTTTTCACGAAAGATTGCAGTTAGCAATGTACTTCCCTTGTAAGTAGGCCTATGAAAGTGATCTTGTTGGTTGTCTTAGTCTTGAATTTTTTTTTGTTGAAATAATTATTGTTGTAGCGCACACACTAAAGACTGTCCGCAGTGCCACTCGTGCATTGAGAAGAACGGAGGCTGCAACCACATGCAGTGTCTCAAGTGCAAGCACCACTTCTGCTGGATGTGCTTCGGAGGTACGGTAGATTCAATAAATCAATAACCCATCGAATGAAGTAATATGGCACATTCCGATGTCTCTACCAGTTGGCAAATTAATATATGACAAAACTGGAAACAAAAGTGGAAAGATGCATAATATTTTCTCGTACTTATTATTCCCACCTGATACCTTATTTATTACCAGCGCAGCGGCATTCCCCCGCCTCCGACGGGGGGGGGGGGGGGGGGGGGGGGGGGGTAATCCACTGGCAGACTCCGCGCTGCGCGCGTCGTCTGTCTTCCTTTTTCTCCTGTTTCAAACCCTCTCCCACTCTCTCCTCTCTCTGGAAGGTTGCGAAATTTCGGGAAGGTTTTTGCAGTTTCTATGACGAAATCTCTCCCCCCCCCCTCCATTCCCCTCTCTTTGGAAGGTTCGATGAGGAAATCTCTCTCCCCCCTCCCTCCCCCTCTATCTGGAAGGCTCTGGAAGTTTCAATGACGAAATCTCTCTTCCCTCCCTCCCCTCTCTCTCTGGAAGTTTCTACGACGAATTCTCTCCCCCCTCTTAACATCTCTCTCTGGAAGGTTCTGGAAGGTTCGATGACGAAATCTCTCTTCCCTCCCTCCCCTCTCTGGAAGTTTCTACGACGAATTCTCTCCCCCCTCTTAACATCTCTCTCTGGAAGGTTCTGGAAGGTTCGATGACGAAATCTCCCCCCCCCCCCTCCCTCCCCGTCTCGTTGGAAGGTTCTGGAAGTTTATATGACGAAATCTCTCTCCCCTCCCTCCCCTCTCTTTCTGGAAGGTTCGATGACGAAATCTCTCCCCCTCTCCCTTCCCCTCTATCTGGAAGGTTCTGGAAGTTTATATGACGAAATCTCTCTCCCCTCCCTCCCCTCTCTTTCTGGAAGGTTCGATGAGGAAATCTCTCTCCCCCCTCCCTCCCCCTCTATCTGGAAGGCTCTGGAAGTTTCAATGACGAAATCTCTCTTCCCTCCCTCCCCTCTCTCTCTGGAAGTTTCTACGACGAATTCTCTCCCCCCTCTTAACATCTCTCTCTGGAAGGTTCTGGAAGGTTCGATGACGAAATCTCTCTTCCCTCCCTCCCCTCTCTCTGGAAGTTTCTACGACGAATTCTCTCCCCCCTCTTAACATCTCTCTCTGGAAGGTTCTGGAAGGTTCGATGACGAAATCTCCCCCCCCCCCTCCCTCCCCGTCTCGTTGGAAGGTTCTGGAAGTTTATATGACGAAATCTCTCTCCCCTCCCTCCCCTCTCTTTCTGGAAGGTTCGATGACGAAATCTCTCCCCCTCTCCCTTCCCCTCTATCTGGAAGGTTCTGGAAGTTTCTATGACGAAATCTCTTTCCCCTCCCTCCCCTCTCTGTCTGGAAGGTTCGATGACGAAACCTCCCCCCCCCTCCCTTCCCCTCTATCTGGAAGGTTCTGGAAGTTTCTATGACGAAATCTCTCTCCCTCTCAATTCCCCCCTCTCTGAAAAGTTCTGAAGTTTATATGACAAAATCTCTCATCTCCCTCTCTTCCCCCGCTCTGGGAAGTTTTGCAACGTTCTAGAACTTTCTTCAGAGAAAATAAGAGTCTGTTGTGAAAAGTGGGCGGAGTCTGGACAGACGGCAGAGTGAGACTTCCGACTTCCGCGCTAGTATGATATTCCTCGCATCTCCCTCTCAACAACCTGAGTGACTTGTCACGTAGTGGTCGTACTGGGATTACTGTATTCATTTACTTCAGATTGGAAGACGCATGGCAGTGAGTACTACGAGTGTAGTCGATACAGGGAGAATCCCGAAGTGGCCACCGAGGCCAATCATATGAAGGTGCGAGCAACATTTTGTTTGTGAATGAAACTCTTCTAGCTCAGTTGCTCATTCAGATTGTACTAGGTCGGATGATAACCGACTGGATGAGAACCAAAAAAAGTATCGTCTTCCAATATTGTCTCAGACTGTTCAGTGCATTATATTGACCCTACTGACAAAATACTGGAAAACGAAAAAATATTTGGTTATCATCCGACCTAGTGCTCACTTAGATACTGTGATACACAAATTAGCAGCGCTCTCATGATTCACAGTGACATTATTTATTTAAATATTTATATAGTGTATTTCAGGCGCGTCGTGCTCTGGAGAAGTACCTCCACTACTACGAAAGGTACGAGAACCACGCCAAGTCACTGAGGATGGAGGTGCAGATGAGAGACAAGTTGAAGCAGAGAATAGAGGAGAAGGTCAGCTACTCTTAACTTATTTGTCGATTTTCCTAAACATTTCCAATTAAGCTATATGTATTTATTGATTGAACCCACAAACGTCTTACGATTTTTCATGCGAATGTGCAATAATATATTACGTGCGAATATTTTATATGTAATGTTTATTTATGGGAACTTTTATCCGACTCATATATCGTTATTGATTAGGGTTCTCTTGTTGGAATTGAATAGGATTAGAATTCCGAAAAAATACCATTATCTCCTCATTTCTCACACTCTCGTGAACAGAGCTGCCCCGATCCGTTGTTGTGTTATAGGAATTGCGGAATTCAATTCCATCAAGAGAACCATTATCGATTGATGTTGAGGTGACTGGCCACGACGGGACGTGGATCGATTGGCAGCATCTGCACGAGGCATCCATGCTATTGGCCAAGTGCAGGTACTGTAAATTTAATCGATCTTTGGTTAATCGATTATCGATAATTTACACAACATAGAACAAGTATGGTGGTTGATTGAGGGATCAAATGTTGCAGGTACACTCTACAGTACACCTACCCGTTCGCCTACTACCTTGAGAGATGCGCAAGGAAAGAATTGGTGAGTCCACTTTTTCTTTTATTTTTGAAAGTTATTTTATCTCTCTTTTGGTTTTAGATAATTTTAGTTCTACCTGTTGGTTTACGACAGTGTATGGGTTTTAAATATTACGTGGAGAACGAATAACTGATGGGAGGGGAGCTTTTTTCTAGATGCACCGGCTTTTTTTTGAATAATAGTGCTGATACATGCGATGAGCACCTGTTGTCCCTCTACTCTCGCATTGATCGCATTGATCGCAGAATTGCAAAGAAGGAACTAGGTATGACGCAACAACCGAATACGTTTCTGCTTCCGGACCAATATTATAGAGGACACTCATGCCTTTGAAGAACAAAGATCCTATATTGCCTATATTCCTATAAGATCCCTTCCGCATTCCTCATCTTGAGGGACTGGAGCAGAGGGCGGAATTTACTCTGTCACCCTTTCATGTCTTTGTTTCCACCCAGGAGGGAAGTGGAGGAGGCCGAAAGAGAGGAGAGGGAAGGAGGGAAGTAACATCTGCACTTATCGGATAGTCTATCTCCCCTCTCCCCTTCCCGTGTCCCTTGTCCTCCCTGCTCCACTATCCCCTTCCTTGCAGTGGGAGATGGAAAGAAAGGCGCGAGAGTTGACTGAAGGAACATGGCAAGCAGATGGTAGAGTCCTGCCGCGGATAGCAATAGATATGGTGATTCTGTGAATGTCCCTCTCGATACCTCGCTGATCCTAAATGGAAATCAGTTCAAGTTTCCCTGTTTATGAAAAAAAGCATTCAATCGGGTGACCTACCCAGGGATCCCCAACACTTTCGAATTCGCCCGCGTCCCTTTCCATAATCGGCCTCGATGCCTCTCCCCTCTTCTCCTCTTCTCATTCCATCATCATTCGACCCTCTCACCTTCCCTCTCCCCCTTCCCTCTCCCCCTACCCTCTCCCTCCTCTTGCCTCCTCCTCTTTTCACTCCAAAGAGGGATGGGACAGGCTAAGGAGTGATCTCAAGAGTGGAAGAATGGGAGGGAAGAGGAGGGAATAGATGAATGGAGGGGAGGGGAGATGACGGTTGAAAAGAATAAGACTGGCCGAGGTCAGGCCATAAGAAGTGGAGAGGAAGAGGAAATAGGTACGTGAATGAATGGACGGGAGAAGAGTTATGTGGAGGCATACCGTAACCCTGTAATCGATGGTTACCAAGATCCCTGAGCTACCATAACCGATGATTGGCAAGATCCCTGAACTCCCTGTATCACGAATGTGACAGATGCGTGTAGTGAGATAAGATCGAAGATCAAGATGGAACGGTCATCATTATCGCCCGATTATCAAGAGAGAGAGAGAGTGAGAGGCGAGAGAGAGACTCGACGAATACCACCCGCATCCTAATGGATTGGATCGAGCAAGGTTATTGAGCGGGGATAGTAGCGAAGAGTGGATGGTAGTGGGGCCTAGTCAATGAATACGGTATCTCTCAGATTCTAGCATGTCGGTGGGATAATCCACTCAAGAGAGGGGGCTTCCCTCTGGTCAGTCATTAAAGTGTTGGGACCCCTGATTATCGCTCGGCCCCTGTGTGAGTGATCTCCCCCCACTGTGAGAAGACACAAAGGGACCAGATTAACGGAAGAGAAAAAAGGGCGGGAAATTCTCCCCTAGTTCAAGGGAGTTGTTTCCCCTCTGGAATTTATCTCGATCATTCTGCTAGATGGAAAGAAGCCGATTTCCTTGGAAGTAGTGAAGGAAAAGAATGAGATAGGAAAAGAAGAAAAAGGAGAGAAACCTGCCAAGAGATGAGCGGATGAACTAGCACTCACTCGAGAGTGGTTGCGACGATTAGAAACGTATTGAATCTTACCACTAGCGGATAAGTGATTTTGGTTAATCTTGGTGACTGTATAACTATAGTCTAGGATAGAGCAGTAGCTGCAATAATGTGTTGTGCCTCATCAGATGCTTACACTGTGATAAGTAAATGATTGGATTACGGGGGGCGGTGAGAGACGGGAAGGAGAGAGGGAAAGTCCTTGCGCAACCCTTGAACAATACGAGAGAGAGCTCAATCGAGTCTAAAGTGTAGGCTACTTATAAACCATTCCAGGCTAGTTCGTTCCTGCCGAAAATAGCCAGGAGCCAGGCGCTATCGATTTCGGCATCCCTGAAAGAAATCTGCTGGGGTTTCCTCCCCCAATTTGGGTATAATCTTGATCCGAAATGGATACTGGGAAGCGATTATCCTCCCTTTCTCGATCTCTTCTCTATTGTAGACGAGGATTGGAGATTGGGGCGCACAACCGAGGGGATTATCCCCCCTCGGTCGAGCAACTAGAGGGCAGTAAACGGAAGGTGAAACAGAGAACATCGAACCATTCCTATTCTATCGATTGGGTGGTTCGATTAGCTAGAAACTAGAAGAGATGTCGGCAATTTTGCTCAGCTTTCCTTGTTTACACGACTCGCATGTTTGTGAGGCATGGGAAAATCGGAGTGGGGTTGTTTTGGAGGCGCGATTATAAGTCTTCCCATATAATCTGAAAAAAATTATGATTTATATAGAGAAATCGATAATTCTTGGAAATGCCAAATGTACTGTAAGTGGAAAATACGTATCGATTCGATTGCAGTTCGAGTATCAGCAAGCGCAGCTGGAGAAGGAAGTGGAGGATCTGGCATGGGCTGTGGAGCGGGCCGATGCGGGATCCAGAGGAGTCCTGGAGGTACGGTGGATTACGGTAGGAAAGGGTTATGATTATTGGTAATTCAAGGATTGACCCTCTTCATTTTGCGCGCTCTCTCGCGTCTGACCGATGAGAGAGATTGCAAAATGAGGAGGGTCATCCTTGAATTGTCAACCTTAGTTATGATAGTGACAGCCGCATCTGTTGATTGGCAAACAACGAAATTTCATTGCCATATTGATTAGTGAATAACAATCGGACACGATCTCCTCGATTCGAGTGTTTTCTCGCCCGTCTGGGAAACGGAAAAGAAAGCGTGTATAGCAGGCCGAGAGATTATCTGAATGTGAAAAGCACTAATATAAATACGTCTTCGTTCTGATTGTGAGATTAACTGTAATGGATCCCTGATATTGCTAACATTTGAGGCTCACATGCACCGGGCTGAGCACAAACGGGCCACTCTCCTACACGACTTCTTCCTCGCTGACGACGACGCCAACTCATTCGCGGCTTTGCCCGGGCAGCTGCGTCCCGACGAGGACGGTGGGTTACGGTAGATCGATCGGGACTACGGTAGATCCAGATTACGATAGATTAGGATGGACGTTACGCTAGATCGATCGAAACTATGGTAGAATGGGATGAAAGGTTACGGTAGATAAAAGAAGGCGGTGGGTTACGGTAGATCGATCGAGACTACGGTAGAATAACGAGCTGTATCGATTACAGCGCCCTCCACCTCGACATCGCCCAAGGATTCTGTGCTGAAAGCGACGTCCAAAGCAGTTTCAAAGGAGAAAACAGCCAGCTCGAAAGGCAAAGTGTCCTCTTGAACGACACCTTGAATACCCGGAGTAATGTACAGCGTATAAGTCCATTGACTAACATATCCCCCTCAGAAGCCCCTAGACGAATAGTATCATAATTGACCGAATACGGATTGACCACTATATTCTTCATATATTATCGATTAGCGGTCATTGTAGCGTTACGCCTGATTGTTCTCTGTGATTGCATCTTCCTTTCGGTAGTCATTCAATTTTCAGTGTACCATACTATTTCAATCAATATTGAGTGTATAAAATGTATATAGCAGGCGAAAGAGCTTATCTGAATGCCAATAGTACTAATGGAAGTACGCTTTCCATCTGAGATTGGAAGCCCCAGATTTGCCTCGGGGTCTTCTCATCTCGCCCACTCTGACCTACCTGTGCTCTCTTCATCTATCACAGTCTCTGCGGCAGGAGCACTTTGGCTAGATGAATGTATAAGCGAGAGATGAGGGAGACTCCATGAATTAGTGAGAGGAGGGGGATGAAGGTGAGAGAGGAAGCCAATCTCATCTCACACCTCAGATTCCCCGCCTCCTCCCTTCTGACTACTTCCCTTCATTCACTACGATTCGCGAATCTGCTAGAGGCTGCTGCTCTCAGCCGCCAATTCCCCGTGTTCCATTGCCACACTTCTCTTTTGGCGCGAATCCCTTCCCTTTTCACCTATGGAAACACCATGCACAATCCTCTTTAGAGGGCCCATCTCTTTCCTCTTTCCACCCCAAACAACTCTCCCCCCACCCTTCCCTCACTGTCCTTTCTCAATAACGACCTGCCCGAGCAAGAGGGAGGTAGATCAAAGCGCGAGATTGCGCAATTTTTAGGGAAAACACCGTAGCGATTGTACGGCCAATTCAAATACAATCGTGCAGAAAACTCTTCAATTTCGATCAGAGGGGATTGTAGCTTACTGCTCTCTCCATTTTCCATGTTCTCTATTCTGTCTGACGGGTGAAATAGTGCGCAAAATGGAGAGACCTTTTCTGGGGCGGAGCGAAAGACGGTATGAGAGGCAAAGGAGGGGGAGCGCGCGCGAGGAGTGGGCGGAGTTAGCGTGAGAAAATGGCGGATTGGGGGCAGGGAGAGGGAGAGGAGGGGGAGGAGCGAGAGAGCGAGAACTCTCCGATCGGTCGATGGACAGTCTCGTCAGTGTCCTAGTTGTCGGCTGGTCGTCTTCCTCCCTTCTTCTTCCTGCCGTCCTATCCCCTCCCATCCCGTCCCCTCCAGATGCGGCGTCCCCTCCCCGCCTTCCCCCTTTCCTGATAGTTTCGTCATCTATTTTTGGGGCGCTTAACGGAAGCTCGTTCTGGTAATGGCACTGCATGAATTCACGGCGTTCAAACACTTGAGCGTGCCATAGCCGTGCTTTCTCGGTGACATTCCCAGCGGCTTCCGGAAGCGCGTCAGGGCCCAAAATCGTCAAACTTCGAGGCCGGCTGACAGTCAATCCATGTGGGTAGATCATAGTCGTTAGCGTAGTAGTCCTAATGACCCTCCTAGCTGACGAGTGCTTACTGATCGTGTCGCGATTCGTTCCCGCGTAGCTCGTTTTCGCGCCAAATTTGTTTCACCAGTTTCGGACCATTTCGACATAGTCCACGGTAGTCCCTCTCTGTATCATCTCCAGCGAATGCTCATGGAATAAGGTGCCCTGATCAGCGTTGTTTTTGTATGGCCTCGAGTGGCGAATGGGTCTTGTGAAGTTATTTACGGCGACCTTGGCTGAAGGGGAATTGACTACCTCGATACTGTAATTAGTTTGGCCCCACTTTGAAATGTGCGTGTGATTTGTGGAACAGTGTAGGTCATGGAGGTGAGTTAGAAACTGCATTTATCATGCTCTCGAGAGTGAAACGGAGATGCATGGCGGTTGAATTGGGAAGGGATCGAGAGGGGAGGGAAGGAACTAGTTTTGCGAGCCTCGTCGCCTCTTACTCTTCCTCCATAGGTATTGTATGACGAAGGAGTGCCATTGAAATTCGTCCCTCGCACACAGTGGTTGTACTTGTTCGATTCGGAGCGCGAGCTCTCGGGTGTTTGCTATGATCGAGGCAGCACCAGAACGAATAGGGCCGGCTATCTGCCCCGTACTGTCGGAGGAGAGATGACACTGTGACAGTCGGCTGGGGAGGCAGAAGGGTGGGTATAGGGGGAAGGAAGGACGGGGTGATTAATTCAGGAGAGTCGCGTTAAATGGAGTGAAAGAGAGACAGGGGAGGAAGGTGATTCTTTGTGTGGGAAGAGAAAGGAAAGTGAACAAGGATGGAGAAGAGAAGAGGGGGAAGGGTAGATTCCTATCTGGCTCGCTCACTGTCCTGAGAAGGAAAGGAAACTGCGAGATCACGTAATGAACACAAGGTCCGATCCCTGACACATTATGTCCACAGTAGCTCGGATCAGTCCAAAGCTCCCAACTGATCTACCTACAGGGTATAATGTTCCTACAGAGGCGCCATAAAGATCGAACGGACCATTGGTTGTTAGTTGCACTAATGTCTCTTCTTCTCCCCCATCTCCACATTCGCATTTTATTGCCCTTTCTTAGTGTTCTGCTATGTGAAAGGCCACCCAGAAGAGATCCAATGATGGATGCCCGGAATACGATAGGTACCACCCAGTCATGTTCGAACGGATACGTAAAAATGATGCGACCCTTGTCTAGACCTGCTCTTCTCTGAGTAAATAAGCTGTAACCCTCCTAGCTCTTCTTCCTCCCATTATTGAACTGGTTCCATAATTTCGCACCGAGCTCAAGACTGGTACGGATACCGTACTTACTTGGAGTGATAATTGTCGTGATGTGCCTGTTCGGGAGGCAATCGGTGCAAATGGCTCACATGTATACGGCGCTTGGCACTCACGAACACGCGAAGCCTATTGCGAGCAATCGTGTATTCGGGTAGTGCCAAACCCCGAAGTGTGCCTTACCACGATCCTCTACTGTTGTGGTCTTGTGTATTATTACTTACAATATTAATTTTTAATAATTGAATGAACGATGAATAAAGAATGGTCACAATAAATACGCGAGATCTGAATGTGTACAAATTTGAGTGTTCTCGGAACGTAGCAAAATTACGTATAAAATAGTTGCTTATTAGAAGAGGGCAAATCGAAGACCCGTGAGACAATGTGGGATGAGAACAAGAAAGTTTGGAACTTTGCGAAAAGCATGAAAAGTCAACAACGGTGATGCTAATGCACGGAAATAACTGTGTGCATTTTGCAAGCCTGGCTACGGTAGGTGGTGGTGCAGACGGTGAGGCTACGGTAGAGCCATGGCGACGTTTCCTACTCGTCGTCCGACGGCACCCAAAAGTGGACGTTTGAGCAGGCAGATGCCAGCACGTAGAATCGAGGGTTGAAGGCAACCTGCAACGTTAGACAAGATTAAACGACTATCACTTATAACTTATTTTGTGTATCGGTGGGACGATCGGATTCCTTGGTTGGGTCTATTGGTTCTATCGGTTCCCGGTTCTTTCGGATATATCGGTCTATCCTCTTATATAATTGGTTCACGCATTCTATCATCTATTCTGCCGAACCATTTTGAGTCATTCTATTCTCTAAACGCTTTTCCATCATCCCATATTTCCAATCTAAGTCCCTCTTCTCTCATCTCATTCTACTTACGATCAAAACTTGAGCCGCCAAAAATTAAAAGTTTTTCTATTCTATAACCACTGAACAATTTGTGGGATACCCAGATGAATCTCGTATGCGCATACTCGTGCAGCTTACAAGATTGCCAGGATAATATTTTATCGTTCAAGGTAGAAAGATTCGAGTCTAGCTCAGTTGCAGTTTCATTGATAGGAGAGAAGTACCTTCCTAGTTCTGTGACGAGTCCTATCAAATGTTTGCAAATGAATTAAACACCAATCAGTTGTCTTACTGTAGCGGGATTGGTCAGGGAGAGCTTCAGGACCTAGGAAGTGCAGGAATACCGTCATATGTTTCGGCACCGTAAATGCCCGACGTTCGAGTCACTATATTTAGTTCCCTCCATTGTCCTCTCACTATATATTCCATACAAACTCTATTCAGTCACTAAATATTTCGCCCCCCCCCCTCTGTCCTGTCATTGTAAAATGAGGATACTGAAAATACATGAATACCGTACCTGTTGGAGGAACGGAGTGTGGGTAGTTGGGAGCTGGGCTACGATCGATCCCGTCTCCGCCGACCTGCAGTATTATTATCGTAATTGTGAGCAGAGAAAATTCCCGCACTCCTCATATCCCATCCTCTTTCGTCTCCCTGACCAGCGAGAGAGCATGCAAAATGAAGATTGCGGGAATTTTTCTCTCAATTCTCATAGTCTTCTTCATTCTTTATCGATTCCCGTCAGCCCGTATCTCAACTGAATACTGTAACCGCTGTGTTGCAGTATTTTCACTATACATAATGTAGTATGCGTATTTCGAAATAATGCCAGATATCATTGACTTGTTTCGTTTTTCCTCGAGCTTTGGGAAGGGTAGATCAAAAGTGAGGCAAAATGAGTTTTTATCTACCACATTTTCACGCCTCAAAATATACGAAACTTGCAATCAACGGAACGTTGCAAGTTTAGACGAGTAGGCTAAGACGACTCAGAACCATTTAAAAATCGAAACAAATATCAATTTTCAAAGGTAGATCAAAATCACTCGTTCCTTACCCCCTCTTTGATCTACACTTCAAATGGCCCGGAATAGTCCGTCTCGAACGTTTTTTTTCTTCAGCCAAAGCTTCATAGATTTTTAAACGTTTGATAATTCATTCGAAAGCCCTCGACGACCACCATACCTATAATGCTTTGGAACCGCATATGTGAAACGACACATGCTCTAGCCTGCGCAAACTTGGGAAATATTGATCAACTAAAATTTTCCAATAAAGCACTCGTCAATACCAACAATACAATGCGCAGGAACCGAGATAACTGCAAAAATTGTCGCCTCAAAGACGACTATCGACGTGATCTCATGGAAACATCTTTGATCTACTGGCCCTCTAACTCGGGGTCAACTGAGTCCTACCCAATGGTAATCGAAATTCGAGGCGAAAATGAGGGGTCATCTCAGAAGTGAGTACAAGGATCAGTCAACTATTAAGTGAAAGGCGTGTTAATTTCTTCAGAAATTGTTTAAAAAACCATACCATGAATAGATGCTGAGGTCAGAGCTTCCGCAGAACACAAAGTTAGAGTCGGGCGAGAACGTTGCTTCCAGTGCGTTACGCTGAAATTTGCAAATAATAAATGGTGAAAAGATGCATGGAGAAATTACATCTTTAAACTCTCCGCTTTCGAATAGACAACCAAGGTAAACACAAACAGGGGTTATGAGACGTTTTGGAACTTGCATTCTACGAGAAATGAGTTTCTAGACTAAACATATTTTAGACCATGCTTTCTGGACGAATTGCAACATTTGTGGCATTATAGGCATAATCACAAAATTGGTTGAAAAAGGTTCCTAAACGTCCCATCACCCATAGAGTAGTTTCCAGGAAATCACTATTCACTTGTCGTCGATCGAGGGGAAAGAATTTGGTTGTGTACAATAGATTATTAAAAACAATTTTTTTTAAAGTGTAACTCATACCCGGGTATTCTTGTGTCCTTTGAGTTCGTGGATGACATTCCCAGTGAATGAGTCAACCAGCTTCATGTGCTCGCCATTCGTGCACATCAGAATCTGCTTCCCATTCGGAGAGAACTTCATACCTGAATATGATAATCGATATATTATGATTTTAGAGGTAATTAAAATTATATTTGTTGTTCGAAAAGAGACAACGATGCAATGAATGTAGTATTTTTTACAAAAAGATTTTTAAAAATAAAATAAAATAAATATAACTATTTATGACTCACTCGTCCAATCGCAGGTAGACTCCAAGTCGAATTGGAACGTAGTGAATGGGCCCTGTAGTCACTCTATTAGAAACACAACGGAAACTCCCATTCTGAGGGAAACTGGTCTTCTAAAATCGCAGTAGATGAAAACACCCGGTGTATTTACAAAAATAAATAAATCTTTAAGTAGAGCAGCGGCCTCACTTTATCGTAGCTCCTGAGGTCGTACAACTTGATCTGCTCCGAGTTGACACCGGCTGCGAAGATGAGCCCCTCGGGATCAAAGGCTGCGATGGCCTTGTGCTGCAGCTGCATCAGCCCCTGCAATGGATGGGAGTATGATATTTCCGCGGGGGTGTATCATTTTAGAATTTAGAACATTTTAGAAGAAATTTACCTTAACCTTAACCTAAGGTCCAACCTAATGGTCTTAAAGTGCTTCCGTAAGCCTTACGGGTTGGGTTAAGCAAAATTATCTAGTTCTAAAATGACACATCCTCGATATTTCCGCACCGGGGTAGAATTTTTTTAGGCATGACCAATGGGTGAGTGATCCTGGTTGTATATGATAGAGGGAGCGATGCTAATCACAAAGACACTCATTCCATGATTCTAGGGCTCCTACAAATTAGTTATGAGTCATTATGGCTCGTTGCGGAAATGTGATAGCCTAATGGATGAATACATGTATATCACAGCAACACTCATGGTCAAATTCGAAGACAATCAGGTGGTGTGGAAATGTGATGCATACCACGACAACATTATCACATAATCCAATGAAGCAGCATGGATACAAGGGCTACACTGACACACCTGGCAGTTGGCAGAGCGTAGATCCCACAGTCGAATGCTCTTATCGAGTGATGCGGATATGAAAGTGTCGTCGATGGGAGACATGGCCAGTGTTATCACCCTGACCATATGGAATGCCATTATATTATATTTATAATTTATATGCTATTGTTCAGGATGCATGTTCACTTTCAGACACGTTTTGTAGTGATACTCCGAACGAAAAGCACAATAAAACAAGGTTCGGGAAAGGGAAGATTAGGGAAACTGTCGAGAGGAATCAGAAAGTCGGCTCATTTTATCGAGAATAGTAGAAAAAAGCGCCCAGATTGAAATAAAAGGTCCTTACTTTTTCGAATGCCCGCTGAAGTAGCGTATGTATTTGTTATCGTGTAGCGACAGATAGCGGATAGTATCTGAAATAACGAGAGCGTGAACGTATACGATATTGGGGGAAAATAGTAGATAAATTATTATTATTATTATCATTATTATTATTATTTTTTTTTTTTTAAATACCATCGACTTTGGATGAGCAGTGGATGGCATCAGTGACGTTGTGAGAGAAGTGGATAAGATCTACTCCGTACTTCTTTGAGTTCAACTAAAAATGTAGAATGTTTTTTTTGTTGACAAAAGGCATGTAAAGCCCAATTGAACTACTGCACTGCAGAAGCCCAGATCAGATATATAGAGTAGGCCATAAGACTTACTTAGTACCCATAGACCATAAAACCTGCATCAGACCTTTTCAAAGAGCTTTAGGTTTGATGAGGCTTTAGTTCAGGCCAGTAGTTCTTGAATTTAAGTTAAATTGTCTTAGTGAATTGTAACCACTAAGTAACCAATCTGGGCTTCTGCAGTAGGGCCGAACTAACCGATCTGTCTTTGGTTCCGGTATCACAATGATACAATACAATGGATTCGTCGTCAGAAGATGAGATCATGTGCATGCCATCGTTACCTGGAAGATCAAATATTAGCGGCATTCCCACTGGCTGGGTTCAGAGCTTCGCGCTTTACATAAGCTTAGATTGTGTGTTGGCAAGACGCCCATACCAAACGTTAACAGGACTTCCATAACGAACAGTCACACACATGGATACACAGACGTTTGAGCTTTAAATAGATGTATAGATAAGCGAAAGCGGCTCGAAAAGCATGTTATCCAGTTTGTTGGCATGCAGATTTGCAGTAAACTTGCACGACAAATTCAGAGAAGTTAACAAAATGACTTTGAAACTGACTGTAGTTGAGGGAGTTTACTCGCGCTTTGTGCTCGCTGAACTCCTTCGCGCATTGCATTTCTGCGATATTCGACGCGGTTATCTTCATCTTTAACCTGAAAATGTGGAAAATTATTGAGGGACAAGCTGCAAAATGCGCATACATGAATACAATTTAAAAATGAACAGGCGATAACGAACAGCTAACTTCTCTCTCGCCCACACGACTAAATCATTCAATTAACCTGTAGGCTACTTGACAGAGGCTCACACGAGCTCACGAGGCTCGAAAAATAATTGACAGGGCCTTTAAATAATCAATAAAATATGTAACGAAATTTTTGAAATAAAATATTTTCTTTGACACACGCGCACACCGTAATTAGTTACGGTAGAACAGAAGAGCGCAGAATTATTACTGTGTCATTTATTTTTTAAATTAGAAGTTTGTCAATATTAATTTTATTTATATCACAGCTTGGACTGAGATGAAGAATCACTTATTGAGCTACGGGGTATATTAAAATAGCCAAAAATCAGTCCATTTCACGTGTCTCCTTCATTCCATCCAGTTCATCCTACCCTCTCGTTTTCAATGCACCGTTTGAAAAATCTCAAAAAATTGAGAATTGAGTGCGAATTTGCTAAACTCTAGGAAATAACCAAAGCTAGCGTATCTGATAAAGCACGATTGTGGATTGTGGCACATTTGCAGATCAACCTCTAAACTGATCAAATTCTTCGGCGAGTACCTGGTCATACTATTCGGCCGATTTAGCGATCTTCCTCTATTCACTGACCTTTTAAACTCCTCGTGATCACTAGAGATCATTCAAGATGAAGTTACTCCCAATTATCGTTGTTTTCTTCCTTCTCTGCCTCCTGGCCATCGATGCACGTGAGTCTACCGTATCTCGACTACCGTAATCGCGTGCGTCGTTGCAGGAGGCGGAGGCGGTGACAGGGGAGGAGGAGGGGTTGGAAGAGGCGGCGGAGGTGGAAGGGGAGGTGGTGGACGTGGGGGAGGTGGTAGAGGGGGAGGAGGATGGGGAGGAGGTCGTGGAGGAGGAAGGGGAAGAGGCGGATGGGGCGGTCGAGGATGGGGTGGAAGCAGAGGAAGAGGAGGTAGGCCAGCATGATCTAATCCAGTACAAATCCAGTCATGTTTAGGAGGATCGTCATGGCACACCTCGCACTCTCATGGAGGAGGCGGTTGGGGAGGAGGCGGAGGATGGGGTGGCAATCGATGGGGTATGGGATACGGTAGATATACGGTATCTAATCAATAAACGTGCAGGGAATAATGGGTACCAGTGCACACCGTACTACGATTGGACGTGGCGGACATGGAGACAAAACTGCTATGGGGGACGAAGGCCTAACCTGCTACAGAGACTGTGTGAGTGAGGGATGACTTACCGTACTCTGCGGAATGAGTTACCGTAATCCTTGATCTGTGAGCTACCGTAATCCTAGATCTGTGAGCTACCGTAATCCTAGATTTGTGAGCTACCGTAATCCTTGATCTGTGAGTTACCGTAATCCTAGATCTGTGAGCTACCGTAATCATAGATCTGTGAGCTACCGTAATCCTAGATCTGTGAGCTACCGTAATCCTAGATCTGTGAGCTACCGTAATCCTAGATTTATGAGCTACCGTAATCCTAGATTTATGAGCTACCGTAATCCAAAATTTGTGAGCTACCGTAATCCTACATCTATGAGCTACCGTAATCCTTGATCTGTGAGCTACCGTAATCCTAGATCTGTGAGCTACCGTAATCCTAGTTCTGTGAGCTACCGTAATCCTAGATCTGTGAGCTACCGTAATCCTAGATCTGTGAGCTGCCGTAATCATAGATCTGTGAGCTACCGTAATCCTACATCTATGAGCTACCGTAATCCTTGATCTGTGAGCTACCGTAATCCTAGATCTGTGAGCTACCGTAATCCTAGATCTGTGAGCTGCCGTAATCATAGATCTGTGAGCTACCGTAATCCTAGATCTATGAGCTACCGTAATCCTTGATCTATGAGCTACCGTAATCCTTGATCTGTGAGCTACCGTAATCCTAGATCTGTGAGCTACCGTAATCCTAGTTCTGTGAGCTACCGTAATCCTAGATCTGTGAGCTACCGTAATCCTAGATCTGTGAGCTACCGTAATCCTAGATTTATGAGCTACCGTAATCCTAGATTTATGAGCTACCGTAATCCAAAATTTGTGAGCTACCGTAATCCTACATCTATGAGCTACCGTAATCCAAAATTTGTGAGCTACCGTAATCCTAGATTTGTGAGCTGCCGTAATCCTATATTTGTCTATCCGTGATCGGAATAGCCTACCGAACTCCTTCCTTGTCACTAATTCTAATATTTCTTTTCCAGTTGGAGGCGGCATGTGGGGTTGAAGCTCGATCCACAAATCGGCCCAATTGAGCAAATCATTATTTTTCGCTTTTGACAATGCAGATAAATTTTTGCACGAGTTCTGTGATATATTTTTCCGCCTAGTGATATACAAATATCGGTGCCTGCACATAATACGCCTCCTTATCTGATCCATGGGTGCAGTTTCAAAGAGATTGAAAAAAATTTTCTCTTCTTCAAATCCTGTATCTCTCACATCCCAACATTGCAAATCATATCGAGTTCTCTGGTGAGCGTGCTCACTCGCACAGTGATTGTATCGAAAGCAGGGCTGGGAAAGAAAATTATTATTTTCTTTTTACAGAAAAAGAAAATTTTCTTTTTTCAAAAGCAGAAAATAAAGAAAATAAAAGAAAATTCTTCAAAAATTGCTCAAAATATATATTATCGGTGTTTTTAAAGTACCCCTCCTTTCAGAAATGTGCCTACTTTTTTACTGATGATATAAGGCTCCAAATACATGCATACGTTACTAAAATGACCGGAACTCCCTTTCTGGTAATTTTTCGTCAAACTATTGCAAGTTTTGACAATTTTTTCTGCTAATTTTTGAGAAAACTTGAAAAGATGCGTCAAAGTTTTATTATTTTATCGAAAATAATTTTAATTTATGGTTTGCTAAAAAAAAATAATTTTCGAAGTGTATTGTATCTTACAAACGGTAAATTTGCAAAAATTTCTGTCAAAACGAAAATTTTGCCGTAAAATCCCCAAAATGGGTATCATTTTCGATCATTCTGTGCATACATTTGACGAATACTAGCTTACGAATCCGCAATTATATATACAAACAAGATAATCTCAACATGAATTTGTGTTTTCGCTAGAAAATACTCCAATAAAAATTTTCTTTTTTTTCTTTTTTTCTTAAATTTTTTACTTTTTCTGGCAGAAAATTTTCTGTGCTCAAAAAAGACCAGAAAAAAGAAAAAAAAGAAAAAAAAGAAAAAGAAAATCCCAGCCCTGATCGAAAGTATAGATCATGGTCAGAGAACATGGAAATCGAATAGAGTTGAAGAGAAAAACTCGACCGCCCACGGTCACAGGGTCAGACAGAGAAGTGTCTGAACTCTCCCTAATTCCTCTGATCTTTCTTCCAATCTACCCAGAGAACACCAAGAAGGAAGGCAAAAGTGACGGCGAAACCGATTACCGGAGATCACTATAATAGAGCTGAGAAGTGCAGGGTAGATCAGTCTGCTTCCTCCCATCTCAGAATGATCTCACTCCGATCTCTTCTCGTCGCCCTCCTGTTCGCAGTTGTCCTCAACGCACAGAGTCAGTCCAATCTTATTTTGCGGTTCAGTCCAAAGATATTGGACTCATTTTGACTCTCCCCGGATATCCATTTTCGTATCTCCATTCTTCTCACTCCCTGTGCAGAATGGAGAAACCATTGAACTAGCAACACTAATGGATAGGCATTTCATCAATCGATATTTCTGCAGTGTACGGCGGTCCTGGCATGTACGGAGGCGGCATGTATGGACCGGGCGGGTACGGTGGCCGAGGCATGTACGGAGGATACGGTAGACACCGCAGACCTTGTGAGTTGTGAGGATACGGTAGTCGGAGACTGAATCGATCGAATTGCAGATGGACCCTACGGTGGAATGGGATACGGTGGCATGGGTGGTATGGGCGGTCCTGGAGTGCTTCCCATGGTGGCTGCCACTCTGCTCGGCTGATTATGATCTCAAATGATTACTGTACGTTGGATAAAACGATTCCATACAATTTTCCATGTTGACTTCCCCCTCTTCTTTTCTCTGGGAACATTCTGGACGGAAGTGACGGAAGAGAAAGAGAAGGGAAGAGAAACCGAATCAGCTCGGGAAGAGCGAAAGTTTGAAGAGAGAAACGTGGCCAATCGTATAAACTTGTCGCTGAAATAGAGATCGATTCGTCGAAAAACTATCGAGAATCGTCGGAAAACTATCGAGAATTATCGAGAACCTCAGAGCAATGTGAATGTCCCAGTCTAGATAGTGTTATCCAATTTCAAGTCCGACTCTTGTTTTCTATCTGATTTGATTACAAGAACGTTCATTGAGCTCGTTTCCGTTTTCTTTTTGATCTACTGCTTTGAATGGGGAGAGGAAACTTTTAGTTGTTCGATCTCTCCCATCTATCCTTCTTCTTCTTCTCTTCTTTCACGTTGCACCCATCTCTTTCGTCTCCCTCTCCGTCTCTCCCCTTCCCTCACTCCCTCCCATCTGCACTCTACCTACCCATCTCAGCTCTCATCCTCGACGCTCACTCTAGCCGAAGAAATAGATAGAGAGTGCCCATTCTATCTCCCCCGTCATACACACTCAATCTCCTCCCCTCACGTGGAGAGAGGTATTCCCAATGTCTATCTATCTACCGATGTTAGATAGCTATCTATCAATTAAATTGGCATTATAACTAAAAGTATGGTTAAAATCATGACCATTTCTCAACCTTTGGGGAATACTTTATGCAAATGAATATTTATAAAAGCTATTAAATATTTAATTTAATTTGAATTTAAAAAAATAAAAAAAAACCTTCCGAGCATGACAAAGATTCCGCCTTCACCCTTCCTTTCCGGTCGAGATTACGGTAGCGGCTTCAAATCTCGAGCAAGGCCTATTTTTGTTATTTTAACAACTTTAATCAACTTTTTGTATTACGTAATTATGACCATTCGATGCACCGTTGAGGAATCACCCCATTGAGCGAGTGTAGCCACCGCTTGCATCACCTCAACCGGCTATTTACGTGCTTTTCTCTGACAGTCTCCGCCTATTCTGGTCGTTTGATCAGCTCTCGTCGTCCTCGCTCCACTCCGCCTCCCCATCTCTTTCTAGGAACTGATAATGTACGCAGATACGCGTGGCCGGCCTACGCTGGCTCGTTTACGCTGCTCTCGTATAGTTTCGAATAGAATATTGTCTCT
Organism: Pristionchus entomophagus; assembly: GCA_036245825.1. NCBI lineage: Eukaryota > Metazoa > Nematoda > Chromadorea > Rhabditida > Neodiplogasteridae > Pristionchus > Pristionchus entomophagus. The sequence goes on along the minus strand of BTSX01000004.1, from coordinate 47,510,689 downwards.
AGCTGATTTACATTTCATCTTATTTCGCTTACGTGACTTTTTTTGATTACATCCGTTGACCAATTCATTCTCTTGCGTCGCGCCCGTGTCGCTCGGTTCGTTGTCCCGTCTCCTCGCCAATCATCCATTCCTGCTCAGGGGTTAACCATGCTGTCGACGCTCGCTCGCTCCGGAGTGGCGCGCCTCTCCACCAACTCTCGCGCCTTCTCTGCGGCCACGCTCGATGCCCACTCCCAGGTACGACATTGGCCCTTGATCTGAGCTAATTTATGTAATAATCCAGGTCGTCGACTCCGAGAAGCCCATGGAGGAGCAGCTCAACCCCTCGTTCTTCAAGGTAGATCACGCATTCTCACAAAATATCCATTAAATGTATTCTTTTACAGATGGTTGACTACTTCTTCGACAAGGGAAGCAAGGTGCTCGCTCCCAAGCTCGTCGAGGAGCTCAAGTCGAACACCATGTCCGCGGCCGAGAAGAAGAACCTCGTCAAGGGCATTCTCGCCTCCATCAAGCCAGTGAACAAGGTGAGAGGGCTGAAATGCGAGTAGAGTAAAGGTAGGAGAAGATCAAGTTGTGCGTGCATTGGCAACAGTGTGCTTCTCATCCCTCGCTCCTTTGGCCTGTTTGCAGAAGCCACAATTCTGAGATAAACAAACCTGTGGGTGCTTCTACAGGTTGCTAAAGTTCTGAGTGGGACTTTCCATTAATTTCTAAATGGGATTGGGTTTGTTGTTATAGTGCCTTTCCTGTTATGTTCCACTATGCGCATAGCAATTGACCTTGGACTATTTTGACGTGAAAGTAGAAAAGAGGCACGATAGAGGGAAGAGGCGAATTTTAAATGTAAACACGCAACGGGGAAAGCGAATAGTGTGACATTGATCTCGCGGGTTGCCTGCGTATATGAGAGCATTGACCTGTGATCGCAATCTTTCCTCGGTCGAGCAATGAAACTTGCTCGAAATAGTATCAAGAAATAACCAATTCATTACATCAGCCGCCCGTTTGATAAAAGGGATTAACCCTTGTATTTTGAAACCTATTCTAAAAGCACTAGGCTGGGTTCGTTCAAATCTAATTTAAACAATCCGATCAATCATACATAAATGCACACTCCAGGTCCTCTACGTCACGTTCCCCATCCGCCGTGACAATGGCGAGTTCGAGATCATCGAGGCCTGGAGATCGCAGCACTCCGAGCACCGTACCCCCACCAAGGGAGGCATCCGCTACTCGATGGACGTCTGCGAGGATGAGGTAAGGATACGGGTCCATTGGGGTTCCGGCTGCTCCCTTCGGTCCCTCCTAACCAGAGACTGACCTCGGTATCCCTTACAGGTGAAGGCCCTGTCCGCCCTGATGACCTACAAGTGCGCGGTTGTGGACGTGCCCTTCGGAGGAGCCAAGGGAGGAGTGAAGATCGACCCCAAGAAGTACTCGGAGTACGAGATCGAGAAGATCACCCGTCGCATCGCCATCGAATTCGCGAAGAAGGGCTTCCTCGGCCCCGGCATCGACGTGCCCGCCCCTGACATGGGAACCGGAGAGAGGGAGATGGCCTGGATCGCCGACACGTACGCCCAGACCATCGGCCACCAGGTACATTCGCCCCTTCCTTCTAGTCTCTCTTAAATCGGTGATGGAACGTTTAGGAACTCTCAATCGGTGACGTTTAGAAACCCTTTCAAAAGATCGGACCCCCTCATTAAACCCCTCATTTGAATACAAGTGGATAGCAATTCAACAAAAAAAGAATTTTAAAAGGGTTTCTAAACGTCACCGATTGAGAGTTCCTTAACGTCCCTTCATCGTCTCTTACATCCTATACTTATAGGAGCGCTCTCAGTTGTATAGAGTAACTAACAGTGAATAATTGCAGGAGAAGGACGCCTCCGCCTGCATCACGGGCAAGCCGATAGTGGCGGGAGGCATCCACGGGCGCACCTCCGCCACCGGAAGAGGAGTGTGGAAGGGACTGGAGGTGTTCGTGAACGACGCCGACTATATGAAGAACGTCGGACTCACGCCCGGCCTCGCCGGCAAGACCTTCATCGTCCAGGGATTCGGAAACGTCGGACTCCACACCATGAGATACCTTCACAGGTCCGTTTAATCTGTTTGTGAAACTTATCCGGACTAGTAGCACTCTATCAAGTTGCACTTATTTCTTTCCCTATCGTGTGCCCATTGCAGAGCCGGAGCCAAGTGCGTGGGAGTGCAGGAGTGGGACTGCGGACTGTTCAACCCCGACGGCATCCACCCCAAGGAGCTCGAGAACTGGAAGGACGAGAAGGGAACCATCAAGGTATGAGAGATCTAGATGTAGGGGGGGGGGTATTTTATGATTCTCAAAGAGAGGAAAAACCTTTCAATGACAAGAAAGTTTGGTGCGATGATCTCATAGGGTCTTACCCGTCCTAGTGATGATGATGAGGGCGCGGGATTGTTACATCGGGGAGTAGGGAGAGAGAAGGTGGGGAAAGGGAGTGAAAGAGGAGTACCCCGTCCTTGCTGAAAAGATTTCTAGGGGTTTCTGTGGCATCTCTTGATGAGCTGGTTAGATCAATATATACTGTTTTGGGTTAGTCCTTTTACCCCCCATGGGTATCCGATCGTCGAGCAGGCTCAAGAGAGAAATGCATTACTTTTTTATGAGATTGATGTGAGGTTGTTCCCCCCTCATTCCTCCCCTTTCATCATTGACACTTTACCACGTGGGGGGAAATGGGGAGAGAGAAATGTTATCATTGGAAAGAGGAGAGAGATAGCGATAGTCAGAGTGGCGAGATTGAAGGTGATCCCAAATAATCGCATAGTGACAAGCAGGAGAAGAAGAAGAATAGGCACGTCTTTGTGTGGCGATAAGAGGATGAAAATTGTTGCGTTTCGTGGAGAGATTCACTGATAAAAGCTGCCGAGTAAGAGATAAGAGTGGAGTGATTCTTTGGTGATGGTGTGTCTCCTATATCGAACTGGATGACTAGGGGTCGAGGACGAATGAACAGAGGCGATGGAAACATGATGAACAAACATATAATAATAATTGCGTTCAGGGATTCCCCGGAGCCAAGGACTTCGCGCCCTTCACCGACCTCATGTTCGAGAAGTGCGACATTCTCATCCCCGCGGCTTGCGAAAAGTCGATCCACAAGGGCAACGCCGGACGCATCCAGGCTAAGGTATGACTCATTGCCCACACAATTCCCCTTCCCTCAGAAATAGTTGGGACACATTCTTTGAGCTCGTCCTTGGGTCGAGAGAGAATAAAAAGTAATTAAATCCCCAAATATCCATGATAATATTTGTTCTAAGTTGACGATGCTGGTTGTAGGTGATCGCCGAGGCCGCCAACGGTCCCATCACCCCCGCTGCCGACAAGATCCTTCTCTCGCGTGGAAACTGCCTCATCATCCCTGACATGTCGGTTACATTCGCATTCTTGTCACGCTGTCTGAGCCCATATGCAGACTAGCGATGTCAAATCGGAACTTGACTCTCCTCACTTCCCACAATCTCTCGTCTCTCTAACTGACGAGATAGCATGCGGATTGAGGAGAGTGGATTCCGATTTGTCATCTTAATACAGACAAATCAGTTAATGTTATAATCAATTGCCTCTCAGGTACGTCAACTCTGGTGGTGTGACTGTCTCCTTCTTCGAGTGGCTCAAGAACCTGAACCACGTCTCGTACGGTCGTCTCACCTTCAAGTACGAGCGTGACACCAACGAGCATCTGCTCAAGTCGGTCGAGGACTCCATTTCCAAGTCCCTCAACCAGAAGGTAGGCATTGCCTCCTACACGAACATTATCTGTTCCGGAACTCTGTTGCTGTAGCATTTTGATACTCGCATTCATGTGCTTGTTTGGTGCTACTATTGAACACGGAACAAGGCAATCTGCAGTGGTGTATTGGGTCTTTTACTTACAAGGGAAGGTCGCCCAGAGTTTCCGAACGAGACCCCATAGGGTAGCATTATTCTGCTTATGGTTACTTCCCTAATTATCTCCCCGTGTTTGCAGGTGAACATCACGCCCAACGAGGCCTTCCAAAACCGCATCCACGGTGCGTCCGAGAAGGACATTGTGCACTCTGGCCTGGAGTACACGATGACTCGCTCGGGAGAGGCCATCATCCGCACGGCCAGAAAGTACAACCTCGGCCTGGACATCCGTACTGCCGCCTACGTCAACTCGATCGAAAAGGTCTACCACACGTACAGAACCGCCGGATTCACCTTCACGTAATCCCCCTCCTCCCTCCCCCTTCCCTCCCTCTCCATCCTTTCCTCTTCTTGATAATTGATAGTCTCTCAAGACACGCCCTCCCCCCTCTAAGATAAACTCTCGTCCCTCTGCCCCATTCACCCTCCAGATTCCCCCTTAGCTCAAGATTGTGTCCGCTAGTATCGTTGAGTTTTGTCCGCGCCCTCGTGGCAGTTTTCATTGTTTCGTTTTCAATAGTCTATAGAGTATCGCGTTGAAAATCACACATTGTGTAAGATGTGCTTGAGAGATAAATTGTGGGGGTGAAATGAGTGAGCGTCCACAACAATACAACGCCCCGAGGGCACTTCCGGTAGTGCAATTGGGCGTGAACCTAAATGGAAAGAGGTAGGGAGGGAAGTCTGAAGTCATGGAAGGGAAGTGGAACACATCTAGTCGAAAGCCCCGAATGTGAATGGAATTGCTTCTTGTCTTCTCAGTTCTTCAGTTATCTACAGAGGAAGATTTGGTTTGCCATTACTGCACTCATAGCAGAAAGAGCAAGGTTGGAGCCACTTTCTAATAGAAACCTTGTTATTGTTGGAACCATTGAATCATTCTGAAGTCGGGAATGGTCCTATCACTCTGGAGTTGGTGTCATTTAGATATCAGTAAATATCAGTGCGTATCATATCAGAAATTTGATCTTTGATCTCGGCCCTGCGATGTGTAGATCGAGTCATAGAATCTTTCTAACGCATCTCATTGAGATGGGGATTGCTATCAACCGCTACTTTCCTCGGAAAACGGTCCTAGGACCCCACATGAGGTTCCCACAAGGTTCTATCCCCAGTGTCAGATTTCACCGCTAGATCCACTTTTGCGGTTCCCTTGTTAATCATCTCCCCTTTTCCTTACCGGGTGTAGGCTTTGATTGCTTGAACCCAGTGAATGATCAATCCTGTGATAGGATGTGCACGATGGAGAGAATCAGAATCCGGACTGCATGAACAAGTTGAAGTTTGGATCGAGGGAGGAAATGAGGAGATTGTGCACGCCATTGGAGGAGTACTGTGCGGTGAGTGTCAGAGAAACAGAGAAAGACTAGAGATAAGGCCAAAATGAGAGAGTATAATGTATCCCCTCGCTTCTTTGATGTGCAATCTTTCTTTCCGGTCAAGACCCTATGACCGTCCTCCTCATGTTTTTGAAACGCTGTGAGTGAGCGGAAGGGCAATATTTCTTATTGTAGACTTTTCCTTTTTGTGTACTCGATACATGAGAGTGCTACTATTCGATCGGGTATCAATGCTGAGAAAATACAGGAAACCAAGCATTATTCGCTTCTCATTCAGTAGGTTCTCATGGAATTTATATATTCTGAAACAGTACGGTCAGAGAGCACTGGAGAATCAATCCTACAGTAACCTACAGTAACCCATCGATTCCAGTCTACAGTAACCAACCTTAACGGATTTCTCGTGCTCGTGGAGAGGGGATGTGCTGAGGAGTGCATTCCGGGTGGGTTCAGAGAATTCGTAGCACCGTGGTGAGCGAGAGACCGTATTTCGAGCACAAGTAAATTTTAAAAAAGAGAATTGGGTCACAACTGCTGTTTTCGTTTACTTACTTCATTCTACATTCTTACTTTTTTCCAGTCAGAGCGATTAGTGAGTGAGCAAGACATGAGAATCAATGACGTGTTTTGACTCAATTAAAACATGAGACTCAATTATTGATGCCAAATCAGAACTCGGCTCTCTTAATTTCTCACACTCTCTCCTATCTCTGACCGACGAGATAGCAGGCCGATTGAAGAGAGTCGTCATCACTAGAATCAATGACGTCATTATTGAGGCTGTGAAGCGCACGGCTTCGGTCTGTTCTGGCAGGAATGCACACGATGCTGCAACTCGTCCCTGTGCAATGAGTGGGACGGCAGGGAATACTACAGGCCCAATCGAGCACCATTTATGAATATATTTAGTGTCATGGCCATTTTTATTTATGTGTTATTTTGAAATTGAAATATTTATTGCGTAATGAAGTGTTCGACTTGCAATGCGTGTTGTTGATCTCGCACAGTTCCTGCCTCCGATCTACAACTGATCTTTGATCTGATATACACTCCATCTATCCTGTCTCTTTCTCTCCCCTCTCTTCTCTCTCGCTTTGCCCCCGTTCTTTCCCCTGTATATCAACCCTCTGCTTCTGTGATAAAGTATCTTCTACCCACTGAGCCACCGAGACAGTTCGTATTTTGCTCGATCAAATCAATAGTAAAAACAAAATCGATCAAAACAAGGAGACAAAGGCCTTTCAATGAGATTAGAAAACAATCATGGAAATTGGGTTGGAGAAACGGCGAATGAGATCATTCTCGCTCTGCGAATGCGTGTTGGGCAGTAAGAGGCATGGTCGGAGGTGAGTGGGGAGGGGACGGGAGCAGTATCACAGCGTTTCAGAAGCATATGGGACATAGGGTCTCGAACGGAAAGATAGATTCCGCATCGAAGAAGCGAGTGAAGGAACAATACTCTGTCACTTTTGCATTATCACTAGCTTTTCTCTGATTCTCTAACGTTTGTCCTCTCTCGAAACGCTGTGCATTTTAGGATATGATTATAGTGAAATAACGATCAAGAAGACTGCATTAGGCGGACTAGTAAACTTTTTCGCGGCAAGCAGGTGCTAGGTCGTATGAGCACCGTCGGATGAGAACCAACCGCATGAGAACCGAAAAAAATGTCGACTCCTAGTATTTTCTCAGATGGTTGTCTATATCATATTGAACGTATTGAGAGAATACTGAAAGACGATTTTTTTGGTTTCCATCCGGTTGGTTCTCATCCGACGGTGCTCATCCGACCTAGTTCCACTTAGCACAATCGCATAAAATCTTGCTGTTCTTTCTATCTATATTACATACTGATGCGTGTGACTACAGACATTTGGGAGAGGTTCGATCTCATTGGGCAAATGGCATGGGGCGCGCAATCTTCACGACGTACATTGCTAAAATACAGATGATTGAATCATCCAAGCTTCGAATTAGATACAACGGCTTCCTAGGCGCTTATCAGTGCAATTTCCGTCATAGTTTTCTTATTTTAACGACCCCTCTATTTGCAGCCTTTCCCCTAATCGTTCTTCTTCTTCTCATCTCGTCAGTCGAGAGTCTCGAGAAAGAAAACGAGATCGACATCAGCAAGTGCACACAGGATAATGGAGTGGTGAGTGATGCCGTTTCGGTTCTCTCAATTTGCCACACTATCTCGTCTGTCTGACCGTCGAGGGAGTGTGCAGAATGGAGAGAGTCATGACCGAAACGACATCACTAGTGAGCAGTGATGCCAAATCTGAATTGACTCTCCTCTATTCGCCTGATCTCTCGCCCATCAGAGAAATGATGAGAGAGCACGCGAATTGAGGAGAGACGGTTTCCCCGAATTATTATCGCTAGTGGGGGGAGCGAAGATCGAATTGGAAATCATGAGTCATATTAGTCATATTTTTGTATCATGATATCACGCTTGTCACGAGATATTCGAGCTCGTTGTGGGAATGAGCGAAAAATCGTGAAATGAATTCATCCCAAATAATTCTGTCTCTCTAGCTCGTTTTACTCGTGACAAGCGTGTTCTTCTCAATACTAAAATGTAGAATGGAGTTATGCTTTCAGTTCTGTTTCTCGCCTGTTTCCTGCCCCTCTGACGCTTCGATCCCGACGGAATTACAGCGAGTGAAGGAGGACTCGACCATCGACAAGACGTGCGGTGTGTTCATCATGATGAGGTGAGAGAGATGAGGATCAGTTGGTGAGCAGGAGGGGATGAATTTGGGATGGACTCCGCCTGGCTGGGGGGGGATACTGGAGTCAGTGGGTGATTAGGGGGAAGACTGTATCATACTGTAGAGGACGACGATGGGATTTAGTGAGCTCGCACGGCGTTCTACATGGGATGAGCGAGAACAGGCGAGACGGTGAGAGGAAGACGAGATAGTACACGAAAACGAGAGAGTGCGAGTGAGGTCCGGATAAGAATTGGCGTTGGCGTATTGCCAGCAAAACGCCGGACTTCTCGAAAACAGAATAAATCAGACTATTCAGCTGAAGCTCGAATCAATCTGTTGTGACGTTTTCATAATTACATCCGAAATTTTCATGTTTCGGATCATTAAAAAATCTATGAAACACATTTAATTCTCGCTCGAGCACCCCACTCGATCACTTCATCGTCCAAGCCATCCCCTTTCCAGAAGGCACTCCTCCCAGCGGGTGCGCGTTCTCCTCTGGGCGTCTTCCTCCATGGCGGTAGTCGAGATCGATGGAGGCAGCAGGTAACGCTGTCGTTTCGGGTTTCGACTCCCTCCTTTCTGCACACTATCTCGAGAGTTAGAGAAACGAGAGAGTGCGCAGAATGGAGAGAGTCGAACACCGAAACGACACAGGGCATTCGGATGCGAGGCCAACGTGGAGAAGAAGGTGGAGAGTCGGATCAAAGTGTATGATCAGAGTGAGTTGGTAATGCTAGGATTGATTCTCTTCATTCGGCACACTATCTCGTCAGTCTGACTGGCTAGATAGTATGCAAAATGAGGAGAGTCATCCTTGAGTTGGCAACTTAGTCTCCGGGAGAATCTATTCATTCAAATGTTTTTTTCATGATATCAACCTTCTCCGTTCTGTACACCCTCTGATAGACCAATGAAAAACGGTGCAGAATGGAGATGGGGAAATAGCGGAATGCCAGGACGATTTCCTGTTCATACATAGTCCAGTCCATTTCGTGAACACGTCCCCCCCCCCTTTCTCTATTTTTTACTGGGCACAATTCAAATCTGGTTTGAAACAGGCGAAATCGATTCCAGCAATTCTCCGTTCTGAGGTGGACGAGAATGGCATTTTCTGCGATCTACTGGTGAACGGGAACGGATCGGATGTGAGCCACAACACAGAGATTGAAAAATCTTTTAAAAAAATAAATAAATTACAGATTATCCCTCTAAGTTCGGCCAAGGCTCGCTATACAACAAGAAAGGACGAGAAAGGAATTTTCGAGATTAAACAAGACTCCATTGCCACTCTGTTCAAGGAATACGGTTAGAGATCAATAATACAATAACATATTTATCGTAAATCGCGAATCAAACGAATCACCTAGGCTAACCGTCCCAGATTTTCGAATATAGTCTTTTGTCGCATAATCAGTAGTAAAGTTGTTCGTCAACACGGCGTTCTACGTGAAGGGAAGAGAGAGCGGTAATGGCGAGATAGTACGCGAAAGTGCGAGAGCACGATTGAGGTCTCGACGGGAATTGGTTTTGGCACATTGCCAGCAAACACCGTGTACCAAGCCGTATTCTCTAGATAGGTGGATGCGATCCCGACTCGATCAGATGGGATTCTAGCAAGGACCGAGCTGAACCGAAATGGCTCCTTTTCTTCCCTCTCACGGATGAGTTGAAGTTTGCAAAGGAAATCAAGTGCCCGCCCGGCCACGAATTAGTGTGAGTTTTGTCAAAAAAAAGCTCAAAGTATGGTCTGAGATGAGGCTTGAAGGCGGTCGTTTCGGCACTTCTTCGGTTTCTGGTCCAGACAATTCTATGATTGCATTCACTTCTTCTCCTATCTAGATTTCCATTCCACCCCTCTCATTTCCACCTGCGTTGTCGCTATCGGGGCCAGAAACCGAAGATTTTCCGTCGTTTTTTTCTCGCTTCTTCTCCCTTTCCCCAACCATTGAGAGTCGTTTTAGTATCATTTTTTTTTTAAATAGATAAAAAGATAAAATATATATATTTTTTCAGAGTGATTGTGTCCTCAGAAGTCGTCAGCGTGCAGTCCATCAAGTGCGACGAATCCAAAAAGGCGTACAAAGTGTACGCAGAGAGCGGCGGACGAGTCATGACTGGATCGGACGCGATCGAAGCGTCGTGTAGGAGGGGTGAGAATGGCACTAGGTCGGATGATCACCGACTGGATGAGAACCAAAGAATTTTTCGCCTTCCAGTATTTTGTCAGTAGGGTCAATATGATGCACTGAACCATCTCAGAAAATACTGGGAGATTAAAATTTTGGGTTCTCATGCAGTCGGGTATCATCCGACTGTGAGACCAAGTGCCGTGAGAATTTGTGATTGAATAGTGATCTCCCCCCATTCTGCCCACTATTTTGCTGGTTAGCAATACAACAAGATATGTAGTGTGCCGAATATAGAGAGCTCCTATTCGACCCAATTATTCAGAGTTTAAATGGTCTATTGCAAAACAATCTATTGCATTTCAGCGTGCGGCATCTGTGGCAGGAAGGGATTCCGCTGTGTGGGAGCTAACTGCACGAGTCCCTCGTATGGAGAGCAGCTGTGCGACTACTCGGTGAGATACCGTAACCGAGGGGATACTGTGCCCGAGAAGTGCTACAGTATATCAAGGGTACCGTAACCTTACAGTGTCCTTCTCACCGCATCCAAGTCAACAACCAACCAGCCACTATCGGTGACCCGCACTGTGAGGGACTGGGCAAGTACGAGTGGCATTTTGGAGGAGAGAAGATACGGACGGCGACGTGTGTCGAAGAGGGTTGGTTGTAGGGTTGACAATTCAAGGATTGACTCTCTCCTTCTCGCTTCTCTGATAAGTAAGAGAGTACGCAAAATGAGGAGAGTCATCCTTGAATTGTCAACCCTAATCATAATCATATATTCGAAGAGTAGTCAGAGCAAACTTCAGATTACTTTAGTACTAGAACCGGTGGATACTGATGCACACTGTGGGTTTGTCTGATCTTTGATCTTTCATCTTTGCAGTTGACTGCCGCGTGACTTCGCCGCTCAACTGCAGTCCGGACTGCTCGAATGTGAACACGAAATTGGAGAAAATCGTCTGCAAAGGGGATCACAACTTACGTGCCTATTTCCCACTAATTCAATTCAATTTAATTATTTCAGGTGGGGGGGGGGGTCATATTCTTCTCATATCTAGGATACTTTCCACCAATGGGGTCCGATGGCATGCCTTACAAGAGATCTCTGTGAGATCATCGCGATTTCCAGGCAAGGAATTAAATCTTCCCTATTGTCATCTTTCCACTCTGCATGATCTATCGGCTGTATGATTTGTGATAGAGAACAATATTTTGTTCCCTTTTCGCACCCGTGATACTTCATTCACAACCATATCTCACTAATGCACCGACTTAAGCGCTATCCTAACTTTAGTATCTACAAGTGATGCATTTTCAACGGTGAAGCCGGATTGATCCCGAATCGAAACCGACGTTCCGAATCGGTTTTGTCATTACTTGTATCTTCTTCAGAGTGCTCCACGGCGATGGATTTGTCCCGGTGTCGTACCTGCACTGTAATCGATCGGATGGTCAATGGATAGTGGAAGGTCAGTTAATCCTAATTTCTTCTGCTTCGCGGGTATATTCATAGTGCTTGTCCGACTGAATATAATAATAGATATATCTATTAATTATATGCGAAATAGCATGTGAAATGTTGCATTGCGACTGCTTTTTCTGTCTCAGAATCCCGGATCACAAATTGAAACCCTACAAAATATTGTTTTCAGGCCATGATGGCAGCACGTGGACGATGGGCCGAAAGACGAGTGTCAAGTGTGAGGGTGAGGGAAAGAGAAAAAATATTTCTAAAATTACTGGAATACTCTCCTACTTCTCGATTTGCTTGCAATGTAATGTTGAGGGAAAGCCAGGAAACATTTATAAATTTATAAATAATATAAATATTGAGGCTGGCACAACGACCCTGCAGCCGCAATCACTACAGTAGCCGTGACCACTGCGACTTTCGTCATTTGTAAGTGAAAATAGAAATATTATTCTAATAAAATAACACTTGAAATGTATCAGACATGCTCGCTCTCGCTCTGGCCTGGCACTTTCTGCGTCTCCGCTTTGTGAAGAGAATTGAAGGGTGCAAGCGAGATCCTGGTCAGTGAAATTCCCGAAACACAGCGTTTCATAAGCATGAGAAGAGTGGACATAGGGTCTTGAACGGAAATAATTATTGCGCAAAGCGAGGGAGGCATTGTGCTCTCTCATTTTTGCCTTATCTCTAGTTTGTCCTTTCTAGAAACGCTGTGCGAAATTTGATCAGCCTATAACAATAATTCCAGTGAATCTCCAGCCTGCTTCGCCCGTGCCCAAGCCTGCTCAAGCTACAACAAGAACAACAAAATCGAAGTCAAGATCGAAATCCAACTCAAAGTCGAAATCGTCCGGTTCCGCGAATTTCGCTGGTGTGAGTAAAAGGGCGGAAATGTAGGAAAGATCAAAGATCATCGTTTTTTCCAGTCCGGGTCCCTCCAGCAGACGCCCGTTCCTCACCGGGGATGGAAGTATGTTCAAATATATATTTTTTATTTGAAATATATAATTGTGTAAAGCAGGCACTAGGTCGGATGAGCACCGTCGGATGAGAACCGAAAAAAATGTCGACTCCCAGTATTTTCTCAGATGGTTCTCGGTACCACATTGAACTTACTGATAGAATACTGGAGGACGAAATTTTTCTGGTTCTCATCCGACGGTGCTCATCCGACCTAATGCCCTAAATCATGATCCTGCCAGGCGCGTCGCCGACTCCGTGTCCGCGTCGCGCACCTCTCGTCCGCCCGTGACGCGTGCGGAGCGGAAGGCGCTCAAGAAGGAGCAGCACGAGAAGAATGTCAGCATGATCGCTGATAAATTGAAGGTGATTCTGTCCAAATTCATTTCTAGGCGTAGATACCGGGTGATAGTTGTGATGTATGTACACTATTGATGACAAAACTTCTTTTCGTGCCGGCATCAACTCTTTTTTTTTTTTTTTGCATTTTCAACGGTGAAGCCGGCTTGAGCTCGAGTCGAAGCCGGCTTGCCGATTCCGTTTTGTGATCACTAATGTACACGAATATTCCCAGAGCATCCTCACGAACAACGACAAGACCACGCAAGGAAAGGGTGCAGACAAATGCAGACATGAAGGTATCGTAACTACTTGGCTGTCAGAGTGATGACTTCGTTTCTTCATTCTACACACTCTCTAGATCGGTCGAGTGAGGAGAGAGCGTGTGACGAACTTTTTCACTCTGTCAGCCCTAATTGTAACCAGTGATGCCAAATCGGAATTGACTCTCCTATATTGTTCTCTCGCCGACCAGAGAAATAAGATAGCACGCGAATTGAGGAGAGCCGGTTTCCGAATAGTCATTGATAATAGCAACAGACACATGTACGTCAGTCACAATATCATAGTTGTAGGATTCTAAGAAGAAGTCTGATGGCATGTCTGGAGTGTCTGTTCCTGGGATCGCAGTGGAACAGGTATCATTTTCCGGCTCTACGATTGAAGACGGGATTCGTTCCCGACAGTGGATTTAGCTGATAGTTCAACCCAGTCCTATTCTTGACCACATCCAAGATAAATCAACTATTTTCATTATTACCAGTTTTCTTGTGTAATTTCAACAGAAAACAAAGAAAGGATTATATAATTATATATAGGTAGCTCGTTCCTCATGCTAAGTAGATCAATATTGATTGCAGCCTGTCGTCGGTGTATACCGCCAAGACTATGGAAGAGAAAACGAAGGAGGTACAAACTTAACTAGAAAGAAGGTTCTAGAAAAAAGTATCTAGAAGTCTCTAGAAGTATAGGAGCCCGTTTGCGTAAGAGTCAGACAAATCTGGAGGAGTCTGGCACAGCCAAAAAAGTCGATTCTCTGAAACTTTGTGTTTCGGGGTTCTTGAGGATGCTGATGATCATGGGCTTACTCATTTTGCTCCAAGTAGCCCCGTTGGCTCCAGACGGAATGACGTCAAAATAGCATTTTATTTCACTTCTCGGTTATTTGGCAATGCACTTCTAAGCAAAAATTGCTCCAGGGCCAGAATTTTATGGCGATTACGCCTGTCTAATTCATTTTTCTTTATTTTCGAAAATAATTTTATTAGAAAAAATATTAAATTAGAGAGGCAAAAGTACCCGGTGGTTTTAGTCTTGATATATTCGGAACGATGGGCTGAATCCAAATATATTTTTTAATTCGAAGAAAAGTGTCTTGAAACCGTTGAGAACGACCGAAGAATGTGCATCTAGATGGGAGTTTTTTTTCCCTTGTTTGCTCTTTTCCTTGAGCGGCGGGGGCACCAGAGAAGCGAGACACAGGCGGGAGAGGCAGGGGAGGGAAGGGGAGAGAGAGCGTTCAGGGTCAGAGACGCAGAGAGAGATCGGCGAGAGGCTCCGCAGCCCAACTTTCCATTACCATTCTCGACGGTTTCCATACACTTTTCTTCGAATTAAAAAATATATTTGGATTCAGCGCCTCGTTCCGAATCTATCAAAACTAAAAACACAAGGTACTTTTGCCTCTATAATTTAATATTTTTTCGAACAAAATTATTTTTGATAATAAAGAAAAATGAACTAGACAGGCGTGATCGCCATCAAATTCTGGCCCTGGAGTAATTTTCGCTTAGAAGTGCATTGCCAAATGACCGAGAACTGAAATAAAATTCTATTTTGCCGTCATTCCATCTGGAGCCAACGGGGCTACTTGGAGCAAAATGAGTATGCCCATGATCATCAGCACCCTCAAAAACCCCGAAACACAAAGTTTCAGAGAATCGACTTTTTTGGCTGTGCCGAGCATTGTCCGACTATAAGGCAAACGGCCTCATAGAAGACACTACTAAAAAGAGTTTTGCTGTTTTCAAATGATTAAGCAGATTAAAATTTCCTACTAGTGATGCCAAATCGGCATCCGACTCTCCTCAATTCGCGTGCTCTCTCGCATCTCTGATCGACGAGAGATCCCGCTGATTGAGGAGAGTCGGCTCCGAGTTGGTATCACTACTAGGGCTGGAAAATAAAGAGTTGGTCTCTTCATTCTCGTCCATCGAGTGGCGTAGAGAATGTGTGAAATAAGACATAGAACGCTTCATTTGTCAGCCCAAAACACTACTCCCTTCATTGCAGCTCGTTGACCCGAAGGCAAAGTGAACGGAGAATAATTAGCAGAAAACGAATGGGAAAATGCATTCCCCATGTCCGAGGTCAAAAAACATGATAAACACATGATATAAATAAATTTCTAGAGAAGCATTCGAAATGAGCAGATTCGATTGCTTATTTCCTAAAGAAACTAAGATACTTGTATTCTCATACTGCCGATTGAGCGAATGCTCGACTTCTAGAGACCTGGGCGAGAAGAAAATCTCGAATTTTGTGCTTTTTGTGTCCGGGAAAGGGAAGGGCCTTTAGAATATGTGCCATTCATGTTGCACACTTCAATACATTTGCAACTGATATGTCGACTATGTATTTACAGCCCCCCAAATAAAATATAAATACTACTTTATTACTGAATAAAGTACAACACGGAAAAGTTTACATCACAACCAGAGGTGTACAAAAAATTTCCCGCACTCCTCATTTCTCACGCTCTCTCGCCGGTCAGACAGGCAATAGAGCATAAGAAATAAGGAGTGCGGGAAATTTAACTTCATCACACATCACAACTTCATGAGTGCATATTTGTGTTCTCTGTTGACATGGGAGATGATAATTCTGCCATCGAAAGATAGAGAAGCAAACGTCCAAGGATCGGCGGTGGACCTGATGATAATATCTATATCAATCAATCAATCAATTTATCATATCAGGCTTTAGAGCTCAGATGAGGATGGGGCCATATTCTTCGCGGGTTGCATTCCACCAGTGGTTGCCAATCGCTCAACCACTGGAGGAATGCAACCCGCGAAGAATATGGCCCCATCCTCATCCCATCCAATATCTATATTATGCAGGATATGATGATCAAAAAAATCGATATCTATTCACGACGCTCTACGTTCTACACGAAAATGAGAGAACGCGAGAAAGGTCTTGACGGGAATAGGTTAGGCGCGTTGCCAGCACAATGTCCTGTCTATTTATAATCGATAATTGGCATACCATGCACAGGCGTAGATAGAGTCCTCGTGTTCATCAATCCTCTCTAAGGGGCCATCAGGAAGAGTCACTCGACACTCCCCTTCTTCATCCTGTATGTATATTTCCATTATTTCTTTTCCAACATTGAGTTAATTTTTCAAATGTCAAAATTTCCGTTGTTTGAATACTATTTTGAGCGAGACCCATGACCCGATCATTGTCAGTAATTCACGATAATTTCTCACGGCGCCTCAAGGAGAAGCAGTGACTTACACGAGGTTCTTTTGAATCAGAAGAAACGGAGTATGCAGATGTGAGGAGGAGAGAACCATCGGTGCCCGATGAGAGAAGAAGTTCGTCGTGTACACTATGGAAATAAACCTGGAATTAAAACAACTCGATCACGTCCATCAATTACAGTAATCGCGTGTGTGAGTGTGTCTGTCTGTCAGTACTACGTTAGTACTCTGGTATTGCTTTCCTAGTAGGTACCGAGTAAAATCGCTCTGTGACCGAAATCCTAGTAGGTACCGATTATCACCTCTATAGATACTAGCGATCAAAATTCGGAATCGACTCTTCTCAATTCTTCTGCTCTCTCATTTATCCAATGGTCGAGAGATCACGCGTATAGAGGAGAGTCAAATCCGATTTGGCATCACTCATACCTGGGTAGCCCAATGAGCATGGGCTCTGAGGGAGAAGAGGGGAGACGAGGAGTTCCTCCAATCCCAGATCCGAAGCACTCCATCTCTGCCACACGAAACGACGGAATGCTCAAATTAGTGATGACAATTCGGCATTTGCACTCCTCATTTCGCACACTATCTCGTCGGTCAGAAGTGAGAGAGTACGCGAATTGAGAGAGTCGAATGCCCATTTGCAATCATTACTGTACATACGATTTTCATATTGAGTATTCGTTGTAAAAAAAAAACCTGCAGATTCGGGTTGAAGTCCAGATAAGTGGCCCTGAGGCTATGAGCTTCTTTGATGCGCTGGACTTCTCTGAATCGAATTCGCATGATCTACCATCTCATCTTGTCCTCTCACAGCGTTGTTACAAAACGAGCCAAGAGAGAGTTCTCGGGTACCGTATCCCCCTCCCACCACGCTCAACACCATAATTTGAGCGCTCACCCCTTCGTTCGCAAGTCCAATGTCATTATTGAATGTCCAACCGGGACTCCCAATACATTTCCGCCCGAGTGGGGACTCCAAACAGCAACGCTACTCGGTCCTTGCGGGGTGTAACTCCAGATTGGCTGTGAAGGCAGAGATAGTAATGATGGCAAGTCGGCTTCCGACTCTCCTCATTTCCCATGCTCTCTCTCGTTTCTCTGATCGACGAGAGAGCATGCGAAATGAGGAGAGTCAAGTTCCGATTTTCCATCACTAAAGTACAGTACTCACCTCGAATTGCCTCTCCACATCGCACACCTCCACGTTCTTATTGTGTATTATGGCCACATTGTCGCCTTGAGAATCCCACTCGAGACTGAATGAAGAGGGAATTAGAATCATCAATATCTACTTCCTTTCTAAAATCCAGTCCATGGACTGGACTTTGTTCAGTCCAAGACGTTTTATCTAAGGTAAAACGTGCTTTGTAAGGTACTCGGATTTCGGATGTCATGATTACAGAAGCTTATAAGATATCACCTCTTCACTTCGTCACTCTTCTTTACTGATACGATTTGCTCCAATTTGTCACTCTCACTGTTTTCGATGCGGAAGAGATTGAGGGAATGGGATGGAGCCATCTTACCATCTGACCGATTCCAATTATTTGTTTTAAATTTAAATATTTTATTCACTCACAATCACTGGCCCCAGTGGCGAATCTGGTCTCATCTCTCGGATCACTAGCGATTGCACGCACCTTGATAATGTGAACTAATAATGTAAAAACAATTCCCAATTCATGCTCGAAACCAAAAGTAATTGACCCATTTCCTTCACCCAATCCCAAGTATTTGGGGTCAACAGAGACACATAGAAAAGAATTGGGTTGACATCACTAATGGGAACAGATGAAATGAGAGGATTGCATGAATTGACGCCGGCGTAATTTGGGTTTAGACTTATTTTTTTCCTTCCATTTTTTCGGCTCTGAAGGTGGTCAGCCGACACGAAATTTTCAACGTGAGTGCAAGCTCAGCAAACTTTGCAAACTTTGTGCCCATGGTCTGGGGATGCACCAAAAAAAATTTCAGCCCGAAAACTCATCGGAGAGCCAAATGGCGGGTACCCCTGGGTGTGACAAACGACCCCGTCCACCTATTTACCAGACCCACTTCGGGATTGATTCGGCGTTGATCCTATGGTTTCATTTCTGGAAGTAAAGCTTTCTAGCTTTAAAAAATGTTCACTTTTTCGAATGAACCGATTCCCACCACTTTGAACCGAGTTGTCGGCACTTAGTTTCAAAAACGCGTGAAAAAGGCTGATTTCCGGCCAATCGGGTCCGAAAGTCTTTGCTTCGATGTCCAACCCCCGCAATTGTATTCAGCTGGTCAAGACACCCCTTGATAACCAGTTTCAGCAAAATCTATAAAGTGGTTTCTGAAATAAATAAAAAAAACAAAAAAAATCTCAAATTTGCAAAATAGACGTAGCAGGCGGGATTAGAACACGGGTCGGATGGGTATTGGCCCAATACGATAACCACAATGCCACAGGGGCGATAAGGTGAGACTCTTGTGATGCGATATACATACGACTAGCGAGTGAGTATGTTAGCGCGCTCGCAGATCCTTATATTCCATTTTCCGAATAGTCAACGCAGTTTCCTCTGCATTTCGGATTTCACTTTGCCTGGGCATTGCGATGGCTCTGGACAATAACCCCAAGCCTATGGAGGCCATTTCAAGGGACAACCTAGACGTGTTTCCTGACTACCGAGAAAGGAGGATAGCGTTCAGGCAGGGGAACTTCGATACCATCTCCGAGTATCCAATCAATAGTATAAAATGTTTCTGGTGTTAGCCTATTGTACAATCTACACCGTTCTCGCGGTGCCTGATGTAAATATCAGTAAACAACGAAGATGGTAATAGACCAGTAACAGTCCGGTTCTATGTTGGAACCATGTTCCGAGATAATTTTCACAGGTTGTTTTGGAGTTGATTCAGTCTGGATCTTTTCGGCTCAGGACCATACAGGGTGGCATCAAGTTCGGGTTGCCAAGCATTCACCGGTCGTATACGGCATCGTAACAAGTTTTGGCGTTTCTAGGAAAACATATAAGGCGGGGCAGGTGATTATTTTCTGATCTCTCAACTAGTTGAACACTTTTGCAAAAATTGAACTACATAGTTCAATTTTTGCAACGCTTTGAATCGAGGTCTTATATTTGGATATTAATGGATTTTTCTTGTTGTTTTCATCATTTCTTTGCATAACTTAATGAATCGATGAAGAAAAACAAAATATAAATTTATTAATACCTTAATATGAGGAAAAAAATTGATCATGCAAAAATTGAACTACAGTCCCGCAGAGTCTCCGCCCCAAGAAGTGGGGCACGGAGGGTCAGGGGTCATCGTGGGTCACCCGAGGTCACCCCGACTTTGAGGCGGCCTTAGAACCCTATAAAATGCGAGTTCGACTTACTATTTTTGGCTATGGGCTTTTCTCATGAGGGTCAACGGATCTGTGAAAGCAGAATTCCAAAATTTGCATTTTTGAGCTACTTTCTGAGACGTCATCTTGACCCGTCTCTCCTCCCCTCCATTCCCCTCACCCATTCCTCACTCTCACCTTTCGAGGGAGCGGTCGTTTATGAAAATGAGGAGAGGGGAGGAGAGGAGCGCTAAACGATGACGTCTCAGAAAGTAGCTCAAAATGCAAATTTCGGAAATCTGCTTTCACATATCCATTGACCCTCATGAGAAAAGCCCATAGCCAAAAATAGTAAGTCGAACTCGAATTTTATAGGGGTCTAAGGCCGCCTTTAAGTCGGGGTGACCTCGGGTGACCCACGGTGACCCTCCGTGCCCCACTTGTTGGGGCGGAGACTCTGCGGGACTGTAGTTCAATTTTTGCAAAAGTGTTCAACTAGTTGAGAGATCAGAAAATAACCACCTGCCCCGCCTTATATGTAACCTCACAGGGGTGTTTAAGGGGGGCTTGCCCCTTGATTAATTGATGATCATATGGATACTCCTCAAAATATAGAAGCGTCGATTAGTTCTGCGAACCTTCGCCAGAATTTGGATGTTTTTCTTAACATCTTCTACAATTTTCAGATTAATGGGTTCTTACCAATCTTGCATACCCCCCCCAGGGGGGTTCAAGGGGGGCTTGCCCCCCCCCCCCCCCCCTTGCTAGTTATATAATTTGGTCACTTTTCACGGTATCCAAATAGTTCTGCGCGAGAATAAATGCTACGCATCAATAAAAGTAAATGAATCCACTTCCCGTGGGGAAGTGCGATTTTAAGTTTGTGACAAACTCAAACCCTGAATGAATTTGGGTCCAAAAAATCATCCTCTCTTGCAATCCCGATCTCAATAAAAGATGATGAATCACTTTTAGATCTGATTTCAATAAAAGTATGGGAATCACATCTTGACCCAAATTCGCGCCTAGGGTTTCGAGCGAGTACGCAAATATGATGATCAAAGTTTAAGTACATTTTGTAGCTATTTTTGTTGCATATTTCTGCTGAATACGAACATCCTCGTTAAACTCTACGACACATAATTTGCAATTAAGTTAAACTGAGATATTTTCGAGTTAATATCTTACAGAATGGTTTGTTTTTTCTAATAATCATAATATTGTAACATTGAGTTACCACCACATACTGGCATTGAAATGCCCACCGGAGTACAAATGCGAGGAACCCCGGGCGCGGATTTGGGTCAAGATGTGATTCCCATACTTTTATTGAAATCAGATCTAAAAGTGATTCATCATCTTTTATTGAGATCGGGATTGCGAGAGAGGATGATTGGAGGACCCAAATTCACTCAGGGTTTGAGTTTGTCACAAACTCAAAATCGCACTTCCCCACGGGAAGTGGATGTACTAGTGATGACAAATCGGCATCTGACTATCCTCATTTCGGCTGCTCTCTCGCATCTAGAACGTACCTCGCCAGGGGTGTGATGCCGAGTCTTGGCCACTAGTCTCATTCCATCCAGAGAAACGTGGCAAATCTGCACCGAATAGTTCGAAAGAAGGGAAGTAAGTCAAACCTCGTTCATCGCTTTCATATTTTGTGTCCCCACGAGGAAAGACCTGTAAAACATTAAAATATGGTTCACATTATATGCAATTAAAATATTCACTCACACTGTCTCTTCACATGCAGTAATGTTGGCCATGCATCTGAAAACAGATAAAATTATCATAAAAAGTGGAATACACACCATACCTGGACTCCAATTCCAGAGTATACATCAGCACCTCTGCCATCTTGAGGGAATACTAACTTCTCCACAATTTAAAGTTCAATGTAATGCCAAAAGTATTCT
Source organism: Pristionchus entomophagus (assembly GCA_036245825.1). Classification (NCBI taxonomy): domain Eukaryota; kingdom Metazoa; phylum Nematoda; class Chromadorea; order Rhabditida; family Neodiplogasteridae; genus Pristionchus; species Pristionchus entomophagus. The sequence goes on along the minus strand of BTSX01000004.1, from coordinate 47,489,052 downwards.
CAAAGGATCCAATGCCTTTCTACTCTTATTCTCTGCAATGTTATGGAAAAGGACCGCGCTACGCGCTTCCCGAGGCGTCGCGTGTTCGGGATCTTCGGAGCGTGTGTTATATCTAGGGCCCCACCAAGTGGACTGTCGACTTTGCGGAATCCGGTCCAAAGCAGGCTTAACATGACTGTCAGAGTCTCAATATCATTTTTGCTTTGGACGCCTATTGATCTGTTCTCTGAAGCCCGTGAGAGCTCTAGCAGTGCGTGCGCCTCCCCAGTCAGAGAGAGGGAGACGAGGGAAAGGGACAAAGCCCTCTCGCTCGTGTCTATCTGTTGGGGGAGAATATGCCATCTATTTACAGTGTGATTGCAAAGGAAATTAATACTTTATTGAAACTTCTTAAGTTTAATACAATTACGACGGGATATTCTATTAAAAGCGGGGCGAAGGAAGAAATCATTTACTATGAGTAGTAATTTTCAATGTACTGCTCAATTCGTAGACGCAGAGCTGTCGAATGTGCCGAACGAACGAATTCGCCTGAGTCGACGAAGCCTCGGTACCCGGCTCATTTCCAATCATCCTTCTGGTGCCGTTGTTGGTTCAGTTTCGTGGTCCTGCAATTTGTTGTAAAAGATCATTCACACTAGTTTCACATTTACGGCTGATAACAATAATCGGAGGTAAAAAACCAATGAATATTCCAATTCTAACCGCACTGGCAGAGGGGATCCGTCATTTGGATCATGTTCGATGCGACCTCGTATGATGAGAAGTAGCCGTCGAAAGTGCGCACCTCATCATAGATGAGGGTGAGCGTGGTAGCCAGCTTCGTCATGTGTCGGACGATTCTGAAAATCCAAATATTCAAATATTCAATTTAAGTTTTCACTCCCATACACACATGAAAGCTTCCTAATTCCTGCATACTCACCTTCCATGTTTTCTCGTCAGAAGGCATGCGTCGTCGGTCCTAGATCAGCAGCAACCGCGGGCAGCAGAGGGTCGAGAAGCAGGGCCCAGAAGAGGATTGTCATCTTACTCAAGATGAGATTGCTTCGGCTTCTATGATTTTCCGAAATTATCGCTAAAAAATCCTGAAATCGCAATAACAACCGTGAGAATGAAGATAGAGGGAGAATAGGTAGGTCTCGATTATAAATCATTGCGAGATAATGATTTGACAGTACCTGGGGATGGTTCCTTCTAATGGTTCGTAATCTTTCTTCATTGTAGTGTGGTTCTCAGAGAATCGAGGGTCCGAGTGCAGATCGGACGAGCTATAACTATTTTGTTAATCAGAGTTTATAACAATAGTGATGGCAATTCGGCATCTGACTCTCCTCAATTCGCGTGTTCTCTCTTTTTCTGACCGGCGAGAGAGCATGCGTATCAAGGAGAGTCGTTTCCGAATTGCCATCACTAATAACAACGATGCAAGCACGACATATTGACGCGAAATAACGATACAAATGTGTGCGACTTCTCGGGGTGGCTATCAGGGACATGACTGAGATATCGTTATCTTCTATCCAATCTCCTTACACTGTACATGAATAATCGCTTCTGTGCCCGCTCGAGATAATATCACTGTCCTTTCTTCTAGTGATGTCGTTTCGGTTTTTGCTCTCTCCTTTCTGCCCACTATCTCGCCGGTCAGAGAAACGAGAGAGTGGCAGAATGAAGAGAGTCGAAAACTCTGTCTCACCTCCCTTGCCCTTTCGATCAGAAATTCTCTCCATGGAATAAATAGAAATTACAACATTCTTGTGATAAGCGCAACTAGAAATGAAAACAACCAGTCCTACCAGAACAGAGCTGAACCGAATCTGTCAACGTTTACGGGTTCAATCACTGCTACTCTAGTGTAGCTAATTGTTAAAACTACTTGTCCAAGGGAAATCGATCCGGAATAGTCCTTTTTGGTGATCAACGTAGTATCTCTTTCGGGGTCACACTCGAGCGAGAAATTCGGTTGCGTTATGTGCTCCCTCGATCTCGCTTCTGCGAGACAACGTATCGAGTTAAAGTGGTTACTTGGACTTCGGACTATTTTTCAAATGCCGAAAAAACATTTATCCGTCATTGGCATATTACAATGTACTCATGATGATATGAGTGAGTGACCCGTAAGCGAGAGTGATCTAGGGATGGCCATACGGCCTGAATTACAGTGCCGTAATTCCCTCCCCCTCGCGTATTGCGAAATTTGGCTAGGGAATTACGCCGCCGTAATTCAGGCCGTTTGGCCAACACTAGTGTGATCGTTTGTCGTGTCAGTTCACGATGAACTCTCCGACGGTTTCACCGTTCCTCGGAATGTAGATCGTAGAAGGAGGACGAGCAGAGCGGCCACGAGCAGCGCCAGCACGCAGGTGATGACCAGCAAAGCGATCATCGTTCCGCGTATGGGAAGAGACGTGTTGAGGATGTGGAATGATTGACCTGAACAGATGGTCTTTGCTTGAAAAGAGGAGTATGAACAGCAGGCAAATGCTACCATTTTGACTATAATGAAGAGAGAAACGCAAAATGATCGAATATGTCTCAGGATATCTACGCATGCGTGTCGTCGAAGAAAAAAGTTACTTCGAGGATGGTTGGCACATTGTATGACCCCATAATTTTGAGTATTTTTGACAGTCCATGTTGTCCCTCTCACAAAACAACGATTTTGTCCCAAATTATCGATTTCACAGTAACTCACTTTGGGGGGAAACTGTAGTGGCGCCCATGATTCGTTCCGCATCTTCATTCTGTTGCTTCTCCGTCATTCTTTTCCTGAAACATGTTTTTCCGGTACAGAGATCGAAGATCAGATGAAAAAATTCAAAGATCAAAGATCAGATGGAAATGGCATTGTGCGTTTACCTCAGATCACAGACGCTCTTTTCCTTGTCATCCAGACACATCAAATACTTGATGTTGTAGGCGATCTGCGTGTTCTCCAGGGTTCCAGTGAACAACCTGACAAGATTTACATTTTTGGAAAGTGTCAATGGGAAGGGTATTCGTGACAGTGCTGTCTGATCTTTCTACACGAAAAGGGCGACGAGTGAATGTGCAGAGAGGAGAAAACTACTATTCGCTTCGGCAATTCAGCTCACCATTGCAATTTCGGTTTTGACTCTCTCCATCTTGCACACTATCTCGCTGGTTAGAGAAGCGAGAGAGCGTGCCGAATGGAGAGAGTCAAAAACCGAAACGACATCACTGACCAAGCGAATGGTCCCTTGGCCCAGATGCCGACGTCCTCGCCGCCGTGGCGAGCGTCATTGAAGAAGAAGGAGGCGGGCTGGGCGAAGTGAGGGTCCACTGCAAAGATCAAAGATCAGAAATCAGTCAGCACTTCAAAGATCAAAGATCAGAACATGATCGATCGCTCACTCGATTCCTCGGCGGTGTACAGTGTTCGATTGCCGTCCCCGTAGCCGGGCCCGGTAGCGAAGAAGATCGAGGAGACGTTCCCGTCGCGCTCTGATCAATGTTATTAAGACAATTCGATGGATCTAAAGAGGCTCTGATAATTTTCCGCAAAAAACTATTTGAGTGACACATTGATACGAGGTTTGGTAATTCGAGGTTTTTTCTTTAAAAGATCTGCAGCTCTGCTCGCTAATGATGACTAATCGGCCACGAGTCTCCCATTTTCACACCTCTGAACCGCGATACAGAGCACGAATTGTGGAAACTCATTTGCGATTTTCGAAGTATGCGCCTCACCGAAAATGGACCGGGACTTGTTCATAATTGATCTTTGATCTTTGAAGCACTCTTGATTCATTTTACTCACCGAAGATGGACCGGGACTTGTTCATAATTGATCTTTGATCTTTGAAGCACTCTTGATTCATTTTACTCACCGAAGATGGACCGGGACTTGTTCATCATTGATCTTTGATCTTTGAAGTACTCTTGATTCATTTTGCTCACCGAAAATGGACCGGGACTTGTTCAGATATCCGGGGATGGTGAGGGCATGCGCGTGGTCGGCCGTGACGAGGATCAGTGTGTCGTCCCCGACCAGATTGCTCACCTGCAGGGGTCTCTTGATGGAACCAATTCTGGCGTGAATAAAGGGCCTGATCAATTAAAGTCACCAATAATTCGATCGTGATCTCGATACAGTACCCCCCCCCCCCCCCCCCCCTGCGATAGTTGTTAGCAGGGTTCTCTTGATGGAACCAATTCCGGAATTCCATTAGCGAGAACAACAAAGGGACTGTTGGCGAAAAGTTTGGAAAATTAAGAAATAATGGAATTCCATTCGAGTTCTATTGGAATTCAATTCCAATAAGAGAACCCTGGTCACCTGCGCCTCTCATTCGATTCTGGAAATTAGTATAGTATAGGGCGATTACGGTATGTGAGGCACGATAAGTCTATGCAAGTCGAGAATACAGTAGTGCCAAACAGTAATGATACGGCGTTCTGCATGGGGTGGGCGAGAGAAGAGAGAGCGGTCAGGGGAATGACGAGATATCACGCGAAAGTGAGAGAGCACGAGATAGGACTCGACGGGAATTCGTTTTGGCGCGTTGCCAGCAAACTGCCGTGGTATGTGAGGCACGGTAGGTCAAGGCAAGTCGAGAATACGGTAGAGCCAAACAGTAATGACGTACCTGCTCGATCGCTCGGTCGAACTCGCTCAGTTCCTCGGTCGCCAGATGGAAGCGATTCTTGTGCTGAGCCTTGTCGATGTTGGCTCCTGCAATAGGGGGAAATTATGAATATTCCCCCTTGAACGGAATAAATGAATGAATGAATGCTCAAAAAAAGTTTGAGAGCTCTATGCTCTATGCAAAAAATCTCTATGCTCGAGAATTTTGAAACCTTGTATTGCAAGATTCAAATGCTCAGCAACGGTAATACGGTGTTTAGTGTACTATCGTTCCAAAGCCGGACCAAATAAATAGCTGCCGCTTCATTGAATCTTTTTAAATTTTTGGCCTTTTTCTGAGTATTCATTGTCAAAATGGGCATTGAATAAGAGCAAAGTTGAAACCCTAAACCTCATAGAAAAAGTATCGATTCTACAGGTAGTACTGTTACTCGTGGAACGCTTTATTTTCTTACAATAAGGTAAATGATGATTCCAAAAAGCAACCTTCGATCATGAGGAAGTAGCCTCGGCTATCCGTCTGCTTCTCCATCACCTGCAATTGACTACTAATGGCAAATCGGAGCCCGTCTCTCCTCAATTCGCGTGCACTCTCGTTTCTCTAACAAGCGAGAGAACACGTGATTTGAAGAGAGTCTGTTACGCTCTGATATCACCTGCAATGGACTACTGTATGCACTTGTGGCTACTTGAGCCATGGATTTGTTGTTCGTAGAAAAAACTATAATTGCAGAGACTAACTAATAAAGTGAGGATGCACGGCGAAAGTTGGCTTGGAACGTTGCCAATAAGTGGTTTGTGTTCACTAGTGAGGGCAATTCGTCTTCCGACTCTCCTCAATTCGCTTACTCTCTCGTTCCTATGACCAGCGAGAGATCATGCAAAATGAGGAGAGTCGGATGCCATTATTAGTGTTCACGATACCTGAACTGCTTTCACCGCCATTTCCGACAGTCTCGGCACCGACGAGCTATTCCGCAGGTTCTCGTCCACTCGATAGGGAAAGTGCAGTGGGGCGAAGATTCCTGCAAAGGATACGGTAGTTGAGGGTACGGTACACTAGGCCCCATCGGATACGGTAGGTCACGGTCGTCAACAGAAGGACACGATTGGTTGCGACTCTCTTCATTCCGCACACTATCTCGTCGGTCAGAGACACGAGAGAGCGTGCAGAATGAAGAGAGTCAAACACCGAAACACGACATCACTATTGGTTACCGAGCAACTGCTGATCCTCTTCGGGGGTGTGGTGTACGAAGTCCTCGGTTCCCGTGAGCAACACGCGCGATTGCGCTAGCTGCTGAAGAAGGATCACGATTAGGGTTGACAATTCAAGGATGACTCTCCTCATTCTGCATACTCTCTCGCCGCTCAGAGAAGCGAGAGAGCGCGCGAAATGGAGAGAGTCCATCCTTGAATTGTCAACCCTAATCACGATACGTCAGATAATTGCTATATCTCGCACTACTTCGGTAGATTAGAGGTTTACTGTAGGTCACCAGGTGTACAGAATTCGGCACTTCTTCGGTTTATGGCCCAGACGATCTGTGATTGCATTCCCTTCCTCTCCTATCTCGGTATCCATTCCACCCCTCTCAATTCAATCTGCGCGGTCGCAATCTGGGCCAGACCCCGAAGACGTTCCCAGTATTCATCCTACCTACCATCGGCCTCAGATGTGCCCACTCCTCCTCGATGCTCCGGTTGTCGGTCCGGTTCCCTCCCACGGAATCGGGCAGGAATTGCGCGTGCCCTCCGCCCAGCAGCACCTGAGACGAGTAGGGTTGGTAATTCAAGAATTGACTCTCTTCATTCGGCACGCTCTCTTGTTTCTCTGACCAGCGAGATAGTATGTAGAATGGAGAGAGCCAAAACAGAAAGGACATCCCTAGCACATGTGACGAGAGTTTATGGATCGATTTTGTAACGGTTAGCATGAGAAACGCCATTTCGTATGAGGATGGTGTGAAGAAGCAAGAATAAAACAAGAAAAATGAGAGTGCTTTCTCAACGAATGTTGTGTTGGGCAAGTTGGCAGTCTCTAGTCTAGAGGATCGGCATCTTGACGATTCCGCAACTTCAACCGCGCTTAACTAATCGTCTTCTGTACTAGTGATGACACAACGCAATCGACTCTCCTCATTTGACGTGATCTCTCGTCGGTGAGAGAAACGAGAGAGCACGCGAATTGAGGAGAGTCAGATTCCGAATTGTCATCACTATTCTGTACCTTGAACTTGTCCGCGGGATGGCTGAGTATCTGGGTGGCGATGTCCTCGCAGTTGGAGGTGTTCATGCCAGGGGCACTGTCGAATTCCATCCGACGGTGCACATCCTGACAAAAGTGGAAATGTCATTTTTATTTTTCTCTCTCTCTTTCTCGTCGATGAGATGACTGATTAGACAGTTCGCATAAGAGGCCGTTTGCGTAAGAGTCGAACAATGCCCGTAGAGGGTAAAAAGTGTGGTGTGAGGAAAGTGTGGTTTCTAGGACAGTTCGAGGTGTTTATTAACATGGACCACATCTCTTGTCATGCAAATGCAAGTTTCATTAGGCATGAGAGTTCAAAGATCACGCAGTTTTGCACCTTTTCAACTAAAACTCGAAAACCGCTCATGAAAAACAAAAACTTCAAAAAGAGATTGAGGTTCATTTTCCATTAATTAACCAGTAACGTTTTCGAATTTTCAAAATATCAAAAATTTACGGTTTTTGGATACTGTAACTTAGCGGAAAACGATTTGCAGGAACATCAACTTTTTCAGCACTGAGATATCTGGTAGATTGAGCAGCCTGAAGTGTTAACTCGCACAAATCGAAATCCGAAGCTTGATCAAAAAACTGAACCCAAAACGACTCCATCTCTGATGACGGGGGAGTTTCATTCCGTCTCATTCGCAGCGCTCGTGCTGCGCGAAATCGACGGACAGAAGTGAAACTCAACTCATTTCTCTCACACGCCTCATTTTATGTACCACTTCCCATGTGTGTATGCTAGGGTTTCAGGTTCGGATTCGGATAATCCGACCCCTCGCTCTCCTTTGGCGCGCGGGTGTCGGATTTGAGCGGCCCCATACTCTCTCGCGTCGGATAATCCGACCCAGACGGTTAGACAGTCGAATTATCGGACATTTGTCGGATTCCGAATCTCTCACCCCTCGCGCAGAGGGTCTCAAATCAATGGCCGAGTGGTCTAAGGCGCCGTTTTTGGTAAGATCGGGAGGTTGGGGGTTCGAATCCCGCCACATGAAAACACTTTTGCCAAGTCATGAGGGGCTAACATGGAGTAGTTTAAGTCTTGAGGAACCCTCAGTGCTCGGAAAACGTATTTGTACATGGTGGGATTCGACGTTTTAGCACCTAAATTTCACGGATTGAGCACTTAAATGGCCATAAATCGCTTTAATTTTACCTCCCAGGACCCAGTTTTTTTCCATGATCACCGAAAAACAACAGTCTTGAACATGGAGTTATCTTCTTAGACAGCCCATCTACGGGAAATTAGCCCTCCTCTCGATTAGACGCGATTTGAGCAAAAAATTAGCATAGATTAGCATAAAATTAGCATAAAAAAATAGCATAAAATTAGCAAAAAATTAGCTAAGCCTGTCCCATAAGTCTTGATAATTTTTTTGTTTATTTTTTTATTTCTTCAACAGTTTACAATAATCAATAATCAATGTATACCCCCTTCGAAACCACGACCTTCTTTCGGGCAGGGTGTTAACACCTCTCTTCCAAAACTCGGGAGGCTTAGATATGATCCATTCGGTGAATGCCCGAACGAGTGAGTCTCGGTCCTTGAACTTCCTTCCCCTGCAGAAGTCAGACAGTGAGCGGAAACAATGGTAGTCGCAAGGGCTAATGTCAGGGGAATATGGTGGATGAGGAAGCCATTCCATATTAAGCTCGTCCAGTTTGGTCTGGGTGATTTTCGCGTGATGGGCGGGCGCATTGTCCATCAACATCAGAATTTTTTCCTCGCTCATGAGTTCGGGAGGGACCCTGATGGCGACCTCTTCCAGTTGTTGAGTGAAGAGGTCGGCAGTGACCGAGGTGTTAGGGGCGAGGATCTCCCAATAGAGGGGACCGAGGGAGCAGAAGAAAAAGCACAGCATTTCCCTCTTTTCGTGCTGCTCCTTCTTCGGGGTGGGCTGGGGCTTTTCATCCACGTCGCACCACTGCAGTCTCCTCTCCGGATTATCATAGGTGATCCACTTCTCATCTGCTGCGATGATGGAATTTACCCATCGCAGATTCGATCTACGAGAGAGCAATTCCCGACACACCTCAACTCGCTTTTTGAGTTGTGCCTGGGAGAAGTCATGGGGAATGACTTGGGGGAGCTTCGCTGTCTTTCCCGCCCGATGGAGGGTCCGACACACGGTGGTCTTGGGAGTGCTAGTCTCTGCCGCCAACATGCGCGCACTCTTCTTCGGATCCTTCTTCAGCGCAGTGAAAACTCGAGTGGGTTTGCGAGAAATCGGGGTTGGTCATCGAGGTTATAATCTCCTTTCTTGAAGCGGGTGTACCAACGACGGCATGTAACAAGGGAAGGGGCATCCTCTCCATCCGTAAGCACCAGGTCCGCATGAGCTTCTTTGGATGTTCGACCAAGGCGGAAGGAATGAAGTAAGACAGCGCGTTTATCGTGATAAGTCTCCATCACTAGAATGACTGCGGCAAATTCTAAACTGATGCAATGCCAATACCCCTTCGACGTCAGCATGATGCAATAGTTTGTTTACAATTTGCATTTCGAAATCGGGGCATTCGATTGCGCAACAATGATTTACGGAGCAATTCTCAAGACTTATGGGACACCCTTATACCTCTGAAAAGTGGATTTTTCTCAGTCTCTTTTGCTCTGATCAACTTTTAGTTTGCTCTATTTAATAGCCCTATGTTTTCTGCACATGGTATGGTAGTCCATTAGTCTCTAGCTTGTTTGACGAATTAGCCCTCTTCTCGATTTGAGGCGATTGGACTTCGCATAGTACCTCAGAAAAGTGAAGATTGCTCAGCCGTCTTTGCTGATACGAAGTTCTAAGTTGTGCAGGTGGATAGCCCTGTGTTTTGTCTACAAGAAACTCTTCTCAATTCACATCTACGTATCGAGACGAATTAGCCCTCCTCTCGATTTCCCTCTCCCGAGTGCTCGCAATTGGCGACAAGCGCGCGCTTTCGCCTCTACCCTCTCGAGGCGAGGGGGAGGGAGTCGGAAATCCGACAAATGTCGGATAATCCGACTGTCTAACCGTCTGGGTCGGATTATCCGACGCGAGAGAGTATGCGGCCGGCGCGCGTTCGGATAATCCGAATCCGAATCCGAACCTGCAACCCTAGCGTATGCAGTTTATTTTTTCTGTAATCTGCATCGGATGTTATTTACGTGCTTCATTCGCAGTAGAGATAAGACAGCTAAACAACTGCGAATATAATAATAGTTTTGTGTATAAACTTGCGGACTTCTTTGAGACTGAAATGCAACAAAAATATACGAGAAAAAAATGCCCGTACCCGGTGGAGATTTCTCCCGAACAATGTCCAACTCCCAGATCATAGAATAGTAAATGAGATGATTGACGATGTGAGAAGATATCTACAATCAAATGTCGGGTCTTTCTGGAACGATGCCAACTACATCGAGCAAAGACGAGCAACGACTTACCATACTGAAAGAGTAGACCCGAGCGCGGAGCGAAAATCGAAGACGAAATGGGCAGCCACGCTGGATCGGTGCCTTTTATAGCCACAATCGGTAGTCAAAAGCATAATTTCAATAACATTTGAAGCGAAATTCTAGAGAACAGACAGGGGATTAGTCAAAAGTCATGAAACACGGGCGCCAATGAGGCGAGTGAGAAAGATGAGTTGAGTTTCACTTTTTTTGATTTGGCGCCGCGAATGAGACGGAATGAAACTCCCCCGTCATCAGAGATGGAGTCGTTTTGGGTTCAGTTTTTTGATCAAGCTTCGGATTTCGATTTGTGCGAGTTAACACTTCAGGCTGCTCAATCTACCAAATATCTCAGTGCTGAAAAAGTTGATGTTCCTGCAAATCGTTTTCCGCTAAGTTACAGTATCCAAAACCGTAAATTTTTGATATTTTGAAAATTCGAAAACGTTACTGGTTAATTAATGGAAAATGAACCTCAATCTCTTTTTGAAGTTTTTGTTTTTCATGAGCGGTTTTCGAGTTTTAGTTGAAAAGGTGCAAAACTGCGTGATCTTTGAACTCTCATGCCTAATGAAACTTGCATTTGCATGACAAGAGATGTGGTCCATGTTAATAAACACCTCGAACTGTCCTAGAAACCACACTTTCCTCACACCACACTTTTTACCCTGTACGGGCATTGTTCGACCTTCGCGTAGAGAGCTGCGGGGGTGGCGTCCGTGATAGCAGCGGTTGTTGCAAAGCCCACGTCGATTCCTGAAAATGATGCGATTTGCGGCAGTCACTCCCCGTTTAGTGTGCCCGCAATCTACCACAGTTTGAAATCTATCGATACGACTACGATATAGTTTTCTTGAAGAATTCGCTTCACTCTGATGGATAGAGTGCAGTAAATCAAGAGACTCGAATTACAACCCTGTGCGAAAGAATAGTTTACTTTTTTCTCGCTCAGTCCGCGCGTAACAAAGGCCGCATTTCTGCGATTTCCCATTACACCATCTGCAAGAATCCCACAGTACCGTACCTTTATTTCACAGTACCGTACCTTTATCGATTGCCAGATCAGCGATGCCGTCTCTGATCTTGGCCTTCTCTCCGTGTTCGCACTTGTTCCCGTGACCGGGCAGACGGCCCAGGGTATTCTGCTCCACCTTAGGTTTGGAAATTTATGTATTGACTCTCCTCATTTCGCATGCTCTCTCGTCTCTCTCTGATCGGCGAAAAAAAAGGAGTGCGGGAAATGTTTTGAACCTGACCTGCGCCGATAAATATTAAGGGAGGCTTATACCGCAATTGGAAATTTATCGTCATACACAGTTTTCTGGAAGACTTCGCAAAGATTTGTGGTAATTCATGCTTCTTGCCAGATGAGGATCGCCGGAGGGAATATCCGTCATACAAGAGGACCATACAAATACTACCGTAACCTACCGTACTTCGAATCTCAATCGATTACCTTTCTTCCACACATCATGGCTACGGCCGACGCGGCAGAGTCCGTGGTGTGCGTGTCGAAGGATGCCGTCTGATTGGGAATGAGTTGGAATGATTCTTTTGATTTGGAATGAACCTCTGTCAGTTTAGAATGAGTTGGGATGATTCTTTTGATTTGGAATGAACCTCTGTCTGTTTGGAATCAGTTCTTTCGTTTCCGAAAAATCAAAATTGTTGCCCATTTTGTTGACTTAGAACCTACACATTTTTACACATATCGTGCAATTAGTAGACGTAATGGTTCGTTTGTCCTTCATCTACCCCCGTTCAAGAGAGAGAATCTCAAAGTATCTTTTTCTCACAGAACCGCTCGATTATTAAATAAATTGCATTTGATTTGTAACCCCAAATTGTCAATCCCCGTTATTAAGGTTCACTTATTCAAACACCCTGACTTACCTCGTGTTTTAGGAATAGAAGTTTCGAATCTTTGAGCTGCCCTCCAATCCATCCCCATCCATTCCCGTCTCCTTTTCCCTTCCATCTTTCGATCTACCTCGTCAAGTCATACACCTATATCCATTCAGACATACACTGGATAAGCGGACTCCTCCATCCGTTTACGAGACTCCCTCTCCTCGATACTCGAATTGTGTGACTCCATGAGAAGATCGATCCCACCCCCTCCCCTCCCCTCCCCTCCCCTCCCCTCCCTCCTACCCCGTCCCCTTTCAACACGGAGGCGTGACAATTCCGCAAACGAGAATTCCGCAAATCGATTTTTTTCCGCAAACGACAATCCCGCAAATATATTTTTTTCCGCAAACGACAATTCCGCAAATATATTTTTTCCGCAAGCGACAATTCCGCAACTCCGAAATTTTCCGCAACCGTCAAACTTTCCGCAACTTTCTTACAGTAATCTTTGGATTTCAGTTTACGATTGCCCAACTTCTATTTTTATTACCTTTTCATCGGTTTTCCTTTTATAACAATATGTAATGGCGATACTTAACACGAGATATTATAGGAAACACGAGGGAAAAGCAAAAAAGACTGAGCTCTTCATTGGGAAATCGTAAACTGAAATTGATAATGAAAATTTGAAAGATTACTGTAAGAAAGTTGCGGAAAGTTTGACGGTTGCGGAAAAATTCAGAGTTGCGGAATTGTCGCTTGCGGAAAAAAATATATTTGCGAAATTGTCGTTTGCGGAAAAAAATATATTTGCGGGATTGTCGTTTGCGGATATGTCGAAAACGCCCATTTGCGGAAATGTCGTTGCGGAAATGTCACCCCTCCTTCAACACGCATCCTTCCCTTTGTTGTATTCTTACTAACTTTATATTTCCTCGTACATCCTGTACTTGTTGAAGCACCTTCAGTGGTGTACGATAAATAAATAAATAAATAAATAGAATCAGTTCTTTCGTTTCCGGAGGTCCCCCCTCCCCTACCTTTGACAGTCCACTGAATGGGAAAGTTTCGAAGAAGAAGGGTTGGTTGACATCAGCTTGGCCTGAACACTTTTCGCAATGTTTGCCGAAGTTCTGAACACTTGAGTGCGAATTAGTGATGGCAAATTGGAACTTGACTCTTCTCAATTCGCACGCTCTCTCTCTTTTCTCTGTCCGGTGAGATAGCATGCGAATTGAGGAGAGCGTGTTCCGATTTGTCATCGCAAGTGCGAATTTCTATCTGCTTCGGCAGGTGAGTGCAAACGTGTGTTGTACCGAAGAATATCATATTTCTCCGTTTTTTTTCAATCTTTCGAAGAAGTCAATCAACTTTACTGTTGAGTTTCGTGTTCAACTGCGTCCAAAAGTTGGAATCAAGTAGATAGTTCCCAAGTTGCATCGAGGCTTGGGGGCACCTTGGCGACCGCCACGATCTCTCCATTCCGCTTGATCAAGTATCGAGTAAAAGCGAGAGAGTTTGGTGGGATCGATAGATCAGTCCCTCAAGTTGCGCCCAAGCTTGATTTCAAGTTGGGGACCCGATTCAGCGTATTTCCAACTTGGGGACGCACACTAGTGATGGCAAATCGGCATCCGGCTCTCCTCAAATCGCACACTCTCTCACCAGTCAGAGAAAGGAGAGAACACGCGAAATGGGGAGAGTCGGATGCCGATTTGTCATCAGTAATTCACATCAGAGCTCTCTCCATTCTGCACACTATCTCGCGGGTCAGACAGACGAGAGAGTGTGCAGAATGAGGAGGGCCACTAGAAAAGACGAGCGAGGTTACCACTGTTCTGATTCCGGGCGATCCTCGCAGCAGTGATGGTCGCTATGCCCATCCCGTCTCCGATGAAGAGAATCACGTTCTTGGGAGGGGCTGAAACATAGGGAAGTCGTTTGACTCTCTTCATTCGGCACGCTCTCTCGTTTCTCTGACCAGCGAGTATGCAGAATGGAGAGAGGTAAACCCGAATTTGCATCCCTACTGAAAAGCTGATCGACCTTCTTTGTTTTGAGTGAGACCTTGAACGATCTTTTCGGTGTACTTTGATTGTCGATGCGTAAATCACCGCTGTTAATGGGGGAGGGTGTTGTCCAAATAGGTGCAACTTTCGACCAAACTGCATTCTAAACCACCACGTAAATGGCTGATATTGGGCGGATGGAAAAATAATAAGGAAGTCTGTGAGGGTCGAAGTGTTAACATAAAACTCTATTTTGAGCGGAAAGGCGCATGATTTCGTGTCAAATCAGAAATATCTGCTTCGAATTAGAGCAAAACGCTGTGATTTGCCCCCTTCGGAATAGGTGATTTAGCGCCATCGATCAAGGGTTGTCACAATTTACTGACAGCTCTAGCCCTCAATCACTTTCTCCAATCATCCACTTGATTTGCGGTGAGAAGAGACGAGAAATGCAATTTCGGGTTTGGCTCTCTCTATTCTGCACACTATCTCGCCGGTGAGATAGACGAGGAGTGTGCAGAATGAAGAGAGTCGAAACCCGAAACGACTAGAAGAGACGAGGGAGTTTGGGGAGAGACGAGACTTATCGCGCCTCTCTCTCGTTTTCTACGTGACATGTGCCAGATTGATCGCTAATGAGCAAAGCGCGTAAATTTCTTACGTAAAATGCTTTCTCGATTACGACAGGGATAATGTGTGAGAACAGATGAGTTGGCATTGAATGGCATCCGTAATAGCCATTGGCGGGGTAATGATAGGCACTAGTAGGGTTGGTACAATTCAAGGATGACCCTCCTCATTCTGCATACTCTCCCATCGGTCAGAGATGCGAGAGAGCGCGTGAAATGAGGAGAGTCAATCCTTTAATTAAATACCCTAGTCACTCGAAGAGGAAAGAACCGACTTTGCTGCGCGGCGAGGATGGTTCCCACATCCGACTCCAGCTTGGCATCCAGCCATTTCCTGCCCACCCGGTTCCAGTATTCGATCGACTCTGAACATCAAAAGCTAATGATCAAAGATCAAGCTACCGTACCCTGTCCCACTTCCGCAGCAATGGAAGTCGCCAGAGCGACGAAGAACAGTGCTAACCGCATGCTGAAAATAGGTTACGGTAGGCCGGAGAGTTTGTGCGACTTTAGAACTGGCCAGAGATCTAGATGACGTCAACAATAATGTGTCTAATTTAGATGTAATGTCTCCTAAATATTCTAAATTATACACCCTTGGCACGGGTCGGAACTCCGAATCGAAAGGGCGGGCAATAATTGAATTCGGACAAATGGAGCCAATCAGATCAAGTGTGCCCGATTAGTCTCGGGCAGTACTAGTAATGAAAAATCTGACTCTCCTCAATTCGTGTGGTCTCTCGCCGTTTAGAGAGGCGAGAGAGCACGCGAAATGAGGAGGGTCGATGCCGATTTGGCAGCAATGGTGAGTACTATTTAGAGATTGATCGAACGGTTGTCAATGAACCAGAGGTAGAGGGTAAATATTAGGGGTGGTAAGAGAATACCAATAGGTGGGGATAGTTTTTGAATGCACTGTGGTCATATCAGGCTCAAGAGTGGACATGATAATTGGGGGAAATAGGTTCTAGTGATGTATATTCGTTTTTGACTCTTTTCATTCTGCACACTCTCCCTGACCGGCGAGACAGTATGCAGAATGGAGAGAGGCAAAACCGAATTTACATCCGTAATGGACTATAGTAGATCAAGATATCCCATTGATCAATAATTCTGCAAATAATCAGAGAAAGAGATGGCAACTACTCAGAGAGGGCGGAGCAGCTGGGGTTAAAGCTAGTAGAGAGAGGGAGGGAAAGGCTGACCGGGGGGGGGGGGGCAATCTTGAGGTGCCAAGGAACCCCCCACAGGTTCCTTTCTAGTGCATTTCATCTGATGAGCTATCTTGTCGGGGTGGGATACACGAGAGAGTGTGCGGAGCGAGGAGGGTGCTCTGTCTAATCCCCCTCTAATTCTGTCCCAGACAGACACTTCTTAGGCGCTGCCAGATCTGATCCATGAGATCGGCACGAGATTAGCAGTTAGTGTTGCCAAACTCTCTCCATTCTGCACACTATCTCGTCGGTCATAGCAACGAGAGAGTGTGCAGAATGGAGAGAGTAGAGTTCCGATTTGTCATGAGTTCGTAAACGAGTTACAGTAGATCAGAGGAAGTAGTTGCAATTAGATTGGGAATGGGTGGAAAGCGTGACCATAGAAGGTTTTAGTGTCCGATGAGAGGAGAAAGGGAGGAGGAGAGAGTGAAGAGGGGAATAATCAATCATCTTCGCACTTGTGGGGTCGTTTCGGTTTTGGTTCTCTCCATTCTGCACACTATCTCGCAGGTCAGAGGAACGAGAGAGCAGGCAAAATGAGGAGAGTCGTGTTCCAATTTGCCAGCACTACTTCGCACCGTGCCCCCTTCCCCTTTTCTGGTTATTGGCCGTCGATTCTCAGAACATTTCGGGAGGCGAGAGAGGGCAATAAGGGTGGTCGATTAGAATAACATCACTCTCGACACTGAAGAATGTTTGTGTTTAGTCGCCAATCCAGAAAGATCGAGAGGAAGGGAAATGAAGCTGTGATCTAGAAGAAAACTGGAACTTTCGATGAAATACGATGAGCAGTTGCAACAAAGTTCGCGAATTGTTGAAGAGCTTGAAACCGATTGTGAGGAATGCCGTTTCACTTCTGAGCACTCTCCATTCTTCAATCTCCGTTTCATCAGACGAACAATTGATTGTGCTGAATGGAGAGGGCTGAGAAGTGAAACCACTTGCTAGTCACTATCAACGAACAGATGAAAAAAAGACGAGAATAACTATTGATGGAATCGTGAAAAAAACGCCCAAAACGGTCATTTCAGAAGATTGAGCTGAATCACGGGGCGCTTTGTCCCTTTCCTTCAATCACGAATCAGTGTCCACTGTCCCTGAATTAGCGATTAGTGATAGGGCAAATAAGCTGCGCCGATTAAAAGATTAAAATCGCTCAAGCAGCTCTTATGTTTTCCCATATTTTTTTCTAACATTTGAAAAACTAAATAATGCAAAGAATATATTATTGAAATAAAAAACATTTTAACCTACCGTAACCCCAAAAATAAATTTTTTTAAATCAGTTTGCGATCAGTCATTTGTGGTCATGATTACGGTAAGTATACGTGTGCGATTTCTCGCTCGCAATTTCATGTTTTTATCAATCTTTTTTTTAAAAATCAATTTTAACTGCGCTTGTTGCAGCGTTTGCTTCACGATTCCGTTCCCTAACGCGGCGCCAATCGGCGGTCTGAACGAAGCAAACAGCCTTCCTCGTAATATCCTTCACGGTGAGCTATTTTTAGCCTTTAAGTTCGACACTTCTAGAAGTGCTTTTTACTGAAGTTCTTTATTTAGCATTGCTTATTGCTGTGTAATTGGTATTAGTGCCTACGGGCGAGGAGATAACGAGCCCTAGAAGCTTAGTCAGCAAGGGATCTCGTAGACTTGGCCAGTCTTACCGACAGGCCCCAACAGCCTATTCGCTAGGCGATGTACAATTTGCTTGATTGTGGTTGGACTTTACCTTTACCTTCACCTTATTGCTGTGTTCCAGGTGGTGCCTCGTGGGTCGAAACGGACGAGTTCGAGGATTCCCTAGAGCGCGCATTCATCCTATCGAGGACAAAACCTTTGAGTAGCTCTGATAGAGGTGTGTGTTTGATCTTTCTAGCTCTTTATCAACGTTTCAACCTTACAAGGTCATGCCATTTTAGACGCTTTCGAAACAAAGCTTGACAACATCTCTTTCGATAGGCAATTCGACATTGTGAAGTCCAAACACGCCGAAGGTATTGATCTTATTATTTCATTCCGTTTTCAGTTGTGCTAATGATCCTCTCCTTTGCAGAGCAACATCAAGAACGTCTCGATAATTTGAAAGAGTTACTGCAAGAGGAATCGAAAGACGACTGGATTCTCGAGTCGAAATTGGACACAATCGCACTTGGCGTCATCGATCACAGAAGGTACATTTTTATACTTACACGGGGAGGTCGCCAACAAACAAGTGTCCTTGACCTTTTGGAAAATGGATGATAGTCAACTTGATACCGTGACATAGGACATTATTTTTTCTATTTTTGCCAAGGAGCATTTTCTTGTGTGTTGCTTTGTTCAGAAAGCAACAATGACTTGCTTCATCACTGTGGGATCTACTCGTTTCGATGCATTGACGAATGAGGCAAGTTGTTTGAAGTATCTTACCTCTCTTCTTCCCGAAAAGTGACATAGAATCTCCGAAAATCAGGAGCTATTTCAATTAAACAACTACAATACATTTCAGATTCTCTCGGAAGCTACCCTGTCCGCACTGAAGAGGCTCGGAGTGACGAATGTGGTCGCTCAGGTCGGAGCAGGAGAGTTTGAGAGCAAGCGATTCGAAGAAGTAAGGGGTTTCAGATTTTGATATTTATTTTAATATTTAATAGTTAAGTATTTATTTTAATTTGATAGGTCTTCGGCTCCTCGTGTGACCGAGATTCGGGATCGACCACGTTCGCCGGGCTGAAAATTGAATTCTATCGGTACAAGCCGAGCATTGCGGAGGATATGTCGAAAGCAAAGGTGAGCAACGCATTGGTCGAAAAAATGTGTGTTCTTCTACTTTCACCACATAAGGGTTCTCTATTATGTAAGAAAATCAATTTTTTTACTGCACCGTGTGTACTTTTTCCTATTGGAGCACAGCTCACATTTTTGCCAAGTATGTTTTATTTGGTTGCTTTCATACCTGGAACAAAATATTTTATTTCATTTCATTTGCAGTTCGTGATCGGTCACGCTGGTGCAGGTACAGTTCTCGAATGCCTACGGCTGAGGAAAACGCTGGTGGTCGTGGTCAACGAACTGCTCATGGACAATCATCAGGTTTGCGGCATTTTGAACTTTGACTACTTTGCGCACTTCGTGTCGCCGCTGTTGGCAAAACAATACTACAATACATACAATAGGAGTGCAATACTATAGTCACTTCATAGCGTTGTCTTTCAACCGGACGAGAATGGGTGAAATTGAGGCTATCAATATTTGTTGTTGTTGTTTCAGGTGGAACTCGCAGCCAAGCTCGCGGATCTCGACCACGTACTGTACTGCGTGCCCTCGGATCTGGCTGTGAGTAAATATTTTAATTAATTGATTTATTATTTTTTAAATCAATAATCTGCTGTTTTGCTTGCAGCAGACAATGGTGAATCCTGGCCTGTTCACTCTCCAACCATACACTCCTCCGGATATGGCCAAAGTGGCCAGGCACATCGACGGACTTATGGGAGTGCGTGCCTGATTCACTCTTCAGATTGGATCAGGCCTAATCCAGTCTCAATCAGGCCTGCCTGATTCACTATCGCTTATTTGTTTGCTATTTGATCCCATTAGTGTCTGTTTCCTACCTCCTCGGTCATTCCCCATTCGTTTCGTGTAAAGACATCCATTGTAGTACAACCCCGTTGTAGCCAAAGAAATCGTACGGTATTTTGATTTACTAAATTACGTTATTGTGCTTCACTTTCCAATGCAAGTTCGAGTATAAAGTTGGGATATTTTATCATCGTCGTTTGCGTGATTGAGGTCTACCGGTTTGTCGACCGTATATAATATCTCTATCATAAAGCTCGTTATGTTTTGGTGTTGACACACCCCGTTGCAGGGCAGACTACTTCACCACAGGTAGCGATGGAAGAGTACACCAGGGAGCCTTGGTGAGTCGGATGCCTAGCATATTATCTGCCCTACAACTATGAGTCTTTTATGGTTCCTATCTCGAATCGCTCAACTCGTGCCTATAGCCAGTGTAATTCTTCTGCTTTTCTGCGCAGTCGGAAATTGGAATCGTGGCTTTTTTCGGAAATTGGAATCGCGGCTTTCACTATGACTTCCGATGATACCATCTATCATACTATCACTATCGAAGCCCAGATCGCGCTTATCTGGTCGATCCTGATGATGAACGATTAATCAGCCTGAGTCCTGTCTCTAACAAGCACTAGCCTTCAGCATGTAGTATCATACACACTGTTGAGCGCTAACCTAAACGAGTTGTCACTAGTGATGACAAAACGGACTGGGCAAGACGACTTGCACTAGGATTGAAGCCGGCTCGAAAAGCCGTTTTGTCGTCACTATTTGTCCCACCCATAAATCTTGCAGCCCGTTCCGCATCGGAGACGACATCGGATCGGCGTTCTCGATGGGTCTCGTCGGAGGAGGCATCTTCCAGGGCGTCGGAGGATTCAGAAGGGCCGCCCAAGGACAGAGAATGGTCAGTACAAGCCTTGCATTGGGGGGGGGGGGTATGATATTTCCTCCTCTAGCATCATGGGATGGGTGTCATTGTGATTAGCATCGCTCCCAATATCGCTTAGACCCGGGAACACGCTTCCCATGATTCTATGACTCCAACAAACACTAGTTATGCCCCGTATTGGAAATGCCATACCCCCTTAATTTTTATGACGACGACCCATGTCCTCTAATGCTATCATCCGGACATTATTGAATCCTAACTCAATGGCAATCGTTGAAACTCATTTCGTTCTACACAAAAACGTCCGGGATAAGGCAGTAGCGTCCGATCTATGGCTATTCTTGAGACTCAAAATTTACTCAATTCGTAATTATATAAATGTCTGCAGCTTGGCGCTCTTCGCGAGGTTCGTGTGCGCGCGCCCCTGACGGCCTCCCAATTCGCTGCCTGGGGAGGCATGTTCTCCACCATCGATTGCTGTCTCGTCGCCATCAGAAAGAAGGTATTATAATTGATCTTTAATATGATGAGTTGACGAGACGATTAGTGTTGTGGTTGGGAGAGGTCATTGATGAGGAGGTGGTTATCTAATAGACGGTTGGGTGACTTTAGGTAGCTATACTTGACAAAAAAAGAGGTTTCTGAGAGGTACCATTGGTGACGAGTTCGATTCCACGCCCCGGGGTCAGTAAATCATTGCCCAGGAGGCACGAGGTAACGTGCCCTAGAAGCAATTTGGACTGCATGTAGTTGTCGCGATACGACTGTAAAATCACTTGACGTGGCTGCACCTTTGCCCTTACCTTTAATGAAGACCAGGGTTAACGATTTTGGATGAATCTCCATATGTCCCCTTGTCAGGAGGACCCCATCAACTCGATCGTCTCGGGAGGCGCGACTGGTGCCCTGCTGGCCATTCGATCGGGTCCGAAGGTCATGGCGGGATCCGCCGTGCTCGGAGCAGTCATTCTGGCCATGATTGAGGTATGCTGGAACGGATGGTAGAATGTTGGAAGAGCTAAAGCGAATGTGCACCTATCGTATACAAAGCAAAAGTCAAGCATACGTCTCATGATTTTTTAATGGACTTTGTTAGATAGTAGCGACTAGCCAGGGCTTTTCGGGTCAGCGAATGATATTGCCATATCCCCTGGCCCTGAGTAGCATCGTTCCCCTTCTATAGTATCTCCCTTGCTTCCCTTCTCCGAGTTCCGCACCGGAGAAAGGATATGACAATATTCCGGAACGATATGTTGTCTTGAACAAAGGGGGGTTATTCCCCGTCTGGTCATCCCGGGTAACACCACTGTCTGTGCAGGGAGTGGGTCTGGTGGCGTCTCGCTGGATGGGCTCTATGCTCGACCCGACTGCGCCCCCGCCAGAGCAACTCGACGACCCGAGAGCGCTCGGTGCCAGCAACAGGGGACCCAGTGGAAGCGCCGTGAGTTGATTCATTTATTATTTAATTTATTTAAATGTTATTCTATTCATGGGGAATGCACAAGAAAGTATCGTGAAAAGTGCAAGAAGCGGAGGTCCGTCGATAGGGTCGAATCGTGTTTTTTCGCTGGGCAGCAAGGATTGGGGAAGTTGACCCAAAATCATTTTTATCTCTCCTTACATTCGGTACAGTCGAGTGGCCATACTCTGGGGAAGTTCCGGGGGGGGGGGGGCTTTACGGTTTCATCTATTGTATATTTTGCTATTTTTTCAGCCCGGAGTGGTGGATTCCTCCGCCGCTTCACAAGCTGCTCCCTTTGGGCTGCCCGGCATGAACACTCTCTGAGACGAGTCAGAGCTACCGTATGCCATCGTACCGTAATCTACACCACTGCGCCCTGAATCAGGGACATGCCCCCAATATAGCTCATATCCGTTATGCTCCTGTTCGATTTTTGTTGAATTTCCTCTTTCGTTCTTACCTACCCTGTTCTTATTTCCCTTGATCGTCAATACGAAACCACAAGCTTTCTATCGTTGAAAAAAATACCCCGATGTGAGTATTTCAGATGCTTGAACGATAGGGTTCTCTACGATATTTCATCGATTGTTTCCAATAGACGAATATACTTCACTTGTTATGTTAGAGAAACGTCAAATAGTTGTTCCGTTCCATAGTAGTTTCATCGCTCGATTGCTGTTGATTACGATAGATCATATTACCAGGATGCTTTTATCTAATAACTTCCTTGTTATCCTCATCCAATCATTTATCAATAGTAGGTCGAAATGATGTTAGTTGCACACTTGTTGTTCCCCTCCCAGGCATTGATCGAACACGCATGTTTGGTGATCAATCGATTATCTCAAGATTACTGTCTCTGTCCGTGATGAATAAAGCGTGCTTAAAATGTATGTATAGCTTCAATAAAGGCACTCGTTTTCATCGGGTTTACAGTATCTTTTCTGAAAAATTGATGATCGTAGTGTGACTTTGAAGAGGAATACTAGCAGATTTCGGGTGCGGCCCTGTGTCGGGTGCATGCAGCAGATTGCGAGACAATTGGGCACGGCAGCAGCACGCACACTACTGCGAGCACCGTATCCCCTACCGTACTCACTGCGGGGTACTGTAGCGCCCCTAGTAGTGGTGAGACGGTGGCACGGTAGGAAGAAGTTGGGTGAGATTTATTGATTAAATTATTTTTAAAGGATATATTTTCATTTATGGCTTGGAACCACGCATCATGATATATTTCTCACGCATCTTTGGGGCAATACAATGTTTACTAATATAATAATGGTTTTAAATTATTGTTGTTTCAGAAGAATCCGCTGACGCCAGATTAGACCGGGAGATCTCTGATATCCAGCAGCGAGTGAAAGACTACAAGAAGCAGCTGTACAGGCACGCTAACGGCTCGTACAAGTCAGTTTGTGATAGGTTAGAGCGGCGGTTTTCCCGCGCCCACGCTTGCGGGACTGCCCTCATCTCGTTTTCCCATACCTTTCCCCACATCGTCCCAATATGATTGCGCAAGAAGACATGTGAGATTGGTTTCAACGTTTTGCGAAGTTTGGAAGTGGAGTTTAGGCAGCGTGGAGTGTTTTCAATGGAAAGGAAAAACCTGAGCAAGTGTTGTGCAATGGGTCAGGGTGATGCAATTATGCGTATGTAAGGATAATATTGTGAAAGCTTATTATGTTTAGATCTCGTGAGCTTGGTACCTCGATTTCCAACCTCAGTTTCACAATGGCTGACGCGCAGAAGAGAAAGAAGGTTGGTGGCAATTAGATGATTATTAATTGTGTATTTAATTAGGTAATTATTAATTGTGTATTTAATTATATAGTTACTAATAATGTATTTAATTACCTCATCCTCGCACCGAACAAATTCGGAAGTGAGCTGCGTATAATTTTGCAAATTAACAGGCGGCATCGTCGGGTGTCGATCCGAACGCGAACACACTGGCCAACATGCCAGCGCACGTGAGCATCGAAGTGAGCATTAACTTAATTCATTTTTTAAAAAGTAATAAAATGAAATGGTAATATGATTGGTCTGGTTGAGGTGCTGTCCAACGGCACTGCTCACATGGCGCCCTGCGTGGCGATTCGCACGCCCCTCAAGACGTATCTATTCAATGCGCCCGAGGGAACCTCGAGGTGAGCATGAGAGATTAAGTAGAGCAGAGATTCTGACCCTACTGCTGCAAGCTTTCGTCAATAATATAGCCTCTTCACCCATTGTTCTGAATATTTAAAGAAGGCTCCTTTATTCCAGATTCCTTCCCGCCCTCCGACTCAAGCCCAACAACATTTACGATATCTTCCTGACGAGAAGTTGGTTATTTTTCTTCTTTTTACAATGTTAAAGAATGCGATTTCATCGCTATGTAAGTTATTCCATAGTATTTGCTTTTCTGCCCCCTAACCTGCCCTTACCTCACTTTCTTTACGTTTCTTTTCTTCTCGTTCTCTCTTTACATCTCTCCTAACCTCTCTTGAGTCCTTTCGTATTCCTGGGCTAGTCTTCGTTGTTCGCCATGCGCCTGAGAGAATTTGAGCCGCAAACAGCAATACTTTTCCACATCATTTCGCAATATAACCCCCATTCCCCACTTGCATCCTATTTTGCGGGTTTCCAGATCGGAAGATATTTCCAGTGTATGTTTTGCACAATCGTATGTTGAGTGAAATGCATTATTTTGACAATAAAGATAACAAATATGGCTTTTTGTTACACTTGTGGTTGATCAGTCTGCATTTGAGCCAGAAGAGTCAGATTTCGCCTGAAACCTGATATGAGAGCAATGGCCACATAGTTATCCTTGCCCGCACGTTGGCTGCGATTTTTTCGCATTGTAGCAGTGAACAGGCTGTGGTTGGAAGTCGTGGCAAACGATTTAATATTAACTTTAATATTATAATATAGATTTAATATTAACTTTTCATTATTTGAGGCGTATGGCAGAACATCTCGGGCATTTCCTCCATTATGATGGCAAAGGTGAGACATTCCCGTTGGACATTAATACCATTTTGATGGCTCGATCAGTTGATTGTTAGGCACTACTTCACTTTACCAGATTGATGATAATTGTTTAATTAGCCTGATGCTGTTCCGAATTAGCCTGACCCGATTGGTTATATTGATGATGGGTGAAGAATGCAAAAAATTAATAAAGTTCATATCTCAGGAGCAAAATTCGCTTCCGACTCGACTGCACGGAGCCGTGAACGTCAAGCACTTCCTGGAGTGTATTCGACCCTTCCAGGACTCGGACTTCGGCTCGGTCAAGTACCCCTCCTCAGTGAGTCGTCTTTGTATTTTAAAACAATTATTTTATTATTTTTTAATTCTAAAAGCTATCACCGGTTACTATGAAAACGAGTTGGTCTGTTGTAGAAGCCCGACCCCGATGATCCCATCCAGTACCCTAGCCTGGTGCGTTTGAGAAATTCATTCCAAAGATCCATCCCTCATGGATATTCCATTCATCCACGTTCCTTGCATTGCAGGTGGAAGAGTGCACGCTGCAGACGCATGACTCCTTCGAGGATCCGGGGCTGAAGATACAGTACATCCCCCTGTTGCCGGACGAGGAGACGCAGGCGAAGATGGCCAGGAAGGTACGGTAACCGATTGCAAGTCGTGTCTGGCATCAGGGCTGGAAACACAAAATTAACTTCAATGGGCCACATTTTGTGTATTTTGTGTCCCAGCCGTGTCTGGCCTAGGTTGGAAAGTCAATACTGACTCGAAGCAATCCGATTCTGTGCAGGGATAGCGATGGATATTTGAAAAGGAATCGAACATTGTTAGTGCAAAAAATAGATTCGGGACATATCTGTGCTAGTCTTGAAATACCTGTGCTCGTCTTCGGAGTTTTCCATCTGGTCCGACCTAATGTCTTATATATTGGTGATGGGACGTTTAGGAACTCTCAATCGGTTACTTTTAGGAACCCTTTCAAAACATCGGGAAGAAAAAAAACAAACACCGATTGAGAGTCCTATCATATCTGTATTAAATACCACTAATGCTTGCAGAACACGACAGATGTCGCCTACTACATTGAGATGAAGGACCCACCGAGAAGGATCGACCTCACACGAGTCATCCGGATGAATGTATTTATTTATTTATGTATTTACTCTATTAAAAAAAGTATTCAGTAGATCGATATTATCACTTGTATCACTGGCCTAGCAGCGATCTCCCGCGAGCCCAGTCTCGAAGTCGGAATGTCGGAATGCCTTTTAGATCAAGATTTGGCATAATATTCGGCGGTTTGTAAAAAAATTAAAAAATAAATTGTAGGTTCCGAAGGGTCCGTTGATTGGTAAGCTTAAGAACGGAGAGTCGATCACGCTGCCGAATGGGAACGTCGTCACTCCGGAAGATGTGGTGAGTGATGGACACTAATGATGACAAAACGGAACCTCACTCTCCTCGATCCACGTGCTCTCTCGCAGGTCAGAAACGAGAGCGCACGCGAAATAAGGTGAGTCAGGTTCCGAGTTGTCATCTCTAGTGGACACAAGTGCAATTGAGAAAGCAGTTTAACTAATTGTAAGAAAGTTATTGAAGTAAACGCGAAAAAGTAAACGCGGTACAACTTGAAGGCAATTCAGAAATCACTCATGGAGCGATGATTGTTTGTGGGAACCTTTTCACCCATGGTTAATCTCTGACTGCTAATCATAGAATTTTGCCATTGGTGATGCAAGTTTTAACGTGGGTGAAAACTTGTCGAATGGAACCCCCGATGAATACCATCGACTCATCCCAATGACATGCTAAATTTATTGATTTATTGATTGTTTGCCGCCTAGATGATGGACGACGATCGGGCCTCCTCCGAGAAGCGACGACTACTCATCGTGGACGCTGCTGATGAGGGATACGCCCGGTCCCTGTACGAGAACACCATTGTCAGGGTTCGCGAGATTGCCCCATTGATTCTATCTGGCTTCACATAGAGGATATTGTAAGATTCAAATGCTCAGCAGCGGTAATACGGTGTTTAGTGTACTATCGTTACAAATTCGGAACAAATAAATAGCTACCGCTTCATTGAATCTTTCTAAATTTTTGGCCTTTGTCCTAAGTATGCATTATCAAAATGGGCATTGAATAAGAGCAAAGTCGAAACCCTAAACCTCTTAGAAAAAGTATCGGTTATACAGGTAGTACTGTTACTCGTGGAACGGTTTATTTTCTTACAATAACTGTTCATCTACCACCATGACGAGAATCAATGAGTATTCACTTCTATGCGATTGCAGCCCATTGTGATCAGCGTAGTCGAATTAGTCTACTATCTTCAAAGTTTCGTGAAGACCATTCCCTTGTCAGCGTAACATTCATCACTGATGGCACCTCCTCAGAAAAGACCATATTTGCTTTTTGTTCAAAGCCCCTTCCTTAAATTGAGTTGGTGAATTGGGAAAAAATAGGAATGTACCGAGATCAGTGGAGTTTTCGTGTTTTTCGTATATTTTTAAAATAAAATAAATAAATAAATAAAAAGATTGATTGCAGTCGCTGTCGGGCCCGAACGCCGCTCACCGCCTCGACTTCGTGGTGCATCTCACGCCCGAGAGGGTCCTGTGCACGGAGCACTATAAGCGATGGGCCGAGCAGTTGGGAGATCAGTGCACGTGAGTTAGGAGATGATTAGTTGTTGAATCACAGATTAAACGAGTCGTATGGTATATTTGCCACTACGTGGGGTGAGAGCTAAAAAAACATATTCGTCTTCCAGTATTGTCTCAGTGACTTCAATACGGTACAGAGACCCATCTGAGGAAATACTGGAAGTCGACATTTTTTCGGTTCTCATCCGACCTAGTGCCGTATATTTTCGATAATAATAATAATACCACTATTTAATTTTCCAGGCACATCGTGGCGAACGGCTCCGGTCCGGTGGTGCCCGCCATCGACTCCATGTACAAGCACGCGAGGTAGGCATTGGGATAGTGATGGGACGTTTTGGAACCCTCTCATAAAGTCGGGATGCCGGTTTAGAGCCCTCATTTGACGTTTTGAAGCGCTCTCATGTTGAATTGCTATAAACAGGTATTCAAATTAGCGTCTTCCCGTCTTCCCGACTTTTTGAGAGGGTTCCTAAACATCGCCGATTGAGAGTTCCTAAACGTCCCATCACCCTTCATTCTGAACACTCTATGGCAGTCCATCGTGGTTCAATCCTGCCTTTGTTGATGCAGCAAGTGCTAACTATCTGCTGTAGTGATGACAAATCGGCAGACTTACAGGGAGTTTTATTGCAGAATATAAAAGAACAAGTCCCTATATATGTAGACAAATATATGTCATTGCCTCTCAAGGGGTGTCCAAAACGACTTTTTAGGCATTGAGTATGAAAAATCCTCAATTTCGATAGTTTTGCTGGCATAACTTTTTTCTTCCATGATTACATGCTGTCTAATACCGAAATTCGGAGTCTACACGTAAAAATACACCACAAACTCCTATAGAGAGATTGTTTTGAGACAAATTTTTTTTTTCATGACCCGGGTATCAGGACAATTTTTGAGTCAAAGTTCTAAAATCTCAGAACTGTCTCACTATAGGGGTTTCCGGGGTATTTTTACTTGTAGAAATCGAATTTTTATACTAGAGCTCACCAAAATGCGAAAGAGAAAAGTTATGTTCGAAAAATAGAAGAGTACGTTGTTTTTAGAGTAACTTTTTTGGTGAACTCTAGTATAAAAATTTGATTTTTACGAGTAAAAATACCCCGGAAACTCCTATAGTGAGATAGTTCTGAGATTTTTGATTTTTGACTCAAAAATTGTCGTGATACCCGGGTCATTAAAAAGTTGAATTTTTTTGTTGTCTCAGAACAATCTCTCTATAGGAGTTTCTGGTGTATTTTTACGCGTAGATTCCGAATTTCGGTATTAGACAGCATGTAATCATGGAAGAAAAAGGTTATGCCAGCAAAACTATCGAAATCGAGGATTTTTCATGCTCAATGCCTAAAAAGTCGTTTTGGACACCCCTTGAGAGGCAATGCCATATATTTGCCTACACCAGCCGATCGCACGCGCCAAGGCGCGTGCTTCGACTGGTGTATGTCGGGTTACGTGTTAGTAGCCTCTCACTCTACCCTCTCCCTCTCTTCGCCCTCCCTACTCCCTCTCTCCCCTTCCCCTCTCTCTCGGTTCTCTCTTTTTCCTCCCGTCTCCCTCTCTTCGCCCTCCCCTCCTCTCCCCTCTCCCCTCTCCCTACTCTCACCTTCCTCTTTTCCTCCCCTCTTCTTCTCCCTACCCTCTCCCTCCCCTCCTCATCCCCCTTCTTCCTCTCCTCCTCCTCATCCCTCTCTCCGCTTCCCCTACCTCCTCTCTTCCCCTCCCTTCCCTTTTCTTCTCTTCGCTCTTCTCCTTCACCTCTCCCTCCCGTCCTTCTCTTATGACATGTCACGACATAGTTCTAACGTGTTATGACATGTCAAGACGTCTTCTAAGCCCATACCAAATTATTGATTTTTGATCCTTCCCAGGACGCCCATACCAAATTATTGATTTTTGATCCATCCCAGGACGCCCATACCAAATTATTGATTTTTGATCCTTCCCAGGACGCCCATACCAAATTATTGATTTTTGATCCTTCCCAGGACGCCAATACCAAATTATTGATTTTTGATCCTTCCCAGGATGCCCATACCAAATTATTGATTTTTGATCCTTCCCAGGACGCCCATACTAAAACAGGACGGGACGTCCAGACCGAACACATAGACAGACAGACAGATAGACGTTTGCGCTTTATTATATAGTATGGATATATAGGGACTTGTTCTTTTATATTCTGCAATAAAACTGCCTGTAAGTTGAATCCGTAATAGCGAAAAAATTTATTATGTGAATTACGTTGTACTTATTCGGTCATATCTTTGTCAGTTCTCCACCAATCCTCTCGCAAAGTTCAGCAAACTTGTTTGTCTCTTTTTCTGCGGTTTTTTGAGCATTTTGGCAGCTTTCTAGCTCATCTGGGAGCTGAGATACGCTATAGCCGGAACCGAAACCGGATATTTCCTAAAAGCCGGCTATAGGACTTGTGACCGGGATCGTTCGAAAACTGGTCCCCAGGGTATTCACCCATCATCGTATGGGAGGATTTGAAACAGTTTGAAAAAAATTTCCGTGAAGTGCAATTTTTGCTCTTTCGGGTCGTGATACTGATGCTATGTTCTCTGACCTACGAGGGAGCATGCAAATTGAGGAGAGTCACGGCCTATTTGTCATCACTAATCAGCTGCTGCCCTCAGGTTGCTGCACGAGCTGCAGCCGGCGCTGTTCGACGAGCTGCGACCGCGCGGCTGGCGGGGCCTCGTGACGCAGGAGCGTGACCTGGGCGTGGCCGAGGGACGCTGGCTGCGGGCAGCCCCCCTCCAGCGATGGGAAATGAGGCCGCTCAGGGTGAGGTTAAATAGGACAAACTATAGGCACCCATCGTGTGTTAGGAATATGTCATTGAGATATCAGGGAACTCCCTGATTGTTTCCTAGTGATGAGTCAATAAATACATGGTTTTTCTTGGCGGATTTTAAGCTCGATAAATTTTTTTCTCAGCCTTCTTACTCGGTGTGATAATAGAAGGCCTCAATACCTTTTCGATAAAAATATGTACTCATGGGAGGATGACGTACAGTGGCTTTAGGCTGTCTCAAAGTAGGGTCCCGAAAAAATGGATTTTCGTTTATCGACATGCTAGAGAGTCGTTCAAAAGCTCAAAATTATCCTTACCGCAATTCCTGATGATCCCCAAAGTTTGATAACGATAGCTCTTAATTTGTCCTCAGGACACTAATTTTTCACTTTTTTCATTATCATTTTTCATTTTTTTTCTTCAATATTTTAGATGATCATAGTTCCAAGGCCGATTTTTGTTCAAATGTCTTTCCTGGACAGGTTAGTTGCAAATCCATGGAATAAACGATTTTTTAGAGTATT
The DNA here is from genome assembly GCA_036245825.1 of Pristionchus entomophagus. Classification (NCBI taxonomy): domain Eukaryota; kingdom Metazoa; phylum Nematoda; class Chromadorea; order Rhabditida; family Neodiplogasteridae; genus Pristionchus; species Pristionchus entomophagus. Next base: position 47,458,175 of record BTSX01000004.1, on the reverse strand, counting down.
TGGATAACTTTCCCGCCCGCGGCATCCGCAAATCCGAGGTCAATTGAATTTCAAAATCGGCTATTTTTCGACATAATGAATTTTTAACTTTTTTCATTGATGATATCATGAGGCCTCATATCGAAATTCGGATTCAGCACACAAAGATATACCAGCAAAAAATTTAGTCAGGAAGTTCTGAGAGAAATTTTTTTTCGACTGATGATGGGGGGTATCATGGTCATTTTTTGGGTTGAAAATCGATTGACCTCGGATTTTCGGTTGTCACGGGCGGGAACGTTATCCAAATGCTCTAAAAAGTTGGGGATCGTATATTCCATGGATATGCTACCATCGTGTCTTGGAATGACCTTTGAACGAAAATCATCCTCCGAAATCTAAACATCCAAAGTTGGGTTATGTGAAAAAGTGAAAAATTCGTTTTTATCGTGCCCTGAGGGCAAATTAAGAGAAATCATTACAAAACTTTGGGGATCATCAGGAATTGTAGTAAGGATCATTTTGAGCGTTTGAACGAGTTTCTAGCACGTTGATAAACGAAAATCCTTTTTTTCGGGACCCAACTTTGAGACAGTCTAAAGCCACTGTACGTCATCCTCCCATGAGTACTTATTTTCATCGAAAAGGTATTGAGGCCTTCTATTACCAAACCGAGAAGGAAGGCTGAGAAAAAAATTTATCGAGCTTAAAATCCGACAAGAAAAACTATGTGTTGATTGACTCATCACTAGGAAACAATCAAGGAGTTCCCTGATATCTCAATGACATATTCCTAACACACGATGGGTGTACTACTACATATCCAAGTTTGAGCCAGAAATTTATCGTGGGTCAAAAGTTACGAAAGATTGAAAAAGTGAGCCAAGACTTATGGTCGATACTGTATTTGTTTCATGTTAGACGACTCTGATCTGAGCAAGTCATCCCGTTTTTTTACCGTGTCTCATGAAGAGTGGCAGTGCGCGCGCAAAAGTTTTAAAGCATAACTCGAAATTATATCTCTTGTATCACTGGCCTAGCAGTGATCTCCCGCGAGCCCAGTTTCGAAGTTGGAATGTCGTTTACCTTTACCTTTACTTTAACTCTCAATTAAGGGAATGGACCCGATCGTGCTCGATCTGAAGGAGAGTGATGGAAGGGAGGAAGGAGGGCGGCTGGCGCTGGGAGAAGAGTGGAGAGAAACTGCAAAGGAGGAGTTGAGGGCGGCTAGAGAAGGTGAGAGAGAGAGAGGGGGTTACCCGACCTTTCATTTTTAGTATCCTCGATGGATCAAAAATATGTAGTGACAGGACAGTGGAGGGAACTAAACGTGTAGTGACTCGATCGTCGGCTATTTACCGTACCAAAACATGGGTGAGAAGGGTTACCGACCGAGATATTGACGGTTATGGCACGTTTCGGAACGTCCAGTTAGGAACCCTCCCAAAAGAGCGGGAAGGCGGTTTAGAACACTCATTTCAATACAGATGAAAAACGTTTTATACTCTCATATATTGAATTACTATCCTCTGGTATGCAAATGATGGTTATCAACCATCTTCCCGCTCTTTTGGGCGGGCTCCTAAACGGCCATCTCCGATGGTTCCTAAATGGACGTTCCAAAACCGTTCCATCGCCTATTGACGCCAAGAGACGCGTCACTGCATATTGATTTGCCCGCATCATGTGAGAGTTACTAGCATGATGGAATACCGAGGACAGCGCTCAGTCAATGAATAGTGAGCAGGATGGTTTGAGTCGCGCTGCAAATGCCCCCTTTGCAGCAGCTGCAGCCCTGTCAGCCTGCTCGACCGCCGACTCCTCCTTCCCCCGGGTCACCTTCCTCGGCACCTCGTCCGCCACTCCCACCAAGTACAGGAATGTAAGCGAGCTATTGATGAGAGTTGGGGGATACGGTAGATGATCGACAAGTGATTTTTAAACCGTGATCTTTGATCTATTCTAGGTGTCCGGATATCTGCTGGAGATTTCCGCCTCCTCCGCCTTCCTCGTAGATGTGGGCGAGGCGACGTATGGCCAGCTGCGAGGACTGCTGGATGACGAGGCTTGCGAGGAGGTACGGTAGGCAGGGGGTGATCGATCGGGAAGTGACTGGATTGTGTTGGTATTAAAAGCTCGACGCTATCTTGTGAGGGACCCCATGAGCTATCGAAAAATTTAGAGAAAAAACATAGGTCAGAAAATATGTGCCAACGATCCCCCGATTTTACTCGACTAAAAATTATCCAATTTTTTTTTACAGTTGATGCTGAACCTGCACGCGATCTTCATCACGCACGCCCATCAGGATCACATGAACGGCTTGTACACCGTGATTGAGAAGAGGAGGGAGGCATTCGAGAAGAGGGGTACGGTAAGAGGAAAGGAGTTGATTCTAGTGATGACAAATCTGCATCCGACTCTCCTCATTTTGTACACTCTATCGCCTCTCTCACCGACGAGAGATCACGCAATATGAGGAGAGTCGATGCCGAGTTGCCATCACTGATGGATTATATCGTTATTGGAATAAAAACATTGGAATAATTATTGGAATAATTATTTTCAAACCTGTGGTAATAAAGTGAAACATGTTGTCAAGTCAATCCCTTTGAAATGTGGGACGGTAAATTATCTATTTTGTATGTTTTCGTTCAGGTCTAGCCTACTCTCCACTGGTGCTCGTGTGCAACAAGAACGTGATGAAGCCGCTGAAGACGTACACGTACTGCTTCGAGGATCTGGAGAGCTATGTCGAGGTGAGGGGCGAGCGAGAGGGAGGGAGGGAGGTGGGCGAGAGAAGAGAGCGGCCAGGGGAATTGCAAGATAGTACGCAAAAATGAGAGAGCTCGAAAGAAGTCTCGAAGGGAATTCGTTTTGACGCGTTGCCAGCAAAACGCCGTGCGAGTGGATCGAGTGTAGAGAAAGAACCCCCCTAGCTTCTCTATTTTAAAGTTTTCTTAGATAGAGTGAGTAGGCAATTTAGATCAGTTTATCATAGGCTTTGGGCAAGATTATCGACTAGATTGCACATTGTGGATATGGAAAAGGGATAACGTTTGAGATTGGGAACATGCGAGGTTCATGAGATCGATAGAGATAATGAAATCAACCGGTTACTAGTCAAAAACAAAACCTAACAAGAACAAAAACAAAATATGCTCTGGCTGGTGAGAGACAGAGCGTAGAATGGTGATAGCCCTATAGATCAGGCGGAACATTACTGGGCAGGTAGGGGTTTACTCTCTTCTTGTCAACGAGCACGAAGGGGTCGTCCTTCGCTCTCCGCTTCTTGCCGATGCTCTCTCCCTCACGAGAGAAGACCGCCGTCGTTGAGGCGATGATGGCGTTTGAAGTGGGCACGATCGGCTGGTTGTAGAGGGAGAGAAGCCAAGCTGATCGACTCTGAACTATTGTATTTCAAAAGAAGCCCCGCCCCTTTTTGGCCACGCCCCCTACCCCTCTACTATCTTTATCCACCATCAGATAGTGAGAGCAGAGATTCGCGTTAGATTTAGGTGCCAAAACGCTCGTTACTTGCTCCACTTTAAACAGGAAATTTCCCGCACTCCTCATTTCGCATGTTCTCTCGCCGCTCAGAGAGACTAGAGAGAGCATTAGAAATGTGGAGTGTGGGAAATGTTTTGCAGAATACCCATGAATTTAAGACATAGTGAGTGTCCCTCTCACCAGCCATAACGAACTGTTACGACCAATGCTCGCCATCATAATATCTTTGGAAATGTTCTAACTCGCTTGATTGCCATCCCGCTTGAGTCCACTCTCCATGGCGGATTTCTTCATTCTAATCGGCTCCGCTCTCTTCTTCTCCACTGCATTCTCCTTGTTCTTGTGGTGCCTGTGTCTTTTGGCGAGCTGCTTGTAGGGGCGGGGATCGGGGCCCATGGCGGCCTTGAAATTGATAGATTACTGTAGGCGTGATTTTCTGACTTTGATCACCCTCAAGATTCAATTCCCGACCCAGACTCCATTGGTATTTGAATGTGCTCACTCTCTGTTTCCTGCTTTGCTCTATGAGGATTCCAGGACGCTCAGCGCGAGTGATCATCTGTCTCTGAAAGAGTAACAGATACGAGCATATCAACCATACCGCCACTTAGAAATTGTTGAGACAGCAAACTCATTGAAGGCATGTTGAAGATGGACTTCAGAAGTTTGATCGAGGTTACCTGAGATAAAGGCGAAGCTTATGCAAAGAAAGAAAATACAGCGAAAAACAATATATTTGCGAAGCAGATAGTAGATCAATAGAGGAAGAGCAACTGTGAAGAGCACAAGCCAGAATGGAACGGTCTAAAGGATGCTATACAAGAGGGAATTGATAGTTGTGTGCAGCGAATTGCCATCATATTCATTACTATATATAAAGCGCTAGAGTATGTTGGCAAGTTTGTCCGGCATGGTCGTCCGGTTCGCTTAAGGATAAGCGTATCAAACTTGGCCTCGCCCCTCCACACTTGGTACATTTCGTCATAGAAGTTATTTCCATAAGCGTTTTTTTTTTCGAATTTCAAGAACTTCCAATTATGAAATCTCATAAGCTAATAGAAATTTTTTATGACAAAATGAGCAGAAATTTTCAATGATCTCATAAGCTTATGGAAATTTTTTATGACAAAATGAGCAGAAATTTTCAATTCACGAAAATCTCATTAGCTTATGGAATGTATCATGTCGCATATAAGCTTATGTTGTATCGAGAAATTATTCTCGATACAACATAAGCTTATAAAGCTTAAGTGAGCTTGCGAATAAAATTGAATAATTATAAGCTTATAAATAAAATAGAGAGCCAATGCATTGGACCGATTCAGAGAAGAAAAGAAAGAGATGGATGAGCACAAAAGCACGCGGCACAGGGAGTCCTGCACATGGGCAACGGACATATGCACAGGGAATATATTAATACAAAACCCAATCTATCAAAAATGGCTAGATTGTGCAATATGACTAGATTGACCCTATAGAGCCCACTTGATAGTTGCGCAAAAGATGCGACAGAAATGACAAGATGTGGTAGATAAGCAAAATATTTAGTCGCAAAATGAAGAGAAGACTGTCCCAACAAGGTCAATCTAGACACAAAGCCATCAACACAAAACCAACCTCACCGCAAAGAACAGGAGCAACTCTGGTATGCGTTTCAATGTTGCCCACAAGCTTGATGGCTTGTTGGAAATCTGCTTGATTCCAACTTGGAAACGACGATTTGCTTGATTCCAACTTGGAAACGACGATTTGCTTGATTCCAACTTGGAAATTTCAGAAGCATACTGTAAAAACAATACTCTACCCTTTTTAGTACCAAGTTGGAATCAAGCAGAATTCCAAGTTGGGATCAAGTAAAATCGCCGTTTCCAAGTTGGAATCAAGCAGATTTCCAACTAGCCATCAAGCTTGGCGGCAACTTGGAAACCCTTGCATCTGCTTGTTTCCAACTTGGAGCCGCATACCAGAGTAACATATATCAAGAACAACCTAAGCGCAAACCCAAACTAAACGCAAAGCTAACATGGACATACAAAAATGCAAAAGCAAAATGAATAGATTGATCACGTTGAACAGGTCGATCAGGTGTTGATACGTTCAAATAATCGGCAAAACCACATGGATCAGTTTGCCTCCTAATGCAGATAGGCCAGGTTGATCAGAAATACCGGATAGATACAAGTACAGGAGTATGTGATAAATAAGGTGAAGAAGGCAGACGTGAAAAGGCAAAAAGTGGCTTCAAAGATGGAACAAATTTGATCAAATTTGGAACAAATCTGGATCAAAAATGGATCAAATTTGGAACAAATCTGGAACAAATCTGATCAAATTTGAACATATTTTGAACAAAGTTGCATTAAAATCCGCAATTCCGTTTCGGAATCAATGCAATTTTCGAAATCCTCGTGTTTTTGAGGTGAATAAAAGTTTTATTTGGGTACATTTTGGGTACACCTTGAGGACTGTTTGAGTTTTTTTCACAATTTGAGCACAATTTGAGTTCAGTTTGGTTACACTATGAGGTTTGCTTGCGCATTACTTGAGGTTTAGGTTTGCCGGAGATATAACGGCGGTATTTCAATCTGTTCTATCTAATTGCAACCCAAATAAATGAATGACCTGCTCCCCTTCCCTATTGTCATATGATCGGGTGAGAAAAATAGAGAGAAAAAACAACGACCAACGACGAGTGATACGAAACTGGCTCTGGTCTAATGAGACGTCGAAGGAGTATATACTCATTTTTGAGCCTAGGCGCTTTTTGAGCGCATTCCGATATGCTCCCTACATTAAAAAAAAAAAAGTATAACGTCCCGATAGATCAGATGCAGCAACGGCACGAATAAATAAGAAAATAATGATCAAAATAAGCAGACGATTAGAGCTTAATTTGACGGGACTTTTAACGAGATTTGAGGTGATTTGACGAGATTTAGCGTGAAGTTTAGCGTGAAATTTAGGGTGAGGTTTGAGGTTAGATTTAGGGTAATATTTAGGGTACGATTTGAGGTAAGATTTGAAGTGACCTTTCACGTTAGTCCCTCTCCCTCTCCTCCTTCTTTTTTTGCTCCTCCCCTCCCCTCTTGGTTCTTCTCCACTCTCGGTGAGCAGCGCTAAAGATCAGTTCAAACGTTCAAACACGGCTTCGGCTGATAGTACTTCAATTTGACTACACATTTGAGACCAATTGCGGGAAAGATACGACATAAAGAGTAGAGTGATCTTCCCTCCCACCAATTAAATGCCTTACTCCCCTTCCCAATTTTCATATGATCGGGTGAGAACAGATAGATGAAGATCAAAGAAAAGCGGAAATCAACACAAAAATGCCAATGGATGAATGAAAAGTCAGTGAATTCCTGTGACTGAGATTATACTCTCAATTTCAAGCACTCGGATATACACCCATTTTTGGGGGCGCTAGGTCGGATGAGAACCGAAAAATATGTCGTCTTACAGTATTCTCTCAGTAAGTTCAATATGGCACAGAGAACCATCTGAGAAAATACTGGGAGTCGACATTTTTTCTCGGTTCTCATCCGACCTGGTGCCTTTTTGGGCCTAGCGTAGCCCCTCATCCTCCTATTCCCCGAGAGCATATAGAGAGGAAGCATTAAGAAACACAAAAAATGAGAGAGCACGAGTGATACGAAACTCTTGTCTACTAGCATGTCGCAGAGGTTGAGAATTTCTTCTGAGAAAAAAAATCCCCACCTCTGCGGAAAAACGTACCTCTCCCCCATGAGAAGAGGAAGACAGTGGCAGCTTCAGATCAGGGGAAGAAGAGAGAGGGAAGCGTTCCTAGGGTTCCGGAAAAGTTGCGATGACGCCATGCCCATTAGGCCAGGGCGGCCTACCGCCGGGAACGCTTGCAACGCAGACACCATGCCCATCTGCATTTACGGAGTTAGCAAGGCATACTACCTCTTGCAAAACATCACCTGCGGCGGGAGTCGAACCTGCATGCCGACGCAGGCAGGTTCGATTCCCGCCCGCAGATGATGCTTTGCAAGAGGTAGCGAAACGCGGTGATGTTTTGCAAGAGGTAGAGAAAGGCGCGCGTAACAACCACTTCTCGGAAAAAGTTGCGATGTAGCCACTTCCCGGAAAAAATGTATCCACGGCTTAAGAATAGACTTGTCTAATACTGTATTAGAAGCTATCTATGTTCTGGATTAGCGTTTGCATAATTCCTCCCCCGTTCAGGTTGTGGATCTGGCTACGTCTGGTGGTGCTCCCCCCTTCCAACGAGCAGGAGCGAGCCCCCCATCTTCACCCAAGAGGGCCAGAGTCGATAACAATGTGGGTATTTTCATTTATGCTGGCAATACGACATGGTTTAACGATATCGCTATACCGTATCATATTGCCAATACTAATTTGCATGATTTAGAAGCTCGAATGAGCGATAATAAGGAAAATATCAACAACTTAACGGCATTTTGTTTTTTTTAGTTTGGGCAGACGACTTCGGAACTCATACCGCTGATCCCCGCCGAGTTCTACGATGAGAAGCGATGGGGACTGAGTGGAGTGAAAGCAGTCCAGGTACGGTGGACTACAGTAACCACACGCAGAGATCAATACTAGGTGAATGGTAACACACTATACCCGCCGATTTTTGGGGAAAATAGTACCCGCCGTTAGGAAAGTAAGGGTCCCCCTTACCAACAAAAGTATACCCGCCGATTTTTGACTGACTTCACACACGTATTTGACCTCTGACCACACATTCAATCGATCACCATACAATCTACCGTAGCCACTTTCGGTGGATTAGCTTATCTATAGAAGAAGAACGCATTCTATCGCGTAAATGATCGATAGGGGAAATTTTATGAAGGTGTCTGCTCTTTCACGCAAGAACTAGTTGTACTGAAGCCGTGCTTTCGCAGGTGCACCACACTCGGATGGCGAACGGCTTTGTCTTCTCAACGACCGACGGCAAAAAGGTAATATTATTATTATTATTATTATTATTATTGTTATTATTATTATTATTATTATTATTATTACTTATTAGTTCGTGTTTTCAAGCACTACGTAAATTAACAGTCTTCATTGAGCTTAATCGCCATCGGCTTCTCTATCTCGAACATTAGAAGCTCTCTCCGGGGTCACAGACGCTTATTTGAGATTAATATTATAATATAATATATTAAATTAATATTAAATATATTTGAGATCGTCTTCTCCGGCGACACGAAGCCCTGTGATCTGCTCGTCGAGCACGGAATGGATGCGGATCTGCTCATTCACGAGGCCACCTTCGAGGATGGACACGAGGTCAGAAGGACGGAGGGGGATGTGTAGATTACAGTATAGTTATTGTTAATAAAATTAGTAAAACAACAATTTAATAAATGAGGCGTGGTGTTCAATGAGAATGCAGTCCTTACAACGAAACAAGTTGTGAGTCAAATCTCAATTCGTGTGGTATCTAGCCGATCAGAGAGACGAGAGAGAGCACGCGCATTTGTTAAAGTCGCGCTCCGAGTTGGCATTTCTAGTGCGCATTGACACTCACATCTGTGAAAATAAGCTCACAACTTGCTTGGTTGTATGTGCTGCGTTCTCATCCATCACTATGTCCCATCTCTTAGATTGTAGCTACACTACTTTTTTAACAATAAAGTCTCGAGACCTGACCAAGAAAAGGAAAATATGGGATAGATAATACCGCAGGTGTCTGCTGTGTTTGGCCATTAGTCATAAGCGTGACACATCCGAACACCCTGTGCACGTATACTGTAAGTATTACCATCTGATGCAGTTTGTCGTGCATTTCCTGCATCATAATGGATGAACTAAACATCTGTTTGTTGCAGCAAGACGCCTTCCGCAAGAAGCACTCCACCATGGGACAGGCGGTCAGCATCGCCGAGAGAATGCGCGCCAAGCACTGCATCCTCTCCCACTTCTCCGCCCGATATCCCAAGGTATACGGTAGGAAAAGAGTGAATCGAGAACTGATCAGAATCACGGTCGGATATTGCAAGGTATATACGGTAGGGGAAGATATGGGAGTCAATCGAGAACTGATCCTGGGTACGGTAGATCTGAGGGCGCCATTGATCGACAACTGAACTCCCCAGGTGCCTCCTCTGCCTGCGTATCTCGACGAGAAGAAGATCGGACTGGCGATGGACGGTCTGCGAGTGGGATTCGATCGACTCAGTCTCGTCCCTCTCATGACGCCCATCTATCGGTGTGTTGGGTTGGCATTTCAGGGATCGACTCTCCTCATTTTGCATACTCTCTCGCTGGTCAGATAGACGACAGATCACGCGAAATGAGGAGAGCCAATACCGATTTGCCAACCCTATCGGTGAGGGGCACATCGCGAGATCGGACAAAAGTTAGAGAAGCAGAGAACGACTAGAGATAGGGCAAAAGTGAGAGAGTACTGTGCTTTGATGTGCAATCTTTCTTTCCGTTCGAGAGCCAATGTCCGTGCTCCTCGTGTTTCTGGCTGATCCAATGGAGACTAGTTACCTGTTGAAACTAGGCTTCAACTGAGCCCTCAAACATTAGGAGTACGAGAAAAGATAAAAATGGAGGCTGTTCTTGTTAGACACGTGTATCGGGACGATCTGTTCGAGTGCGAGCTGAAGAAGTGCCAGAGGGACCTCAAGGCAGCTGACAGCAAGCAGACTATGAAAGAGAATGCTAAAAAGGAAGATAGATCAGTCAAAGTATGATCGATCCTAGTTAAATTTATGTTGTTGAGTTTATCTGTGTAATGTTGCCTAGATTGTTATAATCCATCAGTTGGTTCACGGGTAGATTCCTTTCGCCTTGAAAAGCTTAAAATATCGTGGTTTGCTTTTAAAGAAGATGTTTATTGTTGTCACTTTTTGAATAAAAATGTCGAACTTGTACAGAATAGTTTGAGGATGATGAGACGTTGTTCAATCGTTGACGATATCTGTATTGAGAGAAGATACAGTAGTCTTGGTGTCCGGTAGGTCAGATCATGCATGCCTTTTCTTTGTGATGTTTTACCAGCACATTAATATTTTGTTGTTGTGTTTTAATTATTAAACTAATTAATTAATTAATTAGGAATGGCCTCTTGCTCGGAGGATGCGCCGGCGGAGGTGCGTATCGCTCTGATCGGAGAGGAGGGAGTGGGCAAGAGCTCGCTCCTCATGAGTCTGCTCGAGGTTTGTGGAAGTCTGCTTGCTTTTGCGGCTAATTCTAAGACGGGATTCATTCCCGAAAGGGGAATTTGCCTGATAGGTCCCGTCTTCTATAGTAGAGCCGCGAGTTTAGTTCCGAGTAAACCCTTATCTTTTTCATGCCACTCCATTGACTTTGTCCAAATCGTTCGCTTTGGTTGTCTGGTAAAAGCGGGAGTATTTGTAACGGATTATGGTATCTATCCGGTTTTTAGTAGAGCTGAACCAGGGATAGGCCGGGTTGAAATTTAGACATTTTTCTATGATTTTACTTATTTAATTATTATTATTATTATTATTTAAATTGTTGTTGTAGGACGAGTTCGTGGACCGGGTGCCTCCCCGCGTCGACAAGGTGCTCATTCCCGCGGATGTCACGCCCGAGAACGTGACCACCTCCATCACCGATTACTCCAGTAAAGTGCAAGGTGGGTTTTTATTTTATTTTAAAATTTATTTTTTAGTGATGCAAACTCAATTATTTCCTATTGTCTCTGTCGACCCCAATTACTTGGGTTTGGGTGAAGGAATTGGGGGTTTTCGAGCTGGAATTGGGAATTGTTTTGGCAGCCCTAGTGTGTATGGCTAAAGTGTGCGAAGGGGTGGATACTTGTGGAGTACGATGGAAGACCTTTTTTAAAATTCTTAACTCCATTAATCCCTACGCTCAAAGATCAAAAATCTTGCCAGTATAATTCAGAATTGTCAAACAATTCGCGTCGGCATGTACTAGTGTAACAGAGAATAGCGATTGACCAATTTATTACCAACTAATTCTAAATAGAGATTGGCACGATGGTCCTACATATATGTTTATATATTTTTTATATGTTTTATATATAAATATATATTTGCAGACGAGACGTCGCTCAAGTACGAGATCAAGACGGCGTCCGTGCTGTGTGTCGTGTACGACGTGAATAGAGACGAGACCATTGAAAAGGTAAGTGCCTGGGATGCCTTACGGAACTCTAAATCTCTATCCACTCTCCATTTTGCCCACTCCTAACAATTAACGGTGTTTACCTTTCGAATAGGCAGTCTCCCGCTAACAAAACCTATGCGTTGTAGTGCTATTTAAATAATATAGGGTATATCATTAAAACATTTAGATATATTTTTATATTTAACGAATTATATTATTTAAATAATATGTCTAGGTGACGTCCCGCTGGCTGCCTCTGATCCGTGAGGTGCTCGGCGACGACCACGAGCACCCGGTGATCCTCGTGGGCAACAAGAGCGATGGAGCCACCAATCACACTGACAAGGTATGATACCAGATGGCCCATTGGAGAGACAAGTATTAGTGATGCCAAATCGGCTTCGGCTCTCTTCATTTTGCGTGATCTATCGTCGGTTAGAGAGGCAGGCGATCACGCGAATTAAGGAGAATTGGATGTTTTTCCATCACTAATCATTACCAATTGAAAATAGGTTTCACCTACCAAACATTCCTGAAAGCGTCCTTGAATAAGAGTACGGCCTGGACCAAATGCGTCCAAATTGACCTAAATAATCGATTGCATTTTTACAAAATATATTTAGATATTATTATTATTGATAATTATTATTATTATGCGCAGGTGCTGCCGATCATGGAGCGCTGGCCGGAGGTGGAGACGTGCGTGGAGTGCTCAGCCAAGACGATGAAGAACGTCTCCGAGATTTTCTATTACGCCCAGAAAGTGAGTGACTCAAAATTATGCCAATTTCGAAGAGACTGGTCGAATATTTCTTCATTGAATTTGTTTGAACATAAGTAGACCAATTTATACTTATGTTTTACTTATGTTTAGAATGTAAGTATTTGCTTGAACATAAGTAGGCGACAGTTCTCACTACAAAATAATATTTAGTAAATAATTTAATATAATTAAAAGTGTATTCTGTGTCATTGAGGCGGTCGTCTGTCCCACTCGGCCGCTGTACAATGCGGATGAGAAGCGACTGACGGAGAAGTGCAAGAAGGCACTCATACGAGTATTCAAGGTATTATTATTTTATTTTTTGTATTATTATGTGTTATTTTGACCGTGTATTCCAAATCATACGAATATTCAAGGTGGACAGCAGCGCGTTTTGCGTAGAGTAGGGGTCGATTGATGATCAGCATCCTCGGAGAAAAAATGAATGTGGCAAAAACTAAAACGAGATGTGTATCTAATTGGTCCGATTTGGTGGTTATTCATAATTAGCATGCCAGTGCGCATCGTTTGAGACTTCTCCCGAGGTTCGAGGCCTATATTTTTGAGAATGTGAACTCCTGGATACCAGGGGTAGGAAAATGTATGATTCAAACAACCCTTTTCAAATGTGGACTCTGAGAGAGAGAGCGAGGGGGGGGGGGGGAATATGGCCCGTTTCTTTCTCTGTTTAGCGGTCAAATTCTTGGGAATAAATAATGCAACTCTTCCTCTGCAGATTTGCGACCGCGACAACGATGGCTACCTGAACGATCAGGAGCTCAACGAATTTCAGGTAGGACACACTAATTAGACTAATTAGACATTATAATTTCACTAATTAGACACCAACTAATTAGCTCACCCCCTTCCTTCTCCCTCTCTTCTTTTCCCTTTATTCGTCCATTCTCTTGATCACGATTATTTTCCAAAGCTACAATTGTAACATGCCCTTTAAACGCTTATTCATGAAGCGAATGCCTTGATCTAATGGAGTTCTTCCCTCGCAGAAACTGTGCTTCGGCATCCCGCTCACCTCTGCCGCCATCGAGGACGTGAAGCGGGTGGTGAGCGACGGCGCCCCCGACGGCATCGTCCACGACAGCATATCACTCACCGGTCAGTGCCCCCCCCCCCCTGGCTATTCTAATAGACGATGCAGGGATGGACAAGATACTTTGTCACTTCTTCGGTTTCTGGTCCAGACAATTCAGCGATTACTTTCTCTGTCTCCCCTGCGCCTTCGCAATCTGGGCCAGAAACCGAAGAAGTTCCGATCTTTAGCCTACTTTTCTCGGGCCCATTGACAACGTTCTGTAAACTTCCATCGGTAGCGATTGCATCCTCGTTTTCTGATTGGAGTTCTGTCCTGCGCCAATGATCTGATTTTGCGCGCGCGTATTGATGAGCCGGAGAATAGATTGCCACAGAAAAATGCGCGGAATTGGCTATCTCGGCATGAGAAATGGTCGTGTGGTTTTCAAAATTATGATAATAAACCTTTGAGGATTCCTGTATCTCCCATTTTGCGTATTGATCTTCTTCAGTCTTCTGTATTTTAAATTTAATTTAAGTAAATTTAATATGCATTTTAAATAAATCCTCAGGCTTCTTGTATCTGCACCTGCTGTTCATCGAGCGGGGCCGACACGAGACGACGTGGACCGTGCTGAGGAAGTTCGGCTACAACGAGAACGTCAAACTAGGCGAAGAGTATCTCTACCCGAGGATTACGGTGGGTGCAGGCAGCGATGGCAAAACAATTTATTTATTTATTTTTTATATATCTTTCTAAAAATAAACCAAATGCCTTGGCCCTATTCCAACAGATATTGGGATCTAGAAAGGCACTAGCATGGTATTGGGCGGACCTCCCTAGTGTGGAGGCAGTACTGTTTGATCCATATTTGAAGGGGACTGTGCCCAAATGTCAGTGTGTCTCTATAAATCTGTTCCTTTCAGGTACCCGTAGGCTGCTCAACCGAGTTGTCGCCCGAGGGCATCCAGTTCGTGTCGGCCCTCTTTGAGAAGTACGACGAGGACAGGTAAGGGCAAGGTTTTTTTTCTTCTAAAAGCCGGTTAGACGAGAGAGCATGAGGAATTAGGAGTGCGGGAAGGTTTTTTTTTTATTCGGTTTCTGGACCAGATTGCGACTGCGCGCAGATTGAAGTGGCATGGAAATCTCGAGATAGGGGAGGAAACATAATTGTCTGGGTCAGAAAGCGAAGAAGTGCCTGGACAGCGATCCCGGTATCTCAATCTCGGACACTATCTCACTTTCTCTGACGATGATAATGCGTAAAGTAGATTGAATCTGACTGATGTTGTTACGATTTTGTTTTTACTTTTTAAAATATGTTTTAAAATTATATATCTGTCATTTTAAATTAGTCCCAGAAAAAAATTGCAGGGACGCGTGCCTGTCTCCCTCCGAGCTGGCGAATCTCTTCTCCGTCTGCCCCGCCGGCTGTCTGTCCAAGTGAGCATTAGGGATGCCATAGAAGAGAAAGTTCCGTTAAACCAACCGTCTAATTGCTACTACCATGTGATTTTATGATGCAAAAATGATTTACCATGTAATTTTCGCTTGAAAAGTTATCAAATGTATCCTACCATGTTGGTTTTGCTTGTCTATTTCGCGAAACCGTGTACTTTTTCATGCTATCGGAACAGGTATTTCGTCTTTGTGCCATTTCGGTGCTCAAAGGTGGCATTTATGCGCACTGTTTCGTGCCTCTGATCAGTAGTGTGCACATTGGAGAGGCCATTTGAAGTCATGCCTACCAGGGGTGTGCTAAAAAAATTCCCCGCAGTCTTCATTACTCTTGCTATCTCGTCTTTCTGATGGGCGAGAGAGAGCATGCGAAATGAGGAGTGCGGGAAATTTTTGCCCCTGATAGTATCAGGCTGATACCTACTATGCATCTCGCCTCGTTGCAGGGAGATCCTGGCAGCCGTGGAGACGAATGAGCGTGGCTGGGTGACGTACGTCGGATACATGGCGTACTGGCAGTGAGTTCTCTTATTTTTTTAAAAGTGTGCTTCAAATTTGATGATATTTCAATTTTTAAACCCCTTTTGTATTGTACTTTACATGTAGGAAATGGCCAGCCATTGTGGACAATTCCATCACCCAATCTCGAGTGGTGTGTGCGATGGACAATAGATTGTATTATCAAGGGAAGGTCGTGAAGTGACCGTGGGGTTTCCGGAAACGCTCTTCACCATAGATAGCCCCTACGGGTACCAGACACTGCTATCACGTTTTGCTGAAGACGTCCAGGGAGCGAGAAATAATCAATAAATGGAGGGTTGACCTACTTCCAGCATGACGACGCTGGTGAACGTGACGCAGACTCTGGAGCAACTGGCGTATCTGGGATTCTCAGTGGGACGAAGAGCGGCCTCACAGCAACGGGTTCGAGGATTGGATCTTCTTCAGTTTCTAGCTCAGATTGTGAACGCGCAGATTGAAATGAGAGGGGGTGAATGGAAGGCGAGATGGGGGAGGAAGAGAATGTAATCACCGGATTGTCTGGGCCAGAAACCGAAGAAGAGACGAGGATTAATATGCAGGCTATAGAGACTTATAGTCACTGACACTGGTGAGCTTGGAAAGGTCTAGGTTTCAATTTCGGGAGAGCCCGGACGTTTGAAAGGCGAGTTTTGCGACTAGCCCGGGCTAAGGAAGGGCTAACCCGATGGATTTCGGGGCAGCCCGACCCTTTTTTCTCGAAAATTTCGGAGTAGCCCGGACCATTCACCCTTTTGAGCTCATCAGTGGTCACTGAACTCGGGAGATATTTTTTATCCGGCACTCTAACAAATTTATTTTTCTGACCATGAAGTTTCGGTCTCTTATTGATTATTGAAGATGTTACGTAGTGAAAATGTTGCTGTAGTTTACATGAATGTTTGCAGATAGCGGGTGCTTCGTCGTCGCGACGAGTTGCCAGCACGAAGGACGCCATTCGGTCAGTAACATGCGGAATTTATTTCCATTTTTTTCTCACCCAGATTACGACCATTTTAATTTGTTTTCTTCATTTTAAGAGTATAGAGGATTGAAAATAAATGGATGGGGAGCGATAGGGAACGTTAGAAAGCGATCACAGAATGACCTGATCCAATAAAACAATAAATTGGCTGAAATATCTCGCTGTGCAATTATTGAACGATTATCATTCTCCTGAATCAACAATATACGTTTTGGTACCGTAAATCCCCGACGTTCGATTCACTACATATTTGGTTCACTCCACTGTCCAAACACTTTGCATTTCAAACACAAAGAATCTCATCGGGCACTAAATATTTCGCTCTCCCTCTGTCCTGTCACTTCATGTTTTTGGTCCATCGAGGATACTGAAAATGTATGATCAACAATCCGTTCTCTCTGCAGAGTGACCCGCGAGCGCAAGATCGACCTGACGGAGAGGGGCACGGACAGGAAAGTGTTCCAGTGTCTCGTCGTCGGCGCCAAGGATGCGGGAAAGGTGGGAAGAAGCACCAAACTACAAACTGCAGAGACTAAACTACAAACTACATAACATAGGGATGTCAGAGTTCATCTCTTCATTCCCCACGCTGTCTAGACCGGTCGAGGGTGAGGAGAGAGCGTGTGGAACGAAGAGACCTCACTCTGACAGCCCTAATAATGACCATTAATCTCTTTCTTGCAGACAGTCTTCATGCAGTCTCTGGCCGGTCGGGGGATGGCCGAGGTGGCGGCGATGGGCAGGCGACACACTCCATACGTCATCAATCGGATCACTGTCAAGGAGGACATCAAGTATCTGCTGCTCAGAGAGGTGAGGAATTGTGATGACAAATCGGAATCGACTCTCCTCATTTCACGTGTTCCCTCGTCGGTTAGAGATGCGAGAGAGCACGCGAATTGTGGGAAAGTAGGATGCCGATTTGCTATCACTAATGGAAGTACTAGTCGTAGACATTGTTGAAAAATGAAAAAAATGTTTACCGTGGAGTTGGGATAGAACAATTTTAAAACATCTTCTATCAATTTCCACAGATATTCGAATTGTACTTCCGTTGGATTATCCTCCTAAATGCTAATCCCCCTCTATTTGTATCACTGGCCTAGCAGTGATCTCCCGCGAGCCCAGTCTCGAAGGCGGGGATGTACCTTAGCCTTTACCTTTACCTTTTTAATACTCAAGCAATATCCTACGGATAATGAGGTACACGGTAGGATACTGTAGGGAAGAAAGAGGTGATTGATAGAATACGGTGGGAGTACTGTATCTGCAGGTGGACGTCCTCTCTCCCTCCGACGTGCTGTCCTCGGCGGAGACTGCAGCCGACGTCGTCTGCTTCCTCTACGACGTCTCCAACCCCGAGTCGTTCGCCTTCTGCGCCACCGTCTTCCTCAAGTACTTCTACCGGTGAGGAACCTTGCTGCACTTATACGTGAAATTGCGGCACTTCTTCAGTTTCTGGTCCATACAATACTGTGATTATACTTTGATTTGCGTTGTCTTTCTCCCCTATCTAGATTTCCATTCCACCCCTCTCATTTAAATCTGCGCTGTCGCACTCTGGGCCAGAAACTCGAGAAGTTCCGAAATTGATGTATTGATCACATCAAGATTATGCTAAACCTTTGCGATATCGACATGGTATCGTTGTTGCTCACAATCTCGGAGGACTGAAAGAGATTGGAAACTTCTTTCTGGCCCAGATTGCGCCCGCGCAGGTTGAAATGAGAGGGGTGGCATGGGCATCGCTATAGGGGAGGGGGAATTATCTGGGTCAGATATAGAAGAAGTGCCAGAGAGATTGAATGGCGACGATGCATTTGCAGCACCAAAACGCCGTGTCTGATGGTGGCGACGAAGGTGGAGAGGGAGGAGGTGGAGCAGCGATGGGAGACGCAGCCGGGCGAGTTCTGCGGCCACCACGAACTGCCCCGGCCGCTGCGATTCCCGAGGAGCATGGTGAGTGGAATATATATTTTGAGGTGGTGTGCCATTCTACAACAGGGTCAAGTTGCCTTAACCATGACATAAAGTGCTAAAGGTGGAACCTTAAGTTCCTAAGGCCTTCCTTATGCCTTAGGAGGCTCACACTAGCGTACTGTAGGACCATCTTTAGGTCTTGGTGATAAGGTTACGGCAACTTGGTCCAGTTCTAAAAACGATACACCCCCCATATATGTCTTGATCAATTCTCTTTTCGTTTTATGTTTCTATCATTTTAAAACTATTTTTTCTGGTTTCGCACATGCATCTGCGATCATAGATTATCACTGGCCACTGTATCACAGGCCTAGCGGTGATCTCCCGCGAGCCCAGTCTCGAAGTCGCAATGTACCTTTACCTTTTTTGTTAAAATTTTTTTTTCTGTGATATTGATGATCCTCTCCTACAGGTTGGCTACTCGTCCAACACCGTCTTCACGCAGCTGGCCACCATGGCAGTGTATCCTCATCTGAGAAAGGTGAGACCATTCGGGATGTCGTTTCGATCTTCGACCCTCTCCATTCTGCACACTCTCTAGTTTCGTTGACAGGCAAAAGAGTGTGTGAAGAGAGCCAAAACAGAAATTTCATCCCTAGTGAGCATGTCACGATGGAGATAGCTGTGGTGGGCATTTTTTTTTATTATCAGAGTGACATGTCACAATTTGGTTTTTTCTCCCTAATGTGATCAGCAGCTTCATCATTTCCCTTGCCAGGTCTACTACCTCAACGACGCTTCCCTGCTGTCCAAACTGAGCGTGGGAGCGGCGATAGCGGCGCTGGCCGGATTTCTCGTCTACAAAAATCTCTAGATTATCTATCCATGATATTTCTGTGGATACGGTAGTGCACATCAGCTCCTCACTTTGAGATTTGTTGTGGTAGTGCATAGGATGCGTAGTATCTCTCTGAATCAACCTGTCTCTCGCCCTCTCTCCTACTCAAATAATGGCCCCTCTTACTGTAACTGGTAGATCACGAGAAGCTCAATATATTTTGTTAGTGCTGCCGATTGTGTATGATTACCGTACCCATGTCCTCTCACAGTAAAGCGTTAGTGTCGACCCCCCCCCCCCCCCCCCGTTGATAGAGCCCTTCCTCCCCATGGTCCCTCCCCCACATTGATCAGATCTCATATGGGTTTCAGAGAGGTTTCGAGAGAATGACTTTCTTTCTTTCATGCAATTTCTCGTTGTCTCAGAATAAAAGAGAGAAAAAGTGTGGTAATCGAATGATTCTTGTTTGCCCAAACTTTTTCTCTCTCACATCTTCATCAGTGTAATATCGCATATTTCTCTTTCTGCTTCTGTAATTTGCTGAAGCGGTACGTAGTGACTAGTGATGGCAAATGGGCATCGACTCTCTTCATTTCGTTCCCTCGTCGGTTAGAGATGCGAGAGAGCACGCGAATTGGGATGACGAATTGGGATGGAGAGTGGGATGCCGATTTACCATCACTAGTAGCGACGTTGTTGTCTTGTGTCTCATAACATCCATTGTGAGTGCATCATCTTTCGAATTTACTCATGAAATTTCGTCCCTAAAATCACCCGATAAACCTCTGTCGCATGGTTATTTCTTTTCTCCTTTTTTGTTCTCTCACTTTATCGCAAAAGATATTGACGTTGTAGTGTCTTGACGAAGTATGCAATCGAATAAAGAATACCCAAGAACTGATTGATCTACCCCTGAATTAATGGGCGATACGTTGTACGAATCGTTAATGAAAATATCTTGATTGGTCTGATGGTCGTTGGGGAAGGACAGGCAAATGGGGGGAGGCTGGGATGATAAGTGAATGCATTACAGTGTGATGAGCGAAGCAGAAGAGCCCAAGGTCGAGGGCTCTGCAGGTGGGATCAATCACTATCTGACACTTCTTCGGTTTCTGGCCCAGATAATTCTGCGATGGTTTTCCCTCCCTTCCTTTCCTATCTCGATTTCTATTTCATCAATCTCTTTTCAAGCTGCGCGGTCACAATCTGAGCCAGAAACCGAAGACGTTCCCACTATCTTAGGCACTGTGAATAGTCTAGATAAACCCTTGACTTAACGGCATACGTGTAAGGGTTAGTCGTCCCTCTACTATAATGACTTTACGCTTGCTGATCAAAGAATTGCTTGCTTCACTATGCTGATGAAACCCCATTCTGACTCGTCAATTCAGTCGCCGAGCAAGACCTGAAGGAAGATGTGGAGGAGGAGGCACCGCTGGATGAAGAGAATGAGCAATTGGTGGATGGAGTGGGAGGGAATGAGGACGGCGGGGAAAAGCTGTCGAAGAGGGAGTTGAAGAGACGAGCCAACATGCCGAAGTTGGTATTTTTTTCGAAGGCAAATTCCATTTATTGATTGATAATGAGCGTGTCCGATTGGTAGTGTACAAGGGTCTCATTGCATACGGTAAAAAAAGCGCTTGCTTTCCTTACGCTCAGAACAATGTGGAGCCTATCAATGGAGAAAGAAGTGATAAAGAGATCAGCTAAACCCTTCCCAGATTCCTCGAGTACCGCAAGAGGAAGCGTGCAGAGGAGAGACAGAGGAAGAAGGAGAGAAAGGCGGCCATGAAGGTTTGTAATTACAAATAAGATAAATAATAAATGTTTATTTCAAATTAAAATGGCAAATTACTGTTAGGATTCTTGCAATAGAGATTTTATCACCTGTGCGAGCTAGTTCTGCGGAATTCCGGCTTAATAATTTCCATCTCACAATCAGGCATCGGGCATGGGCGAGATCCTCATAAAGCCCAAACCCAAGAAGATGGCTGAGAGCGAATGCAAGGTACGGCGATTAACACCTTGACATTTAACGTTAGGAGCGGCGTAGAGGGGTGTATCATTTTAGAACTGTCGTTTTAGAACTGGTCATTTTAGAACTGGAAAGTTTACCTTTACCCAACCCGTAAGGCTTATGCGTGGTTCTAAAGTAATCAAATATGACCCTAAGGCTTACGGAAGCACTATACTACCTTTAGGTTGGACCTTACGTTAAGGTTAAGGCAAATTTAAAAGTTCTAAAATGACCAGTTCTAAAATGACAGTTCTAAAATGATACACCCCCGCGGCGTAGTACATTTCCTCAAACGAAATTTCCGCAATGGGTTACTAATTATTTGGTAGGACCAATGCATGAGTGATCCTGGTTGTAGATGATAAAAGGAATGATGGTGATCACGAAGACACCCGATTCTAGTACTCCTACAAAATGGCCCGTTGCGGAAATGTCTTATTCTTCAATGAGAGTGATATCGGGGCATATCCTCGCCGGGTACGGTAACAATTTCCTTTCGAGATGCGACTCGTCGTGGACATGGCCTTCGACGATCTGATGGGGGAGAAGGACAGGAGGAGGTCAGCTTCCGGTTCAGCTCATGTAGATTTGCGATCGCCGTGCGGGTGTTCAGTAGTGATGACAAATTGGCGACCGACTCCTCAATTTGCGTGCTCTCTCGTTTCTCTGATCGACGAAAGAGTAGGCTGATTGAGGAGAGTCACTTCCGATTTGCCATCACTAGGGTACTTCGATCGATAACGCCATCAAGCATAACAGTGTGATTGTTCGAGAGGGGGGGGGGGGGGACTTTACCAGAACGTCAGAAGCCCCGCCCCTTTTTCAAGCTTTCGTACAGTGTGTTCTATCACCGGGTTTCTCTTATCGATTGGGACTATCTTATAGGAGCCATGGAGCGTAGAGGGGGCGGGGCTTCCGGAGTTCTTGGAAAGTACCGAGAGGAGACTTATCCGCACCTATACGTTTCAGATGCATCTCCCAGCTGACATTCTGCTACTCCGCCAACAAGAAGGCAGAGCAGCCCACGCAGTATCACATCGTGGGCTTCGGAGGACCTAGCAGGGCGGTGAGTCTTTCCTCCAGTCTGTCCGGACCTAACGGCTTCTTCGGTCACCCCCAGTCTGTCCGGACCGGACGGCTTCTTCGGTCACCCCCAGTCTGTCCGGACCGGACGGCTTCTTCGGTCACCCCGAGTCTGTCCGGACCGGACGGCTTCTTCTGTCACCTCTAGTCTGCCCGGACCTAACGGCTTCTCCGGTCACTCCCAGTCGGTCCGGACCTGACGGCTTCTTCGGTCACTGCCCCCCCTTCTCCAGATCTTCGACGGCAATGGCACGTACAACAACTGGGACGTCACTCTGCATGCGGAGCCGCTCGAGGAGGTGATCCCCCGCGAGGACGTCGTCTATCTAACGGCTGAATCGGAGAATGTCAGTGCTCTTTGAACTTTGATCTTTGATCTTTATCAACAACACATTTTGGTCGTTCCGGGCTTATGAAGGTTCTATCGTTGATCTCTTCGCGTCTTAAGGAAACCCAACTTTTGTTTCGCTTTTTTTAAACAGGACATGACGATGATCTGAAATTGTGAGAGATCCATACTATATAATAAAGCGCAAACGTCTGTCTGTCTGTCTGTCTGTCTGTCTGTTTGCCCGGATTGCGAAATCGGAAACATGTAAACAACGCCTCTCCTCCCTCTCCCTCTCTCTTTGCGATTGCGAAATACGGCGCACCGCGAAGCGGTGAGCCCCGCCAGTGGTATCCCCCGGCGTAGTCGGGGGTATAGCGCTGGTAGTTTATATAATATTGATTGTATTGATTGCCCGCAGGTGCTGACGGATCTGGACGAGAGCAAGGCATACATCATCGGAGGACTGGTAGATCACAATGCGCACAAAGTTGGGAGTTGTATGAGAAACTCATCCGTACTTGTACTAGATGTTTGGACTGGATTAGATCGAGTTATTGTTTTTTTTAAATTCAATAATTCAATCTTATTCAGTCCAAACCATGAAATTTGTTATACAAGTGCAGATGAAATGAAATTTTACAATTTGTAATGCATGATTTTCAGGGCGTGTGCTTCAAGAAGGCGGAGGAGAAGGGATGGGCGCACGCGAGACTACCCATCGACGAGTTCGTCAAGATGCAGAGCAGGAGGGTGCGTATTACAGATGACAGATCGGCATTGACTCTCCTGGTTTTCCGTGATCTCTGGTCGTATAGAGAGGCGAGAGAGCACGCGATTAGAGGAAAGTCGGAGGCCGATTTCTCACGAGCTGTCATTTCGATCGCTCGTTGCCCGCGAGTTGTTTTCGTAAACAGCTCGCGAGCCGATCAGTCTCGCGAACACATACTCGCGCACTCGTTTACTCGTTGTTATTGTTGTGGTGTTCTTCCCTCGATTATATTTATTCAATGACAATAGATATTGAGGGAGAAAACAACAACGACATCGAGTAAATCGAGTAAGATTCTGCGAGTATATAAAAGTGTTCGCGAGCTGAATCGGCTCGCGAACACTTTTTTTTGGCTCGCTATAGTGACCGCTATTCAATCCCAAGCCATGAAAACCTTATAGCATGTTATTTCGAGATTAGAGATTAAAGCTACTCCCTTGTGGAGATGCTATTTCCGTTTTGACTGTCTTCATTCTGCACAATCTCTCGCAGGTCAGATAGACGAGAGAGTGTGTGGAATGAAGAGAGTAGCAGAAACCCTCCCTTGGCAGGTGCTCACGGTGAATCACGTCTTCGAGATCATGGTGCTGTACTGGCAGACGAGGGACTGGGAGAAGGCCTTCTTCACCGTCATCCCTCAGAGGAAGGGAGCCACCAAGAAGGACGAGGTGGGGATTGATTAGACCAGGTTGTCGAAAAACTCCATTCTCACTACTTTTATCCATTCGCGATAAGAGGAAGGGGTAGACAGTCATTTATTGGGTATTACGTCAGGTGAATTTATCAGAAATAGCGCTGTAATGAAGTCATTGAATAAACAAGGAGATGGAAGTAGACTGTAGGGATCCAATTTCGCACCAGCTGACAACCGAAATGGCAGATCTTGAGTACTGTGACGAGATATGAAGTAGAGCAACCCACGCAACATCGCTAATGTGTTCGTGTGCAGGAGTCCCCGCTATTAGCAGTGGAGGAGGGAACGGTGGAAGAGGAAGAGGCGTCAGTAGATAAGCGAGAGGCTGAGGAAATGGAGGTACTGCCTCAATCGGCACTTCTTCGGTTTCTGGCCACTGATGAGTGACCCTCCAGATATCTGGCATTTCCACCAGCACAATAAACCATGCTTCAACGAAAATAGCAAAATATTGAATTCTGACCTAATTTACCCCCGAAATGTGAGCATCCGTAACCCCGCTGATCTGAAAGTCTGGGAGAAGTATTTCCATTCCACCCATCTCACCTCAATCTGCGCGGTCGCAATCTGGGCCAGAAACCGAACGAAGTTCCCCACAATCTACACTAATCAAATCAGCGTTGATTGCTGTAAAGGAGTTCAAAAGAAGCATTTACTGATCACGAATCGGGAAGCAAGGGGGGTTAAGATGGCAATTCGGAAGCGACTCTCCTCAATCAGCCTACTCTTTCTTTGATCAGAAAAACGAGAGAGCACTCGAATAGAGGAGAGTCGGGATCCGAGTTGCCATCACTAAAGGGGATAGATAAAGCGACGGAAAGATAGGGACTAATCGGGGTGACAGACTCTTTGGAAGGATACAGTACCCAAGGTCATTCTTCCAGGATGCTCAATCGATCGCGAAGGGAGAAATCAATGGGGAACCTGCAGAAGAGACTGATGAGTGAGGCGGAGGTTCCGTGAGAGGCTATTTATTTGGAATGTCTTTATTGGAATGGATTGGAATGGTTATGTTTGGTTGTTGGACGACGTGCTTTATCGATTGTTATGGAAAGATCGAATAAATCGGGATTGATTTCCATCACCAATTTGTGATTGTTTCGATTTGCATAGAGTGAGAGAGGGGAGAGGGAGAGAGAGAGAGAGAGAGAGAGAGAGAGAGAGAGAGAGAGAGAGAGAGAGAGAGAGGAGAGTGTGTCACTCGATCATTCTGCTCACTCGCGCTCTCCGATGGCGGTTGCCGCGGAATCGGAGGATGTCTCCAGTCTCATTGGTGAGTCTTCTTTGATCTTCGATCTCCTCGCCTTTGCGCCAGCGTTAGCAACATCAATAAGCAATGTTCAGTATCGCTGACAAAGGATTTTCACTGCACCCTAGTCTGGATCGGTGATCGATCGTTAACCTACCGTATTCCAGAGGTACTGTACAAGTTGCTGCGGGGCACGGCTCGATCGATCATCCGGTGGCTGCTCAAATGCTCCAATGTCTCGCCACCGCCCACGTAAGGCTGCCCCCCCCCCTCCCGTTTCGTGATTTCTGGGGTACCACGATTGACCATCAGGTCCGGCGGGGCTGGGCGATACCGTTAGAGACCAATTACATCGGTCTTTGTTCAGTGCTCGATCTCCCCCCTACTCTTGCCTCCTTCAAGGGGTGGTGGGAAGGTTTGAGAAGACCGATCCTTCTAACCCCAACCGGTCGAAATGATTGTTTCTTGAACTAGCAACTAGTAAGAACTTACATGAAAGTGATAGTGAAATCTATCTGGAACCATCCATCTTGTGTCAAATTTCTAGCCTGAAAACAAAATTGTGTCGTTCAGTCGCTCGTCCGACCTGGTGCGTGTGCTGGAGGCGACGAATCTGACGGACGTCGTCGTGCATCCCACCGAGCACACCCCCTTCTACGTCTCCATCACCATATTCGTGCTGGTGAGGAGCCGTAACCGTATACGCGAGCCGTATTGCATAGAAGGGGGGGGGGGGTTACTGTCAGGGTAGCATATATTCAAAGGGTCTGTTCCATTTCGGCCTACGTGCATTAGAAAATGCACGTTTCCGATATATGAGTACTGTAGACGCCTGGTTGGTATGGCCTCCTTGTCTGATACGGTTGTCTGTTATTAAAAATCATACTCCTATATAAAGCGCTAGCGTGACTCTGTCTGTCCACTTGACCCCGCCCCCTTCCTCGGTCCTCCTCAGGGTCCCCGACCCCGGGTACAGATCAAAGATCAAACTACAAAGATCAAAGATCAAACTACAAAGATCAACGATCTAACTACAAAGATCAAAGACCAAACTACAAATATCAAACTACAAACTAGAAAGATCAAACTACAAACACTTCACGCTACAGACTACAAACAACACGATTTCGTCATAGAAACTTCTAGAACCTTCCAACGAGACGGGGAGGGAGGGGGGAGAGATTTCGTCATCGAACCTTCCAGAAAGAGAGGGGGATGGAAGAGAGATTTCGTCATAGAAACTTCCAGAACCTTCCAACGAGACGGGGAGGGAGGGCGGGAAAAGAGATTTCCTCATCGAACCTTCCAAAGAGAGTAGAAGGGAGGAGGGAGGAGAGTTCGTCAACGAAACCTTAGAACTTTCGAGAGAGGGGGGAATTGAGGTGGTGAGAGATTTCGTCATAGTTTTCCAGAACCTCCCCGTAATTTCGCAACCTTCCAGAGAGAGGAGAGAGTCGGAGAGTGTGTGAAGCAAGAGAAAAAGAAAGACAGACGACGCGCGCAGCGCGGAGTCTGCCAGTGGTTTCCCCCGCCGTAGGCGGGGGAAAGCCGCTGGTACTAATATAAGTCAATTAATCAATTAAGGTGTCATTCGTGCTGTTCTACGTGCTGATGGTTGCGTACTCGTGGCTGTCGGCCGTGTGGAATGTGATGAGAACTGCCAAGACGCCCGACGACCCGGTCAGTAGTCGGCGACCGACTCTCCTCAATTAGCGTGCTCTCTCGCCCCCTCTAACCGACGAGAGATCACGCGAAATGAGGAGAGTCGATGCCGATTTGTCACTACCAGTCAAGGATGAGCGACACCCATATATCCATGGGTACCCCGCTTTTAGGTCCCCGAATCCGCTTACTTGTTAGTGGATTAGCGGCGCTTATCCAAAAGCCTAATCAGAGTGCGCACAATACCCAGTCAACTTGGGCCTGAAACTGATGAAGATCCCTAAGGAGCCTTATCCTTGCAGTCGCGTCTTCCCGTAGTGCAGCCTGATCAGATTGGGTTCGAGGAGCGACCGCCCAAGTTCAAGGTCAAGATGTCCGAGCCCGGTGAGTGAAGGGACGAGTTCGGGTTTGACTCTCTCATTTCGGCACATTCTCTCGCCTGTTAGAGATACGAGAGAGTACGCAATCTGAGGAGATTCGGATGCCGATTTGCCATCACCACTACGTATCATCCCCGTGATTGGCTGCGTAGCTGATGAGGGCTTGGGCTGTTGACTGAGTATCATCATGCCCCCTTGCTGATTGCAGTGCACGTGCATCTGGTCGAGTCGACGAAGAAGCGATCCGAAGCGGCGGCCAAGCCCAAGAAGGGTCCTGGATCGGTGAGCCGGATTTGGCATGGACATCTGTATTTGGCATGGACTAACCGAGTGTCATCTCGCAGATTCGTGACATCTTGGGCAGGAGCAAGGTGGAGTCGATCGTGGAGATTCCGATGCAGACGGCGCCTCCGATGCTGCTGCAGCCTGGCAGTGTGGAGAAGGTGAGGAGGAAGAGTGATCGCACAATTTGGAACTTTCATTCCGGGATTGGCTGCGTAGATGATGAGGACTTGTGCTCTTGACTGAGTATCATGATGTCCCTGTTCGTCTCCCACACTCTTCGGAAACCCTCTCAAAAGAACGGGAAGACGGTTTAGAATCCTAATTTGAATTCCTGTAGACTCCAATTAAATGTAACAACGTCACCTGAATTCAAATGAGGGTTCTAAAGCCCCTTGAAACGCGCCATCACCATGCTACTTCTGTGTTGACTCCCCATTCTCTCTCGTCGGTCAGACAGACGCTGAAGTGTGCAGTATTTAGAGAGACGAATACCGATATGACAGATTTGAAATTTGCGTTAAGATATCATAGTAAGGTATCATAGTATTGAGGTCTAATGATAAGCTGGGATTGAGGTTCACGATCTGGGCTTCTAAAGAGCCCATTCTAGCTTGGTTGCAGATTCTGGACCGTGATTCGATCGGACTGGCGTCGACTCAGAGCTCGCAGTCGCGCAAGACGACCGATATTCCGCCGACATCGACCACCCCGCCAAGTACCGTATTCACGGGGGCTCTCGCCACGACGACGACGACGGCGAACAGAGAAGCCGCCGGCAGAGGATACGGTAGGTGTATGGGGCAGTTGGCGATCGATCGATAAATTGGCTGACTACTGTAGATTGCACGACGGACCTCTCGAGCGGTGGGAGCAGCGTCTACCTGGAGGAGGTGAATGGATCGATAAATGCGCGAAACTACCGTAATATCTTCGATACCGTAAGTACCGTAATCTCGTAATTACTGTAATTATAGTAAATCGATACCGTAATCTCTTCCAGCTCTCTCGATCGCCAACTGCTGCCGAGCAGAAGGCACTCAGCCTGATCTTTGGTGATTCGGAGGACGATAAGAGTGTGGTCATAAGGTACGGTGATTGGTAGATCACTATCGATTGATTGGTAGATCACAAGAGATCATTACAGCGCACTGAGAAGACGCAAGCCGCAGGCGGTCGATTTCCTGAAAGACCCACCACTGGCAAAGAGGTGAGAAGCATTGGGCACCAGTATTGCCTCTAACTCCGCTCCTACCAGATCATATTTGTGTTGGTATCATCGTTCTTATTATTTCTATTCAGTACCCCTCGTCGTCGACGTCCCCAATTGGAAGTGAGCTTCCGCGAGCCGAGCGAGTATGAGTGAGTTGGATGAGAGATCAAAGATCAAAGATTAGAGATCAATACTAAAAAATGGGGATAGGATGGTTCTATAAATGATACAGATAGAAAGAAGTGAAGCTTTTTTTTTGTGAAGATTGTTTTAATTGTTTTGTTATATAGTCATTGAATGCAGATCATACATTTTCTGCATCCTCGATGGATCAAAAAACATGATGAGACAGGACTGATTGGGGGGCGAGATATGCTGTGACTATGCAGAGTAGCAATGGAATAGGCAGCGACTGGACAGTGGGGGATAAGCCAAATATCTGGTGATCTTGGATCGTCTGGCATTTACGGGGTACCAACAATGTATGATGTGCAGGTTGAGTCTGGGCGTGAGATACGGGGCGGGTGCGGAGATTGTCACGCCCACCACTTCCGGAATCGCTCGTTCTCCCAAGGTTGGCATTGATTGGAATTGATTATTTCCGCATCTATCGGGCTACCAAATGTCAATGACGGCGTTTTATAGGAAATGTCTTTGTCTATTCCACCTTATTCTTCTAGGCAGTTTTCACAATCTTTGCTTTCCCGAACCTTGTTATGTTATAGTTCAGAAGTACACGCCGTGCTCGAAAGTCTCGTCGCTGACGATTGCCAATGACGTCACCACCGCCCCTCCCGATCCCCTCAGGCCGACCATTGGTGAGTAGGAGGGAGGATACTGTAGGGAGACGAAATATCGATATGAACGTAGAGTACTGTATAGAAATATAAGTCTTTATATACTGTAGAAGATCCATTGTGTGTTTGTGATGTGAGAGACGACTGAATTTCGTCTACCAAATGGGCAAAATTTATCTTACAAATTTGGGGAGAATCGCTCCGAATAGCAGAAGTGAGAGTGGAGACAGTTCGTGTTGAGCCTGTAATAGATGAAATATCGATTGCTGAAGGTCTGCTGCCGCTGTCGACTGAGTGCGCGGTGCGCGCCGGCTGCAGGGAGTGCCAGCTGCAGCCGCTGCACGCGGTCGTGCTGCGCTGGTCGGAAGCCAACTCGAAGACGGTAGGATGTTTGGCACTTGTTATCTTCTGGCCAGAAAATGTGGCATTTCTCCTGTTATTCTTTTTCTGACATGAACCGGAAACCAACGAAAATCCTATAATTCTTCCGATCTCGGTCTCTTATTGCAACCAGCCGTGTGCAAACAATTTTCCGCACTCCTCATTGCTCATGCTCTCACGTCTTTCTTGCCGGCGAGAGAGCAAGAGAAATAAGGAGTGCGGGAAATTTTTTGCACACTATGATTGCAAACACTGCAGGTATTCGTCAGCGGCTCGTTCGTGAACTGGAACAGCAAGATTCCGATGCGTAGAGATAGGTGAGACATGGTCTAGCAATCAATAGGATCAATTGCAATACCGTATTCATTACTGTACTATTTTGAATGAATCAATTTGATCAAATCCCTTTGGCCAGTCAAACTTATGTGGAATGCGATATTTTTGGGCATGGATGGAATTCGATTTGATGAATGGGGGAATACGGTAGCCCCTCTCTCTCAAACATTCTATCGCAAGCTAACTTTTCATTTTCTTCAGAGTCGGCTGGGTGGTGGAGCTGCGTGTGCCGCGCGGCCATCACGAGTATCGCTTCATCGTTGACGGTGAGATTCTGAGGGAGGGAGGGGGCGTGGCCTAGGAATGTTGACCCAATTACTTGGGTTTGGGTGAAGGAATTGGGCCCAATTACTTTGGTTTTCGAACAGAATTTGGGAACTGTTTTGACATCCCTAGTGTGCATCCATATCCAGGGCAGTCATAGAGCAGGGAGTAGAAGCGGCGCAAGCTGATGGAGATTATTGATTAGTTGCAGTATATCAAGGACTGACGGTAAATCAAGGAAAAGAATATTGATCTGTTACAGTAGATCAAGGAGTGGCAGTAGATCAAGGAAGAAATTATTGATTGGTTACGGTATATCAGAGGTAGATCAAGGGCTGATTCTCGCAGGCAAATGGGCGCTGGATCGCGGTCGACTGGGCACGATCCACGCCACGACGGCCAGCCAGAAGAAGGGCGCCGTCGTCAATCACATTGTGCACGTGAACTGAGCGACGGAGCGACGAGGCCATACAGGTCTGGTTATTACGGCTATAAAACATGCACGATCCGGGGGGGGGGGGGGGGGTGACATTTCCGCAACCGCATTTCCGCAACGGATCATAATGACTCATAACTTATTTTGTAGAAGTATTTGTATATTAGGAAACTGCCAATATATCACACCATTGTTTTCGCTATGCTTTTTAAAGCTTAATCATGTTGTTCTCGATACCGGTAGGATCGGTGTAGGGCCAACATGAATTAACCGAGAGCCCAATCGCTAATTATTCGTTGCACACTAATTGCCGGCTACACTCCGATCTGCTATAGTGATGACTAAACGGCATCGACTCTCCTCAATTTGCATACTCTCTCGCTGGTCAGAGGCACGAGAGAACACGGAGAGTCGGATGCCGATTTGCCATCACTAGTCTGCTCTAATCTCGCTCGGTTGCAGAGAGAGGTCGCGAGAAGACTGGCGCTCCTCCCCGATGACTCCAATGGAGCCAGTCCTTCCTCCCAGGCCTCCCTCCCCCCGCCCCCAACCTGCAATTTCCTCCCCCCCCCCCCCCCCCCCCCCCGCTTCTTTTCGTTTTGTATGAACCGCATCCTGTTTTATGCCGAAGAATTGACTTGTGTGTGTGTGTTTGTAATAAGTAAATAAAATATATTTCGTGTTTCTCACAGTATTCTCTCTGGCAACAGGTTCGCAACCTGATCTCAAATACTTTATCGATTGCAATCGTATTGCTGTTCGTGTTGTGTACTATAGTTCGAAATACGGGTCACTGTCTCTTCATTTCACGCACTCTCTCGTCTCTCAACCGGTCGAGAGAGTGTGTGGAATGAAGAGACGGTGACCCGTATTTCGAACTCTATTGTGCACACTGTGACCTGAATATCTCTAGAATGGGTGAGGGAGTGGGTAGAATGGCGCTCGTTCTATGTATTAGTGCGAGAATGCGATTATTCAGAATAGAATAAGATGAGTGGAGTGCAAATGGTGATTAGTGAGGCAGAGAAATCAATTGTATTAGCGAGAAGCCTGAGATGCTCAGATGGATCAGCACGGCGTTTTGCATGGGGGAGCGAGAACAGGCGAGACAGTAAGAGGAAGAGAGAGAGAACCCGAAAGTGAGAGAGCGCATGAGGGTCTCGACGCGAATTGGTCTTGGCGCTTTGCCAGCAAAACGCCGTGGATCAGGGAGTTGTGGGACCCGCCTGGTTCGTGTTCATTCGTGTAGCTTGTGCGAGCGAGGGCGGCAGGGTTCCCGTGTGCGAGATGTACACTTGCAGAGCAGCCATCGCTTTCTCCTAAATATGATCTTTGATCTTTAGTCTTTGATCTTCGATCTTTATTGCCATAATGATCGGTATTGTATCTGTGTCTTTTGCCAGTTTGCAATAGCCGGATTATGATAATTTGGATTACGGTAGAAGGCAGAATTAGCCTGGGCATCAAACCTGAAACGGTGCGATGTTCATGTGTCGGGGGTCTTCGATGTGAGAGACGAATGCGGCTCGATTAGGCGCGATCTGACCACAGATGTCACAGTGGTAGGGACCTCAACGGATGGATTGGTTGGGATGGCAGGGCGTTTTACAGAGAAGAGAGTCAGGGGAATGGCGAGAGAGCATGCTAAATTGACAAAACATGTGAGAGAGTATAAGAGAGGTCTTATCACGAAAACCTATTTGGCAGATTGCAAGCTAAACGCCGTGGGATAGATCAGTGGATGGGTTGAGATGGACCCAACTTGGGATGGATCAGTTCTAGAGTGCGAGAATGAATAGATAAACTATTATGATTTCTCACGATCTTTCTTCGAAGTCTTATTAGTCTGATAATTCGCTCATCAGTTCATGGAAAGGTGGATATTCCCGTATGATTTCCGTCTAGATCATATTGGTTCGTGTATACCCACCAGCAGTTCCGTGAGTCCAACTGTGAACCAGTGAGAGGAAGGGATCGGGAAAGAAGAGCAGACAGTGAGAGCACGACTGAATTGAGAAAAATTTATTTGGAATAGCATAGTGGTGATGCGATGAGAGGAGGTTGCAAGAATTAATTAGAGGTAGCAATACGGATATGTACCGCCCCTAATAACACGAAATGACTTCGGAGTCATGCCGCAAAGCCGGGACAGGCGTTCCTGTTGCGTGATTAGGTAGGGAAACGTCCACAAAGAACAGAGTCCCCGTTTTACACACGCCTGGGGTTGAACCCACGGCGGCTGCGAACTAGTCAGCCACCTTACCGACTGCGCTATGCGTGTATGTGCTCGTACGAGACGAAACTAACCTCTTGGTTCGGATTGCGCATTTTCTCGTTGACAAACGCGACCAGGCGCCGTTTCTCCAACAGTTCTGCGGAAATCTGAGGACTGAAATGGGCTGTATGTGGTGGAAATACGAGCGGTTACGGTACCTGAGAGGAGGAGGGCCGTGCTTTGCCCAATTGAGTGAAGACTGACGCATAATGGATGTTTAAATATTTCGCGATTTGCACGATACCTGGGGCGTTTCGAGGGGAGATGGTAGGGTTACGGTAAATCCTCCCGTCGGGAGCCCGTCAGAGCATCGAGCGGGCGTGGGAAGCTTGCGCCGATGAGGGCGATGAGAGGCGATCTGAATTGGAATCAGAATTTATCAGTGTCGCTTTCTGGGCGCTGATCAAGATGGGACATCAGATTGGGTTCGTTCTTCTATCGCTACTATCTGAGAACCAACTAGTAACAACTGTCATTGTTCCATATCTCGGGGGTATTGTGTTGAGATCAATATCGATCGGCTTATTGGTTACATTAATTGGCCTATGTACTGGGAACGATGATAATTGAGTTGTTACTGACTACCTGTGAGGGATACATCGGATAGTGCGGATGATGGTTGGAATTGTGAGAGAGGATCGAGTGAGATCTCATGAGAGATCGGCGAATGGATCGGGTCCTGGACGGAAGAGAACGGGATGGAGTACTGTAGGAGGGAGTACTGTTGCGAGAGGGAGTACTGTAGCGGAGAGAGCGATAGGTGGACATGATTGAGCAGAAAGCGGAAAGAGAGAGAGAGAGAGCAATCGGGAGTTGGGCAAAAGAAGCGATCAATCAGTTACATAGATGGGACTGAGAAGAAGGAGAGACTGTTCATTGACACTTCACCCCCTTCTCTCCTCTTTTGAAGTCTCTTCCAATTGGAATGAGAATGGACAGGGGCGAAAGAGACCGACCAGATGTGAAGGAGAGCGAGGTAAGGAGAGGGCTTTGTTTAGAGGCCGGCGAGAGATGATGGTAGAAGAGGAGGAAACGCAATGGAAGAGTGGCGAAATCCGAATCTGAATGTGGGAAAGGGGTGTTGTTAGGGGTTAGATCTGTTTCGAAAAATCCCTCGTCTTCAAATAATTTTAATCAAATTGTTTCAAATTTGATTTGTTGGTCCAGATAATTCTGCGTACAATTTCTCTCCCTCCTCTTTCTTTCCTCTCTCATTTTCACTCGTCGCAACCTGGATTAGAAATCAATGGTGCGGATGAGAACCAACCGGTTGAGAACCGAGAAAAAAATCGCCTTCCAATATTCACTCAGTAAGTTCAATATGGAACAGAGAACCATCTGAGAACATACTGGGCGTTGACATTTTTTCGGTTCTCATCCGGTTGGTTCATTCGACCTAGCACCATATCAATGACGCGAAATTCGCATCGTGCCTCTGGAATGGCTCATCTAGTGTTAACCGCGTGAGAGGACTTTGTTTAGAGGCCGGCAAGAGAAGATGGTAGAAGGGGGGGGGGGGCACAATGGATAAATATTATTAATATTATTGTTATAATCAGGAATGGCCGTGGAGGATGAGTCGCCGCTGGCGAAGATGAACCCGCGCGACGAGCAGTTGCTGAGTGACTACTACGAGAAGCTGGTGAAGATCAGCGAGGATCTGGAGAGGACGGATGAACCCGGAAGGAATGAGGATAATGGTGAGGGTTGGAGAAGTGGACCATTTCGCATAGACTAAATAGTCAGTCAGACAGGGCGAGAGAACTGTTCTTGAAATTAGAGTTCGAGTTACGAATCACAGTTTCTTAATTTCGCACGATCTTCTATTTTTTCGAGTGATGATAGTGTGATCTTGGCTCGATCTGTGAAGTTGGCTGATCTACGCCATTCATCTCTCTCCCATTTGCAGCTCCTCGCCTTCAGAAGCCGGCCGAGAACACGCTGGAGACAGTGGAGGCCACCGACGCGGATAGGGGCATCGATCCGAAGAAGGTCAGTTCCAGGAGTGCGCAAGAAATTTCCCGCATTCCTCATTTATCATGCTCTCTCGCATTTCAAAAAGACGAGAGAGCATGAGAAATGAGGAATGCGGGAAATTTTTGCACTACCCTGATCAGTTCGTATAACGAAATTCGTCGAAGCTCAACAAATACTATACCGATTTGACGGTAAACTAAATGAGAGTTAAGGATCATGTTTCCTCCATTCAGGAGAATTTCTGGGAAAAATTGTACATTATTTTAAATTGAATTAAAATGTATAAAAACTGCAGGTCGAGTTCCTCTTCCGACGCATCAACGAGATGACTGCGGCGGAGATGCGAGTGGAGCTGAAGGAGATACGCAAGAGCCCCCAGTGAGTGGCAGTAATTAAAATAACAAGGTTCGGGAAAGTGAAGATTGGGAGAACTGCATAGAGGAATCAAAGGGAATCGACAAAAATACTTGATAACGCGGCCCCCCTAGATAACGCGGCCCGATGTTTCGGTTCATTAGTTGTCATTTCGACGTTTGCGACGTCGCAATTGAGAGCGAGAAGAAGCTGAGCAATTGCTGAGTGATGGGAAGGAAGAAGGAGAGGGGAAAGGGGAAGAGAGGGGCCTAGCATAATCATTCATGAATGTTGAAATATCTAGCAGACGGAATATGAGTCTATTTCATACTTACCCTTCGCGCCTCACCAGTGTGAAAATCGAGAGACTTTGATAGTCTGATGATGCATAACAGGAATGTCCCCTGACCTATTCCTTTAGCAGGGGTTCTATTGGGGTTTAGTGGAGTCCGAAACTGCCGAAAACTGGAATTCGAAAAAGTGACTCGCTGACAAGAATCATATCGAATATTCGGTGAGAGTCATGATAAAGACGATCACTCAAGGGTTGATTGTGCGAGAGAAAAATGAATCTGTTTGAGTGGCTCGACGAAGGATCTGCGGCACCGTCTGCGTCAGTACTACCGCAAGGAATTCGCGCTGATCCAGCAGAAGAGGGACGAGACGAGGTCGAAGATGAGGAACAGGAGGAGATTCAGATATCTGGTGGTCAGCCATTATATCTCTCCTTTTAAACGAAAATTAGGAATCTAACTATCTAGAGACTGTCCTAGAGATCAGACATCTGGTAGTGAGGGAAATATCTCATTCTATCCCCCCTTCACTGAATCGTTTGTGAATAAACTCTGGTCTAGGACTGTCAGAGTTCGACGCTTCATTCTACACACTCTCTAGACCGGTCGAGTGAGGAGAGAGCGTGAGAAATGAAGAGACGGACTCTTCACTCTGACAACCCTATTCTGGTCATCGCCGAGCAGGCTCACGAGACTTTTCCAAGACAGCAAACTCTCTTTGTAAACGAAATTTAGGAATGTAATAATGCCTGACCAGCTAGAGCTAGAGATTGTGCTAAATGAGGAGAGTCATCCTTAATAATGGCGTTCATGCCATACATTTTGGCACCGTAAATGCCCGACGATCGAGTCACTACATATTCGGTGTATCCCTCTGTACAGTCACAGCATATTCCGTTCCCACTCTGTACAGTAACTACGTATTTCGCCCCTATTCTATCCTGTCACTAAATATTCTTGATGCTTCGAGGATACTGAATAATTATGGTTGAGGCGATCGACATCGAGGCGACGTGCGAGGCGGAGACCAATGACATCAACTACCCGCATGAGACGATCGAGCTGCCCGCCGTACTCGTCGACTGCGCTACGTTCACCATTGTGAGTAGTAGTCTTCTTCACTCTCTTCATTCTGCACACTCTCTTGTTGCTCTGTGAGCTGCGAGAGTGTGCGTAAGATGGAGAGAGCAACAACCGAAATGCATCCCTAGTGAGTAGGAATTTGAATTGACTCGAAGTATCATCTCTAACTAGGGCAATTTAAGGAATTACTCTAATTAGAGATAAAACCGTTCTTTCCCTAGTCAGACCCATGATGTTTACCCCATGTTTCTCCTTTCTTCCAAGCAAGAGAGGGGGTGTTGTGGTCACCCTCTATTGACGGTTAGCACCAGTCTCTAGTCCCTTCTCTCCCTGGGAATGGTTGCCCTGGGAGAGGCATCCGCAGATAAAGATAGATAGAGTTCTCTCAATCTGTAGTTGAGCACATCCG
Organism: Pristionchus entomophagus; assembly: GCA_036245825.1. Classification (NCBI taxonomy): domain Eukaryota; kingdom Metazoa; phylum Nematoda; class Chromadorea; order Rhabditida; family Neodiplogasteridae; genus Pristionchus; species Pristionchus entomophagus. The sequence goes on along the minus strand of BTSX01000004.1, from coordinate 47,420,776 downwards.
CACATTAGCGGCATGATAGCTCGGAGGCATCATGACAGTTACGGAACAAATACTGTGCCTACACGCCGCTGAGCAATCGATAATTTGTTCAGATCGACAAGTTCCGCACGTACGTCCGTCCGGAGATCAACCCCAAGATATCCGACTTCTGCAGCCAGCTCTGTCGTAAGGCTCCACAACGATTAGTATCACACCTCGGGCAGAGAGAAATCAAAATATTGCTCACCTTTCTTGTCACCAATTGCATTTATTCTCACAAGATATTTTAATCGGAAAAATATACTGATCAGAGAGATGTGCAAAAAATGTCCAGCACTCCTCATTTTCATGCCCTCTCGCTCAGAGAGACGAGAGAGCATGGGAAATTAGGAGTGCGTGAAATCTTTTGCACTCCCCTGATATTAATTGCAGACATCTCTCAACCGGACCTGGACGCGGCGCCGCTCTTCCCCGAGGCGTGGGCGCGTCTCGTCGAGTGGATGACCCGATGGGGCATGCTGGGAGCGGACAAGGAGGCCACCTTCGCCGTCGTCACTGATGGGTAGGTCTCTCGATTCTACACAATATCTCTCCGGTCAGAGATACGAGAGAGTGTGCAGAATGAAGAGAGTACTGATGGGTCAGTGGGGAGAGGGCACTAGGTCGGATGATAATCGAACAATAATGTCGTCTCCTAGTCGTCCCTGCTGGCGGAATACTGGAAGATGATATTTTTTCTGGTTGCTGGGTGAGTGGAGAGCAGGGTTCTCTTATTGGAATTGAATTCCAATAGAATTCAATAGAAAATAGAATCCATAATCTCTTCATTTTCCACACTCTCACTAACCGGCCCTTTGTTTTCAACAGACCCAATTCCGGAATTGGTTCCATCAGAGAACCCTGGCAGCTCTGGTATGGTCGCACTGCTAGTAGAGCTAGTCCGAAAATTTCTACTACTAGTGGTGGTAGCTAGTAAAACTAGTAGTAGAAATCACTCTCTTCAGTTCCCACACTCTGTCGATTCTATGTGATTGGAGAGAGCATGGGAAATGAGGAGTGATATTTCCACTAGTAGCACTACTAGTCAGCTCTACTACTAGCACCACTAGTATCCGCTTATAGTGGTGCTAGCGCTTATAGTAGTGCTAGCAGTAGAGCTGACTAGTAGTGCTACTAGTGGAAATATCACTCCTCATTTCCCATGCTCTCTCCAATCGTGATTTCTACTACTAGTTTTACTAGCTAGCACCTCTAGTAGTAGAAATTTTTGGACTAGCTCTACTAGTAGTGCGACCATACCAGAGAGAGAGACGAGGGAAGAGAGGGACGAGGAAAGAGTTGTTAGTGAGGGAACACAAATGGTTATGCGATTTGCAGCCCCAACGACGTGCAGCACTTCTTGCAGCGGAGCTTCCTCCAGGTGAGCATTTGGAGAGTTGAGGGAACTTCACTATCGACCGATTTTGCGATCGCAAGCGGAGATTGGAGATTAGGCACGAGAAAGTCACAGTGAAGAAAAAACTATGTTGAATGGTTGCGTTTGGTACTTCAAATACATAAATAAATAAAAAATATAAAAATTTTAAATTCCAATATTTCAGTACAACATGAAGATTCCACACGAGTTCCGGCATTTCATAAACGTGAAGAAGATCTTCGAGAATCGAGTCGAGCGGTTGATCAAGGGAGACGGAGTGAGTGTGAATTGGGAAAGAGGAGGAGGTCCTATAGCGAATGCCTGCTGAGGGTACGGTAATGATTCGTCGATTATTGAAAGCTACAGTGACCCAGTCATTCATATCCGGTAGTTACGGATGTCGGAATCTCACAGCGATTCATAGGGTTACTGTAGCCTCGGAGTTTATCATTTTGATGGTGTTTGTGAGCATGGTAATTGTGCAACATTATTACAGTAAGAGGGACAGTTTGCGATAGTCGGAATGAGATTAAATTAGTAATGATCATCGATGAGAATGCTTGCAGAAGACAAGTATCGCCAAGATGTGCGAGAAGTTGAGCATCGAGATGGAGGGAACGGCGCATGAAGGTGAGGCTTTTATCCGCATTAGTGATGACAAATCGGCGTCGACTCTCCTCATTTTGCGTGATATCTCGTCGGTTAGAGATACGAGATAGCACGCGAATCGAGGAGAGTCGGATACCGATTTGTCACCACTAATCCACATTCCATGCACGAAACAAGCACACTATCAGAGATTCCGAAAGATATTTGCTACAAACTCTGTTTATGGCTCTCATATATATAATTTTGTCGGAGAAAACATAGATAGATCTTGAAGCTAAACTCATTCTGACCGTGGCTAAATTGAATTTTGTTTGTTAATTATTAATTAATATTAAATTAATTCCTTCTTGCAGGAATCATGGACGCAATCAACGTGGCGAAGATAGCGTGCGCCCTCGTCCTCCACAAGAACGAGACGCTTTTCGTGAGTGTTAAATCGTTGACCTCAAGTCAAGATCATTCCAAAAATCATTCCTAGTATTTGTAAGGAAGAAAGTGAGGAGCGGGATAGAGGAAGACGAATATGCGGAACGAGATATATCAGCTGCAGTATCATTTTGGGATTTTTTTTTTCGTCGGAATCCCAAAATGACACTGCGAGAAGGGGTGTGTCGAATGGAGAGAGAGCCAATCTCGTAGTGACATATCTTGTGTCTTCGCTAGGCCTTGACGAAGTGCTTGAAAGTTGAAACAGAATAGTGACGGCAAATCGAAATCCGACACTCCTCAATTCGCGTGTGTGGTTTCTCTGACATGTAGATTGCGGAGAGTCGATTCTGATTTGTCATCTAAAATCACTAAAACAGACGATTGCAGGTCAATCAGCGGATCGTCCGTATGCGCAACAGGCCCCTCTGCCTGCCGCCGCCTGCTACTGCCGTGGAGATTGTACGTTGTCAATGACGTACTATCTATCAATGAAATTTGGCATCAGTGATTCCACAGTATTGGCATTACCGTAGAATCACTGATGCCAAATTTGAGCAGTAGATCTCTCCATTCTAATGTATCTTTCCTCGCTGTGATCTGTTAGAAAGTGCACAGAATGGAGAGAGCGCTATCCGATCGGGCATGGCTAATCTTTTTAATAATCAATCACTTAGTCTATTAGTGCATTATGTGCTCGTCGTATTTCTTCCAGATCGGGGCATATAGACCCGTAATGGCAAATCTTGGTTATTTTGAAAGAATCTCGGCACTTTCCAGAAGGCGCTCAACGAGCAGATCTCGCACCACAGAGGGAACCAGAAGCCGAACAGCTCGAATGCCGCCGCCAACAGACTGCCATTTGCGGTATGTTTTTGTTATTAAATCTTTAATCTTAGATCTTTAATTTTTAATCTTAGATTGAAGATTAAAGATTATTCATTTTTGTGCCATGACCTACCTTTGATGATCACAATCGGATTATATTCGAAATTAGGTTCTTCTTTCATATAGTTTCAGATATTGGTTCTTCTGAGATAATGCTGAAAGATCAATATTTTCTGCTCTAATTCATTCTGATCACATGACTTTATTACCCGGTAGTTGTCCTATTCTAATGGCCTCTTATTCCAGCTGAGACCGGTGACTCGGGAGGACTTCAACATGGAGGCGTACTGGGACTGTGAGTCCTGCGACGAGAGAGAACCCTAAGGTACGGTAGCTGATCGATCTGCGTATTTGCAAGTACCGTACCACTTCAGGAACTACTGTAGCGAATTGGGATTGAATCGTCTATCTCGAAGATAGGCTGCGAGCCCGATTCTTTTTGTGTAATTTTCGTTGCATGGTTGTTTACGGTATTAATACGCTCTCGAGTTTCGGGGTACGATTGTGATCGACGATAAATGATATCATTCATCGCATTTTTGTGCATGAGTCAACATCTGGTTTCCACGCTACCTCCCATCTTCCCCTTCCAGAGAGATAGTCCCATCCCTGCGATGGCAGCCATCCTATCGATAGGGGATTATGCAAATTGAGGGGGTGAACACTAGACGGCCCGAAGCAACTCACACCGCCACTCACAGTGTCACGAGTCTCCTCCAGTTCGTGTAATCTCTCGCCCATACAGTCAGCAATGGTCGTACGTCTCTGGTTCTTAGTTCTGTCCCTTTGCCCTTATCTCGCCCTTGCTCTAATAACGTGCCGACAATGCAAGACGACGTTCGGTATCGAAATGTAGGTTCTGATTAGTCATGGCAAATCGGCATAGACTCTCCTCATTTCGCGTGATATCTCGTCGGTTAGAGAGGCGAGAGAGCACGCGAATTGAGGAGAGCAGGAGGTCGACTTGCCATCACCAGTTATGATCTCCCGTCGACTTTAGTGATCTCTCCCTCCCCACAGGTGCAACAAAGACTGTGAGGGAGATTTGTGCTATTCGACGGATACGTTTCCGTCGTTTGCGACAGCCCTTGTAACGCGATCTTCGGTAGGTCAAGCCCAACCGATCCATTCCATTGTTTGTGCTGGCAGGGCTGCGTGCTTGGCCTGCCTCCGGCCGAGCTCGGCTGCAGATACAACCAGGCGAGATTGCTGCCAGCGCATTGATCTTTGATCTTTCCTATTTATAGGACGGCCAGAAATTGTGCCTGTGCAATACTAACATCTGTAATACGGCACCTGAGAGCCTCCCCAATTTCGCGACACCCATTCGTCTACGCGCACGAGTAAGATAGCGTGGCTCAATTCATTCTGACTACCGTACTCTTATCGCATTCCACTACCGTACCCTCATGCTATCGTACTCAGGCGTGCGATTGTATGAGCGTCCATCCCAATAAGCCGAACACCACGTTCCTTCGACCGTGCGCTGCTTCATTCTGCACGTATCAGAGAACGCAAGTGGGTATACGGTAGGATACGGTATACGGTAGATCAAGTGGATATTTTGTGTTTTAGGGTAGATCAAGTAAGCATGTTGCGGATGGTAGGTTAAGGTATACTGTAGATCACGGTAGGCCAAGTAGGTATACTGTAGGAGGTAGATCAATCTGCAGATCACAGCCGCAGTTAATCTCACGTCTCTCTCGTACTCGAGTGGCTGCTCGATGAGCATGGACTATGATATGTTCAACTCCAATTCAGTGAGTTGCCTTGTGATGATGCAATAGTTTGGAAAAATGACAGAAATTTTTCTACTATCCGGAATCATGTGCAATGGAAGAAGCAGCGGCCGGACAGACCGTGACCACTTGCTACTCGACCAATGTAAGAGATAGTTGTCCCTCAAAGATCAAAAGATCAGGTAGATCAAAGACTCTTTCCCGCTCAGACCGACCTGCAAATAGGGCCAATGGTCGTGCCGCCTCCCGATGCACCGACTACTTGCTACACAGGATCTGCTCTTCCCTTTGGTAGGGTTGTCAGTTTGATCTGGGTTCTCTCCAATCTGCCCACTCTCTAGGTAGCCGGTCAGACAGATCATGAGAGATCATCGTGAGAGTGCGCAAATTGGATAGAACACAAAGTAGAGACAATACAGGCCTGGCCGATCCGTTTACATCGGGAAACTGCACAGGCCAGTTTTGCGTCATATCAGTTGGACTGGACCAATCGGTAGGAGTCCAATTTGCATTCTTTTTACACTGTAATTCTAAGGTGTATCGAGGCTGCTTGACTATCCTCAACGTTGGCAGGCCAGATGAGGCGTTACTTACGGTACGCGCAGTTTTCCTATTCCGATTAATATGCTCGAAAATTAGAATGGATACTACAAAGATGTCGACGGGCGAGAACAATGGATATGCTCCGGAAAGGTATGTTTACTTATGTACAAGAATTAAAGTATACATATCAGGACTACTGCAATATGGATCTGAAAACACTTATTGCTGCTTGGCCAGAAGAACTGACACCATATGTGAGGGAAAAGCTACTGTATCAGACAAGGAAACTACTTCCAGGCTAATCTCTCACTTGCTTCGCCCTCTTACGATATGCTGCCTTCTCTCCGGCAGCAGCCCCCGCCTATCAACCCTTGCACGACTGGGTATATCACGGACGCTTTCACGAGATTCATGCTTAGCCTTTCAGGTGAACACCAATATATTTTTATCCAAATTGAACCACTATTCAGGACTCTTCACTACGAACATCGGCTAGAAGACTGGTCTTGTAGTTGAAGTAGATGCAACGTCTTTCCCCGATATGATCTGATTGCTTGCCCGATAAATTGTGCTATACAGAAACAATCATTCCATTCAAGATTTCAATATACTCACAAAACCCTTCCCGAAAAGATCCTATTATTCAACAAATGGAGTGTTCAAGAACATGCAATATGAAAAATGAGAATTTATCTCACATAACCAACAGTAACAGGAGACTTAGTTCTCGTTGTCGGAGCCCTCATCCTCATCCTGGTTGATGTGGAAGTATCTGAGCTCGTAAGTGTCCTTGGAGGAGGCGACCACACGGAGCCAGTCACGGAGGGTGTTGCGCTTGAGGTACTTCTTGGTGAGGTACTTGAGGTATCTGAAACAGAGTCGTTACTATGCTAGGAAGGAAGCAAAGTTTGCCTCAAATTCTAGGATTACAATTTTCTATTGTACCAAGTTGGAAAGCATACTCGGAAACTACTAGGAATTCCCCGCTATATTAGGAAACCAACTGGGCAACTACTAGATTTTCCCCCAGCAGTTTAGTAGTACTAGTTTCCTAATATAGCTGGGATTCCCAGTTTTCGAGTTTGCTTTCCAACTTGGTACCCTGCATGCTTCCTAGCTGCTTTTTCCAGTGATTGTAATGATGATGAAATAAGAAACACCCACCTCTTGGAGAAGGGAACCTCGGAGGAGAGAACTACGCGGGTCTTGACGACCTCAACCTTGACGCCGCTGACAGCGAGCTGGCCGGTCTTGCCTCCGACCTTGATCTTCTGGCTGAGGAAGTTCTCCTGAAACGTCAGGGCTTACTAGGGGCCGTTAACACCCTAAGCCTGACTGGATTGCATGGGAAGGGAACCCATGAATCCGATTAGATTTAAAACTTACGAAGTCCTCGATGTTGAGGATCTTGTCCTCCACGGGGCTCTTGCACTCGATGTTGAACTTCACCGACTGCTTCTTCTTCTTGAGGCCCTTTCCGGCCTTGGTGCTCTTCACCTGGGGCTTCTTAGCGGCGGCGGCCATGTCTGTACCCTGCAATCGAGACCAATTGAAACAATGGAAACTAGAAAATACGAAACGCGACGAAGAAAACGGGAGCGAAATGGAGGAGAATGAAAGAAAAGGCCCAAAATATTTCGAATCTGAGCAAGTCCAAGTACCGTAGTTTAAGAAAAACGCTAAAATCAGAAAATATCTGCGTGAGACTTGATGAGACCCGCGCTTTTCAAACCGTACATTTATATAATTCGAATTTATTAATTATCGATTTTCACGGTTTCGGCAATTAGGTTTACTTCAATTACTGCGTGTATAGGTGATATAGAGCCCACCATGCTATTTTGTTTTGCTATTAAGTGCGCCAGGTTGATTGATGTCTAATTCGCTTTGTTTCGAAATTTTTCGCGTGTCTTCAAAACAATTTCCGTCCGTTCCCGACCAGAAATGAGCGAACTCGCCGAAGGGGAATCGTCAGACTGCTTAGAGCAAGCCTCGTCTGTTCACTCACCGGCGAGAGAGGAGGAGCCAGATGAAGAGTGAGTTAGCGAAGTGGGTGGAAGCACTGAAGGGCTTTATTTTAGCAGAAGGCCGTGCCCGGAGTGCCAAAACTACCGAGACAATGCATTGCGAGCGTTCACTCAAGCAACAAACAGTGCTCGGCTTATGGCCCGTAATTACGAGCTCGAGAAGGTTGGTTAGACACGATTTTTAAAAGCGACTTTCGCTTGCTTCTTGTCCCTCTCAACGACTTGTGCTAGAGACGACCCAGATGGGAACATGGCAGGGATTATATCACGGGCCTGGTCCTCTTAATATTGGAATGGATTCAATTTAGAATCTGGCTGAGCTCAAGCAGAGCAGCTCATCCGCTGCTTGCCACATTGAAGACACATATGAGAGACTTAAAGAAGCGGAGATCGCTCGCGACTCTTTGCAGGTACTTGCAATACTTAATTATATTAATTGTAGTTTGTGCTTGCAGAGCGAAGTCAGGGTGTCGAGTGAGGAGAACCACAGGCTCAAGGAGCTGAACGAATCCTATCTGGAAGCAGCGAGGCTGACTGACGTAAGTGATTGTACCAGAAACTCAAGCACGGCTGGCTTTGATACGTTATGACGGTGATGGGACCTTTAGGAACTCTCATTCGGTGACGTTTATGAACCCTTTCAAAAGAACGGGAAGACGGTTTAAACCCCTAATTAGAATAAAGGTCAAAGGCTATCCACCGGTATTCGAATGAGTGTTCTAAATCATCTTCCCGATGTTTTAAAAGGGTTCCTAAACGTCACCGATTGAGAGTCCCTAAACGCGAGTTCCTAAACGTCCCATCACCGTTATAACGACAGTTTTGCAGAAGCATCGGCAAGCTGCGGATGATTGGAGAAAGAAATACATCCAGAGCAATACTGTGCTACTCGAAAAATCTGCGAAATACGAAGACTTGGAGGAAAAGTATAAAAAGGCTGTTGATCTGGTGAAGGTAAGTTGCTGCTTGTGATCATTGGCTCTTCCTCATTTACTCGTCCCATACATCGAAGACTTCGGGGCATGGTGCTTAGGAATAATAATAATAATACCTTTTTAAAATGCCTTTTTTGGCTTCAATTTCCAAGTCATTTTGTTTAGGCTACGCTCTCATCATCGACTGAAAACGCCAAGAAGGCGGTGCATCTGAAGAATGAGCTGCAGCTCAAGAGCAATGAGAGCAGGAATATGAAGAAGCACTGGAATACGGTGGTCGGACTGCTGGCTGATATCTGTGAGTGGCTCTACTCTGTTATTTACTCCTTCTCACTGACCGGTTGATTTGCATGTAGGATAGGGTTGGCTTCTCGACCCCAGGTAGCGATGGTCGCAATTCCCCATCGCATATTGCAAAATTAGGCGAGGGGGAGGGATTGCGACCGTCGCTACATGGGGTCAAATAGCCAACCCTAATGTAGTACCAATCAGAATGACCAAAAGTATCGCATCGTGGATGTGATCATGACCTAGACTAGGCTTAATTTGTAGACAAATCCCCTTACGCGAACCCATCCCGTCTTCTGAAGTAGAGCCCTTTGAGCTTTGGATGGAGCTGCAAATCACTTTTCAATCGCAATATTCAGCTCGACAGTCGAATGATGTACTGCCGGACGGAATTCGTAATCGTCTCAATAAACTACCCATCGACGAGCTACTTCTGGTATCTTGTTCATTATTTATTTATTTATTTATTATATATTGAGCATTGCTGCCGGATTGAATAGTAGCTCTTTCCATTCTGCACACCTCTTGGATGAGACCGGCAAGAATAGTGATAGAGAGCACTCGGCACCACCAATATTTGGTACCTCTAAATAACTGATCTGTCTATTTCAGAATGGGAAAACGGGCGCTGGAGCGACTCATGACAGTGACGATGGTATGTTTCTATTTTTTCGCATTCGAAAAGCGTCGAACACAGTTTTTGAATAAAGACTACTGTATTATGGGTAGAGTCAATATTTAGATATTTATTTAATATTTAATACATTATTTTAGATGACGCCGAGGCAGTGCATCGCCTCATGAGCGCGGATGGAGGCGAGTCTCATTTCGCAGCTGTCAGCCCTCCTCGAAAAGCAAGAGGAGCAGCGAAAAACATGGGAAGTGAGTCATTTAATTGCAATAATGCTATTGTTTCATCTCAACTTCAATAGTTGACCACCATTGACAATTAATTGTTTACTGTTCAGGATCTTATTGAACTACCGCTATTGATAGGTCTACGATGGTTTACTTGAACGATTTAAATTAATTAATTATAGTAATTATATTAATTATAGATCGAGGTGGTCGCGGAGGGCGTTCCATGTCGATGGCTTTTGAAAGGATTGGAGGGAAGAACGTCATCGATGAAAGCATGCACGGTCAGATTGCTATTCCCCATATATATGAGTGCACGCTATATCTGTAAACAACTTCTCAACACCTTGCCCGGAGTCTTCACCGTTTCATGAAACTTCCCAGATGTTGGTGCTTCCAGAGAACCTCCTTGCTCGCAAGCTGCACAGGAATGAGCACGAACCTCAGTCTGCTGCACATTCAGATGTGGGTATAATTTAAATATATAATTAAAATATACGCTGCATTTGTCTATAAATAATTTATAAATAATTATACTATTTATATATCACTATTATCATTATTTATGCTGATTGCAGCCACAGATGAAATAGGTACCGTCGAATTCATGGCCGAGTGGTCTAAGGCGCCAGAAATTTGAATACAAGGATTCGAATCCAATCCCCTCTACCTACCTTGTATTCATATTTCTTGCGCATTCGATCACTCGGCCATGGATCACGATGTTGTTTTGACATCTGTATTTCATCTGTGATTCCAGCCCGCAGGCAAGTCCGTGATGGGCAGGAAGACGGAGACAGTGAAGGAGCAGCAGGAGAGACAGAAAGAGGGAAGAAAGGAGAGAATTGCCGAATTGAAGACTGCCGAGCTGAAGAAGGCACACAGCGACAAGCCGAGTCAGTCCAAGGTGAGACAGTCCAGTCCAGTCAGTCCAAGACGCTTTGTTGGTATAGAAACCATCAATCATGATGGATATGTTTGTGGTGCGGGTTTCGAATGCTGCCTTGAAGTCATCTAATAGTAAAAAAATATAATGCGAAACACGGCCTTAATTGTTTTTAGTATACAATTTGGTTCGGAGATTCTGGGGTACGCTTTTTGAGAAATCCTAAATTTTTTTTTTTTAATATTTAAAAATGAATTGTTGTAGCCGATTGTTGGTCCTCCTGCCAGCCTGGAGGATGATGTGCTGATGAGGGACGAGAGCGCCCTCGATCTGCCCGATGAAGTGCTGGGACAGTCGGATGAAGTTGAGAACGTGACCAGTGGAACTGCCCCCGCCCCCGCTACCGTACCCTCAACGAGTTATGGTGAGCATTTATGGGTTTGCTAATAGATAGATCGCGTTTAAGTAGTTTGGTTCGATAGTACGGCAGTCAAAGAGAGCCAGGAGACGTAGCATGTTTATTCTTAAATTATTAATATTTTATTCTTATTAAATAATTAATAATGTAATTTAGAAAAGTTTCAGATAACGATCTGGATCTATTCTTCGAGACGGAGGACGGCGGAGCATTGGCTGCAGATGATGAAGCAGGAAGCGCGAATGGTATGTGTTTATTCTAAAATTGATTTTAAAATGATTCTAAAATTTATTTTAAAATGAGTGATACTAAGTTATCTTCATGGTTGAGTAGAGTCAGTATGACCGATAACGTCTAACCATTTATTCACGATCTTTGGGCGTTTCTCAGTACACTCACATCAACATGGTCCATCACATATTTGTCGATGAAATGATTGTGGTTTATCTATTAGGGTGTCCCAAAAGTCGTGTCGCCGTTTTCCTTATTATTATTTCTCGAGAACCGTAAGTCGCAATTTCCCTCACTCATTGTTAATAGGTGCAAGTACTCCTGCAATATTTTATTCGACCTCGATTAGATCATGAGCTTTCCTAGTGGTGACGTAATAATATAAAATGTATGTTTTTCGACATTGTTTTAGAATGTTCGTAAACTAGAGGCCGTTGACATTTTGAAACTCAAACTAATAGGGTGGTAGTAATATGTATCATACTTTCAAATAAAAATTTCAAACCAGAAATATCGCTCGCGATCTCAGAAATAAGCCAGAATATTTGAAAATCATGGCGATTTTGGAGGCCGATTTTTGAATTTTCTATTTTTATCCCTTTCGATTGTGCTCAAATGTTGATGGTTGAACGTTTGAAATATTTCGATCGATTTCCGGCATCGATATCGGAAAGAAATTGAAAAATGTGTGGGAAATGTAAACTTTCGTAGTGATGATGCAATTCGAGATGGGAAGCCGGAATGGTGCGCATAGTGTGTGTTGACGACTTCCTATTTAGGGGAAACAATAAACCGATTTTTATCTGTTCACAAAAAGGAGAACGGATTTGTTGAACGAAAACTGAACGTGGGTGTTTTTGGTGTGGTCAATTCTACATACCGTAGTTCTTCGAAATTGTAATGATTTCACTGGCTGAAGTATTGAAACAGAAGATCTAAAGTCACTTCATCAATCGCCTCTTAGCAGGATCCCATAATGATCTTGACAGTTGAAAAAATAATTTTCAAAAAAAACGACAGGACTTTTGGGACACCCTAATTTTAGATGTGACTGCGAAGTTTTCGGGAACTGAAATTTGTTTTCGGAAAATAATGGCACCAATATTCGCAATGTCTTCTTTTTCTTGCCCAGATTGCGACAGCGCATATTGGAATGAGGGGGAGAGAATGGAAATCTAGATAGAGAGGGAGAGGAAATGAATCCAGAATTATATGGACCATAAACCGAAGAAGTACCCAATATTGCAGTTGTTGCCTCCTCGAGTGCAGCTGCTCCGTCCAAACTGCCGTCTCCCTCGAAAATGATCCAGCACCCGAAGGTGGTCGAACTGGCGCAGGATCGGGCCGATGTTGAGTCAGTTTATTAATTAATTAATTAATTAAAATTGATATTATTCACTATCCTGCTCTCTCCATTTCGTATTTCTAACCGGTGCGAGGGATGTGGGGAGCTAGTTCACGATTCTGCAAGAATAGCAAAGCAGCGACTATTGTTTAGTGATGAGTTGTTAGCATTTCTCGCATTCAAAACTGTTCAGCCGCATCAGCAATCGATTCCCCAAAAAAATCAGACATTTTTGCAGCCTGACGAAGAGGGAGAAGAAGCACAAAGAGTTGGTGGTGCAGATGGGAATGGATCTATCGGACAGTGAAGGGGAGGAGGAGGAGGAGGAGAGGCATGAGGAGAGGCGAAGGACGAGGAGGGAAGCGCATGTTGCCGTCGTGACGAGTCAGTCGATTACTCTATTCGAATAGATTACTGTATTCGCACAGATTCTTATATTGGATTACTGTATTCGTATAGCAAAATTGGAACTATCAGTAGTAGTTTTTAGTTTCAACGCGAATTTTACTTGCAACGATATCGCAACGTATTTCCCCTCTGAAGTGATCCAAGCAAAAGTTGATCACATGTTCATTTCCTTTCTTAATTTTATTTATCAACGTAGAACTTATTCAGGAACCCCCTTCAAGTCGGCATCCAAGTCCCCTCAGAAGTCTCCTCTCGCCATCGAGAAGCCGAAAGAGACTCCGGTCGAGTCTGCGCCCGTGGCACTGCCGCCGACGCCGTCAACGACGATGACGATGACGTCACAGATGAAACGTTAGGGATAATTGATCTTTGATCTTCATAACCAAACCCCTATGTGCGATTAGGGTTGGTTATAAAAGTTGCTGAAAATGTGACATATAAAATGTGACAATTTGCAGCTCAACTGGGCGGCTTGTCTTCTCGAATCATCAAGGCGTCGCGCGTAGTGATGACACCGGGTGTCATGCCGGCAGCAGCAGCAGCCGCAGACCCGCCCAGCACCGGACCCGGCAGCCGCACGTCGCTGGCTCCTGCTGCTGCAGCAGCTGCAGCCTCCGGAATCACTGGTGAGATACAGAGGGAAATGACAATAAATCACGGTTTGGAAGCAGAATAATGGGACTGCCTGGAGACCCTGAATGAAGCCATATAGACTTGCTAGAAGATACGATTGGAATTAATTAAAAATATTTATTTATTTATAGTAATTAAAATAATTAATTTAAGGTTCGTCATCGTCTCCCGCGATGCCACCAGTCTCCGACTTGGACCTGCTGAACGATATCCTGTCGTGTGCCCATCAGAAGGGAGCGGAGAAGAAGGCGCAAATGATGAAGGAAGCCATGCTGAAAAGGTGAGAATATTAAAAAAATATAATATTTAATAGAATAGTGACTAAAATAGGGACTGTGAAAATGCCCACGGACTCCATATCCGTTTTTATGAGTATGCGGCCATAGAATAGCCCAAGTAAAATTTTTAAGCATTTTTTCCCGCTATTATTGTTCTATTAACCACGCCAGTTCGGTGCTCGGGGAGAAAGTATTTGCTCTGTGGCACTAAACTGCCAGTTTGAGACTGCTAATCAATTAGTCGGCCTAATTAGTCTAGTCTCGAGGTGCAAGTTTCAGGAAAAAGTCTGTCTCGAGGCCGACCGCGAAGGATCCAGTGGAGGATGTGCAGAAGGAGAAAGAAGGAGGAGGAGAGGGAAGCAGAGGAGGAGTGATGGAGGAGGAGGACGAAGACGATCAGCCGCTGAGCAACTTTATCCCGAGGTGGATCGCCCAGGAGCGAGCGGAGAAGGAGAAGGAGAAGGGAGGAGATGATGGGGATGCAGTGATGGAGGAGGACCAAGATAATATCCCCTTGGCCGATTTGAGAAGGTGAGAAGGTGGGGGATAGAACTGGTAGTAATGACAAAAGGTTAGCTATCGAGGATTCAGACTAATGCGGGGTTGAACTATAAATTCCCCTTTCGGGAATGAGTCCCGTCTTCTATAGTAGAGCCAGGCTGTTTGTATAGAGTAATTACCATAAGATTCTCCCTCCCCTCTCCCTCTCCCCTCCCTCCCCTCTCCCTCTCCCCTCCCTCCCCTCTCCCTCTCCCCTCCCTCCCCTCTCCCTCTCCCCTCCCTCCCCTCTCCCTCTCCCCTCCCTCCCCTCTCCCTCTCCCCTCCCTCCCCTCTCCCTACCCACACCCCCTCCTCACGTATCCTTCCCAAATTTGTGTTTTTTTACGTCCTTGCTACTATCTCGTAAATTCTGTTCTTGTTGAAGCACCTTCAGTGGTGTACGATAAATAAATAAAAAATAAATAAATAAAGATTCACGAGGCTGACCCAATCGCGGCCTGTTTGAACTAGTGGGCGTTCTGTACGTCCAGTCCAAATTCAGATCCACTCGTTCTCGTGCTTCTTCCATTTCATCCACTGTCACCACGGCCTCATCCAAGACAGCCAAGAAGACGCCGCAGGCATCGAGGAGGAAGTGAGCAGAGTTAAAATACTTTGTAAAAATTGACAAAATTCATTTTCTTAATTTTTTTTGTTTTGTTTTTTCATTTTCTTGGTTTGTTAGGAATTCCTAGGAATGCACCCCGGCACTGTTTGTGTGTGTAGTGGGCGAAACACGAAGTTGTTATGTTTAATGCTATAAATACATCAATAACGCATTGCTCCATCGCTTTTAGGATGTGAAACACGTGTTTAGCAAAACAAAAAGTATTTATCGTCTCAAAAACTTGGTTCTTTCTAGAATCGTATTTGTTTCAGAGAATCTGTGCCCGCTGCGAGGAGGAGTGGCGTGCAGAAAGCGAAGGAGCAGGAAGGGGCAGGGGAACCATCAGTGGCAAGAAGGACTCGATCCAAGAGCATCCTTGTCGGAGGAGCTGAGGTGGGCTGGCGGTTATGAGCTCACGAAAATTGCTGTGCATGGGCATTAGTCATAAACCTGACACAGCTCAACCAAACCCCGCAAGTATACTGTAAGTGCTAGCGTCAACCTGATGGAAACGAATCCGGGAAATATTTGGCATGACCTATTGCAGCTTTGAAGGAAGCCTTTCTCCTGTGGTTCGCACATTGTCATAATAATTTATCTACGCACTAGGCACAACAAGAGAATGAATATAATAATATTATGAGTAGACGAGGGGATTAGTGCTGTGGATGGGGGAGGTAATTAATGAGCGGGTGGTTTTCTAAACGACGTTTAAGAGTGACTATCTGACCCAGTGAACATATCAGAAATATAAGTTCAACAGACGAAATGTGCTAAATGACAAGGAGAATACGCCTGCATAACGGGCCCATCGATATTTTGTCTCGCATTTTAATGAATCGATTTTTTTTGAATAACTTACCACAATTTCGGGCCCAAATGGGGCAACCGACCACCTGGTCAGGCTCGATGAGACGAATCGAATGATATGCTGTTCATATGGTTTATTTTCATGCGGGACTAGCGAAATGTCCCATTTAAGCTTTTCCAGCGCGACCTCTAAATAGTGACGCCACCGTGGGAAAGTACGGAAAAAAATTTGCCAGTTCGCACACCCCGCGGGTTCGATTCCCCGCCGGTGCAGACATCTTTTGCTGCATTTTTACTTCATTTGCGTATTTTCCCGATTCCTTATTTTTAAGGAAAAACCACCCAGCTACTTTCTGGGAACTTTCTGAGATTGTATTCTGAATATATAAGAGTGCTGATATAATTGTGCCCCTTTTATTTCGGCTCAAATCGTAGTCAGAGTAATTCTCTACAGATCTATATATTAAATTTATATATCCTGTTTATCCTAAGAAGCGTTCTGAGGGCAAGAAAGTGCCGGAGTGAGGTAAAACGATGATTTTCCACAGCTTTCCCAACATAACTTTTTTGCTTCGCTGTTTGGTGAGTTCTAATATCGAAATTCGGTTTCTACATGCCGAAATACACCAGAAACACCTTTATTCATATTACTTTCAAATTTCGATTTTTTCGACTTAGAAATTGCCATGATGGTCATGGTAGAATCGAAAAAAGAATTTCTCCTAAAACTCTGAATAAAAAAATTTTCTTGCGTAATTTTGAACGTAGATTTCGAATTTCAACACTAGAGCTCACCAAACAACGAAAGAAAAAAGTTATGATTGGAAAACTGGAAAATCATCGTTTTACCTCACTCCGGCACTTTCTTGCCCTCAGAACGCCTCTTAGGATAAACAGGATATATAAATTTAATATATAGATCTGTAGAGAATTACTCTGACTACGATTTGAGCCGAAATAAAAGGGGCACAATTATATCAGCACTAAATATTCAGAATACAATCTCAGAAAGTTCCCAGAAAGTAGCTGGGTGGTTTTTCCACAAAAATAAGGAATCGGGAAAATACGAAAATGAAGTAAAAATGCAGCAAAAGATGCCTGCACCGGCGGGGAATCGAACTCGCGGGGTGTGCGAACTGGCCAATTTTTTTTCCGTACTTTCCCACGGTGGCGTCACTATTTAGAGGTCGCGCTGGAAAAGCTTAAATGGGACATTTCGCTAGTCCCGCATGAAAATAAACCATATGAACAGCATATCATTCGATTCGTCTCATCGAGCCTGACCAGGTGGTCGGTTACCCCATTTGTGCCCGAAATTGTGGTAAAAGTTATTCAAAAAATCGATACATTAAAATGCGAGACAAAATATGGATGGGCCCATTGTGCAGGCGTATTCTCCTTGTCATTTAGCACATTTCGTCTGTTGAACTTACATTTCTATCATTATTCCATAAGAAATTACAGGTCTCTCAAAAAGGTACGTTTCAGAATTTTCAAAAGTTGACGGCGTCTGTCGTCGTTGAAATCGAGAATTTGGAACAAAGCTAAACGCTATCTTGTGAGGGACCATGAGGACTACTGAAAAACGTATAGAAACATATGGGTCAAAAAATGTGATCAATAACTCCAGATTTTATTCGAATCTTAGGTGACACGCGTGATATGCTTGGCAAAGTGAAAAAATGTATTTCTCCCAAAATCTGTGTGGTGGCAGTACTCGACGAGTGTACCTCAGGCGCCACGGGTTTAGTGTTCTAAATCATTCTCCGCTAAAGGACGGAAGTTTCAAAAAAATACCGTAACCCAACCGATTTTGCTCTTTCGCTATCGTTTCAATCGAGTGATATCTCAAAAATTACACAATATTCATGCCATCACACCTGCCAAGTTTCATCCCGTTCGCATTGAAACTGTTTGAGAAATTTCGATTTTTCGAAAATAATTTTGAATTTTTCAACTTTTCAGCTTTAGGATGGTATACAATATACCTTTTTTATTTGATAAATTTAGAGAGCAAGCATCCTACTTCATATCGTTTAAATATGAAAAGAAATAAAAAATACCGGTTTGACGAAAATCATTTAAAACGAAAGTCAACTCTTTGAAAGTCAGTTCATTATTGGCATAACTACCAGGTATTCGTGCAAATTAGAATATCAAGCACATATGTCAATGCATTTACTGTTTCAGTTTATGGTGGAATAATAAGACTGCCCGATTTTGAGAAAAATGTTTTTTGACCGTCACGATTTACGAATTTCGAGACACTTATTTTTACAAGCGCAGTAATAACGCAGGCTCTGACTAGTATAAGTTTGTTGTCCCGTGACAAATGCATCGAATCCATGTGATATGGGGCCCTGCCAACCCGTGGTCACTCTAATTTATTCACTCAAAAGTGCGATTTACAAAATTTGCAGATTTAAAAAATGTGCAAACTCCCACTTGTTAGTACTCATTATGTTCTTAATTTATTTTGAGAAACATGGGATGATAGACGAACATAATGAGCACTAACAAGTGGGAGTTTGCACATTTTTCTAAATGTGCACATTGTAAATCGCATTTTTGAGTGAATAAATGAGAGTGACCACAGAATTTCCAGAGCCCCATATCACATGGATTCGATGTAGTAGCCACGGGACTACATACTAATACTAGTTAGAGCCTGCGTTAATGCTGCGTTTGTGAAAGTAAGTGTCGCGAAATTCATAACACGTGATGGTCGAAGAAAACTTTTTCTCAAAATCGCGCAAAGTCTTATTATTCCACCATAAACTGAATCAGTAAATGTTGAAACATTGACATATGTGCTTGATATTCCAATTTGCACGAATAACTGGTACTTAAGCCAATATGAACTGACTTTCAAAGAGTTGACCTTCGTTTTAAATGATTTTCGTCAAATCGGTATTTTTAATTTCTTTTCATATTTAAACGATATGAAGTAGGATGCTTGCTCTCTAAATTTATCAAATAAAAAAGGTATATTGTATACCACCCTAAAGATGAAAAGTTGAAAAATTCAAAATTATTTTCAAAAAATCGAAATTTCTCAAAAAGTTTCAATGCGAACGGGATAAAACTTGGCAGGTGTGATGGCATGAATATTGTGTAATTTTTGAGATATCACTCGATTGAAACGATAGCGAAAGAGCAAAGTCGGTTGGGTTACGGTATTAAAAAGAAAAAACTTCCGTTCTTTAGTGGAGAATGATTTAGAACACTAAACCCGTGGCGCCTGAGATACACTCGTCGAGTACTACCACCACACACATTTTGGGAGAAATCCATTTTTTTCACTTTGCCAAGCATCTGCACAAATATGTTCACTGACTCAGAAAGTCACTCTTAAAAAGCTTGACATTGGGTGCGGTGCGAATAAAATCGGGTTGTTGAGAGTATATTCGAGATGATCTAACAGGGAAAGAATTAAGAATGAAAGCCATCGCCATTCAGGATGAAACACCAGTCGTGGTGGTACCGAGAACGCCAATGGGTCCGCCCAAGGCAGGCCCAGCGGGGGCTGCCCCCAAGACGCCGTCCAAGCCCACCCCCGCCAAGACACCCAAGACTCCTCCCGCGAAGAAGGGACCAGTGGTTCAACTCAAGAGGTCACTTTATTTGTTTCTATATCAATATTTCAATGAATGTATGTCTTGTTGGGAAATCATCTCGTTTTTGACACTCTCCACACTATTTCGACAAGTATGATCCACTAAGTAGATTGATCCGGGAAATATCTTTAAAAAAAAACAATATAATATGTAACTAATCAATGTTCTGGACAACCAGGGAATATTACGTTTCAATATCCAGGTTCGAGCTGCCGCCTCGGGATGACCTCTTCCTCTCTGACGATAGTTCTGAGGAGGAGGAGGAGCAGGAGAATATGTCGACGGCCAGACGACTCGCTCGTACCCGCCCTCCACCTGCAGCAGCAGCAGTCGTCGTTGCAGCAGCAGCAGCAGCTGCAGCTGCAGCCCCTTCCCGCAGATCCTCGCGTGCTGCGGCTGCGCCCGCCGCCCCTGCCGCAAAGAAGTGAGCGATCTTTTGTTTTTTGTATCCTCTGACTCTTGAAAGTATTTTTTTCGGGTTTCGATGTTATTCATTCTCGAAACAAGTACATGCTTTCCAAAAAATATTTGCTTTTACGACTTCAATAAATATTTGCAGGAAGCCCTCAACGACGACGGAGGTGGTCGCAGTGCCGAGAACGGAGCGACTGGGAGCGCAACCCGCCGGAGCGGTCAGTTTGTGATCTTTGATCTTTGGTCTTTAGTCTTGACCACTAGTGCATTATTGCTGACAACTGAACAACATCAAGTCCCTCGAAGCTAGAGTAGAACTCTGGCTTCGGCTCACTTTCTATATGTTTACATAATTTGATATTTTCAGGGAAAAGAAGCGGCTGCTCGATTACGTGGCCAGGCTGCAGCAGCAGTTGCTGCAATTGCAGCGCCGCCAGCCGCCCGGCCACGAGGTCGAGCGACAAAGGAACCTGCTGCAGCAACTGTAGCGCCGGCCGACACAACGCCCTACTCCAGAAACAGCAGAAGGACAGCTCCCGCTGCACCGGTCAGTGATTTAATATTATTTTTTATTTATTTTATCGTTTGCTATTTGTCTGAATTTCTGAGAGAGAAAAAAGACGTGGATAGCATTTCAAATGGCGATTTTAGATCTCACTTTAAAGTGTCCAATTCCAGCGCCGAGCTGCGGCTGCAGCACCTGTCGCGGCTGCTGCACAACAGCCGCATGACGATATGGAGATGATGCCGGACGATGAGGAACCGGCTGCACCTGCTGCAGAGGAGGAGGCTGTGCGACCTGATGCTGACCCGATTGCGGAGTCTAGCATGGATGACGAGGTGAGCATTGCCCCTTCTGATGCCTTGACACTTCTGTAGGTGATTAGGCGAATGCATAACTCGGTTTCGTGAAATTCTGGTCTTCTTGTCACATTTGGGTTTCAATCGGGGTACAAATTTTGACATGCGCAATTGCAGCAATCGGCGCCTCCTGCACCTCCCGCAAAGAAGAGAATCGCCCGAATGGGCTCGACCACGGATGACCCCGTCGCTGCGGTGCCCGTTGCGCCTGTATTAGCCAAGGAGCCCGTGGTAGCCAAGGATCCCGTGGTAGCCAAGGAGCCCGTGGGAGCCAAGGAGCCCGTGGGAGCCAAGGAGCCCGTGGTAGCCAAGGAGCCCGTGGTAGCCAAGGAGCGCGTGGTAGCCAAGGAGCGCGTGGTAGCCAAGGAGCGCGTGGTAGCCAAGGAGCGCGTGGTAGCCAAGGAGCGCGTGGTAGCCAAGGAGCGCGTGGTAGCCAAGGAGCGCGTGGTAGCCAAGGAGCGCGTGGTAGCCAAGGAGCGCGTGGTAGCCAAGGATCTCGTGGTGCCCGTGGCACCAGCCGAGCATGTGGTACCTCTGGACCCAGTGGAGCCCCAGGGGGCAGCCCCGCCCACTCAGCAGCTGCTGCAGCCGTCGACCAGCGCTGCACCGGCTGTACTGGAGTCGGTGGTACCCGTGGTAGTTCCGGAGGTGTTGGTACCCGTGGTGGTGCCTGCTGCAACGGACGACACACCGACTGCAGCGGCTGCAGCTGCGCCGCCGCCGGAGGAGGAAGAGTTGCTGCTGGACGACGACCTGCAGCAGATGGCAGGGGATGACGACGTCTTCGTCGACGATAGTGGATTGAGGATCGAAGATGACGTCATCGGTGACACTGATGAGATGAGGGTCGATGATGGAGGGGAGGAGGAGATGGCAGAGACGGTCGCGGCAGCTGCATTTGAAGACACGAGGGAGGAGAACATGGTGAGACATTTCCTGCCATTTTGCTATCGTTGGTTTAAGTACCTGTCCCACCAAGAAATGAACCCTCTTATTATGTTTTTAAGTATCCGCGAATTTGAAATTTTCTTTGGTGGGACAGGTACTTTAATGATCATTGAATCAGTAATTTTAGATTATATATCCACCATTTTATATTTTCTTAATTTCTCTATCAAGATAGATGCAGGTGCTATCATGGCTCATGTTTTGATTGCAGCCCGCGACCCCTCTCGCTCCGCCCACTCCAGCTACAATCCCACTGACCCCTCCGCCGCCTGCTGCCACTGCCTCTGCCTCCTCCGACAGCTCGCTGCCGATGAGCGCGAGTGGAGAAGAGGCGATGATGATGGGGGATGAGACGATGGAGGAAAGGGGGGTCGGAGAAGACGCAGTGCCGACTGAGGCTGCAGCTGCTGCAGACGACGATGAGGTGAGTAATAGAGGATCCATTTCGCCTTCTCTGCTCTCTCTCCATTCTTCACAATTTATCGTCAGTCTGGAAGAGTATGTGGAATGGGTAGACTAATACTTACTAGTGATGAGTGATGACAATTCACCGGACTCTCTTCAATTCGCACGCTCTCTCATTAGAGACACGAGAGAGTGTGGGAAATGAGGAGAGTCGCATGCCGATTTGCCATCACTAGTCCTTACGCCGTTGTCACTCCAGACACCACCAGGATCGTGCATTGTGGAGGATGTTGAGGAAGAGGAGGAGGAGAGGAGGGAAGAGCAAGTGGAGACAGGTGAGACCCAGAGAAAGTTCCCTAGTTCAGACGTTCAATTATGAAATGTCTCCTACCAAGACATCTTCGCTATGCATTTTTGTGAAATCATGTACTAAAATTCGTTCTGGATAGGCATCTGTGAGGTAAATAAACACGGTATATTTATATTTCTCATTTATTGATTTAAATAATTATTTTAATTAGTTATTTCGTTGCTTGCAGCATCACCGTCCAAACCAGAGAGTGACAACGAACTGGGCGATCTCATCATTGACGAGGAGAGTCGACCCACGACGCCCGTCATCCCTCCTTCCACTAGTGAGGACAAATTCACTCTCCTCATTTGATGTGATCTCTCATCGGTTAGAGGCGAGAGAGCATGCGAATTGAGGAGAGTCAGATGCCGATTTGCCATCACTAGTAAGCCTCCTGAAAGTCCTGGAACATGTTCGGATTCTGGCCCACTTCGCGACCGCTCAGATGGAAATGAAGGGGGGGGTGGAATGAAAATCTAGATAGGAGAGGTAGATAAATGAAACGTAGAACTGCCTGGGCCAGAAATCGAACAAGTGCCAAAGTCCTCACCACTGGCTTGAGCTTGGAAAGGCCTTTGCGGTTATTTCGGGTGTGCTCGGACCTTTGGAATGCAATAGGCTTGGCATTTTGATTCCGAGATTCCGAACCTATCTAGTATCTTTACGAGGAATGAAGTGAAAAGTCCCTTTAACAATCATCTGAAATCCATTCAAAATGTTCTCGCAAACATGTTTCGAAAATTGTAAATCGACTGAGTTTCTGCCCTCACAAAACATTCTTCAATCTTCACTCCTTTCAATAGAATTTTCCCTCATCAGGGTCATCACTGCCCACCGTGCCTCCCCCACCGACTTTGGATACCGTATCCCAGGAGCAGCAGCGTGCACTTCCTGCGCTGCAGAAGCCGCAGCCAACACTTCCTGCGCCTGCCGCAGCCAAGAAAGCAGCTCCTGTTGATGCGGCTGCAGCAGCCAGTACAGCCGTCACCGAGAAGCCAGCTGCTGCACCGGCGGCAAAGAGGGGAAGAGCACTCAAACGACCTCGTCAGCAACACTTTCTTGTTTTCCTTAGGAAAAATGAGACTCGGAGTATTTTTTTTCTGTTTGAAAGACGAATAAAGAGGTAGATCAACTTAAAATATATTGCCTTGCAGTTTCGCAGTCCCAACGCGAGTCGACATCGTCTGCTGCGGATGAGCCGACTGCGAGTGCAGCGTCGGTGCAACCTGTTGCTGCAGCTGCTGCAGCCGCCCCCACTGCGCTCACACTCGAGCAGAAGAGAAGGGCGCTGATGGCCGGTATAGCTTCGGTGAGTGGTTCATGCTACCTTTTTGACGAGGGCTGTGAGAGTGAAGAGTTCGTGTCTTCATTCTGCACATTCTCTAGATCGGTCGTGATGAGAGAGCGTGCAGAATGAAGACACGAACTCTTCACTCTCACAGCCCTATTTCTGACAATTTCCTTCAATTTCCTTCAGAATTTATAAAATAAAATAAGTTAGTAGCTGACAAATGGTGTGTTCAGATCCCTCGAGGTGGGAGTGCGACGATGAGAGGGGGCAGAGGAGGAGGTGCGAGGGGAGGAGGACAGACGGGAGGAGGAGTGGCTACAGCCAAGCCCATCGCGTCTACTGCGGGGTAATTAAATTATAGTCGTAATTAATGAGTAGATTTTTTTCTAACAACACGTGTTGCATCTTGAAATCGGCTAGTTTAATGGTCAATAGCAAAATAGTTTTGAAATTCGGCACTTCTTTACTTTAGTGGATAGGCTCCGTCCCTTTTCATTCTAGGTTATTCATTGTGATATTTTTTCCAGCAAAAAGTGGGCGGAGCCTGTCCCCTAAAGTAAATAAAGTTAAAACCTGAATTTCTTTGTTTGCAGCGGTTCTCGCTCGAGTGCGATGCAGACTCAGATGAATCGAATGGCGAAGAATCTGAAGAAGGGACAACCAGCTATGGTGAGTGATAGTGATGGCAAATCAAAGCATCTCCATTCTGCACACGCTCTCACTAGTCAGGGATCACACGAAATGAGGAGAGTCGGATGCCGATTTGTCATCACTAGAGAGAACGGGGGTGCCACCCATGGTACGCTATGGTTCTGGTTCCGGGCTGGTCCTGATTTGCTACTAGGATACTCGGGGTTTCCCCAATGATTGATTTCTCCATCACCCTCTTCAGAGTGGTACGTCGCGACAGCGATCGGCCGCTCCATCGAGAGTTGCTGCGGGTATCCCCTGCCAAGGGGCTCCGCCCACTCTGCAGCCGCAGCAACCGACGACCAGTGCTGCACCGGCTGAAGCAGCAGCTGCTGCACGACCTGTGCCACCAGTCGCATCCAGAAGTGTGGCGCCGCCAGCAAAGCCTATCGGCGAGCCACGCCAGCTGAAGAGAAAGGTGAGCTGGACAGCCAAAGTACGAGAAAAGCATAAGTGTGAGAGAAATTCAAATATTTGCGTTCTGTTTGTTTAATTTTTTTATTAAAACTCCCTGTGCAAGGTATATTCCGGGGCAGTCATAAGAGATGGTGGTTTTGCGCTTTATAAAAAATTAAAGTAAAAACTTATTTTAAAATTTCAATTAAATTTCAAAAATATTCCAGTTGATGGAGGGTGCGATGGACGCTGTGGCGATTCGTGCTCCCGATCCGAAGTCGCGAGGCCATCCATCGACCGCCCTCACTACTATCTCGTGTACGTTGTGGTATCTGTTTCCGGGTCTGGTTCGGGTTCTGGGTCTGGGTCTGGTTCCGGTTCCGGATCCGGATCTGGGTCTGGATTTAGGTTGGGTTCAGATTTTTGGTGCCTTGCAGCAGCCGCAGCGCACTCGGTCGAGTCGCGCCTCATCTCGGCGGTGCTGGCGGTGTGCAAGGAGGAGGAGACGGTGGAGAAGGCGATGCAGCAGATGGATCTGGCCAAGATCAGCAGGGACACTATCGTCAAGTGTGTGTGCAAGGTGAACAGATCGGTGCTAAAACCAGGAAGTCCGAAGGATGGGAGCGGACTAGAGTATTCGTGGCTCGATTATATCCGGCTAGCTCTGGTTTCGAGATGTGCTGTTAACCCCAGTAGGTGGCGCTCTGCCTCTAAATGTACACAGTTTTTCTCTAGTTCGAGATCGAAGCGTCAGAATGTCGTTCCTGACGCTGTTCCAGTAATAATCTATCGTAGTGTGGTCTAGAACAACCCTGGGAGCCTAATACTTTTAAAAAATATTAATGAGAATATTTAAATTAAAAAATATATATTGGCAGGCACTCCTGGAGCTGCCGCAGTCGAACACGTGGCACGTGGCCCGGTCGAATATGACGATGAAGCGGAAGGTGGAGAGGGGAGAGACGGGAGACAATGTAGGATATCGTGAGAAAATAAACTGCTCCACCAGTAACAGTACTACCTGTAGAATCGGAACTTTTGCTGCGGTGTTTAGGGTTTCAGTTTTGCTCTAATTCAATGCCCATTCTGAGAGAATGAACTCTCAGAAGAATGACCACAAATTTAGGAAAAGAAAAAAGAGGAGAGTCGGATGCCGATTTTCAATCACTATTAGCTTCCAGTTAGTTCCGGAGATAGTTTCTGCTAACGAAATCACGAATCTGACCTAATGAGAAATGCCTGACCCAATGCAAACAATTACGGTATTCTTACAGGTAGTTCCCAAGGCGGAGAAGCACCTGTTCAAGCTGCTCCTGGGGATGCAGGACAGTGATCCGAGTCGACTGGTGTACCTGTTCGACGTCTTCTATGAGTGAGCACATAACTAAATCACGAATCTGACCCAATGAGAAATAATTGACCCAGTGCAAACTACTAAGGTTAAATGAGTGAGCATCCACTTCTTGTTATTTTATGCTAGTTCGCTCGAAGCATATCGCGGTGTTCTGAACAGTTTCTGCCGACGAAATCACGAATCTGACCCAATGAGAAATGGCTGACCCAGTGCGAATGATTATGGTATTGATTAAATTCTTTTGAGTGAGTACTGTCGTCGGGTTTACTTCTCTCTCGGGGGAAACAGCAGCACGACGGCAGACGTGACGAGGAGCGTGCGAATCCTCTTCCATGCACTCATTATGTCGGAGGTATCGATTTGGGGGTTGAATACCGTATCCGGAGTAGGATTACGGTATGCCGGTTACGGTATCGAAGGGATGAAGTCAGCCGAAACGTTGATAACTGATTGCAGGGAAGTGAGAAGGACGAGCAGGCGCGGAAGATCTTCCATATGATCCTCCGGAATAAGTCTCCCCAGGCTGTCTGTCAGAGTTTGGTCAGTTTCATTCGTCAATATAGTGTCATCAACCCGTCCGACGATTCCACTTTGGCTTTGGTGCAGTCTAGAGCATCGCATCAGAAAGTGTCAAGAAGCTATTAATAAGCCGTTTCAGAGATTTAATGTAGTGTGGTTTAAACTATATAATACAATATCTTTTAAAAAATATATATTGTATTTATTTGTAGACTTATCTGCTGTGTCAATCTGCAACTGCTGTTCTTGCTTCGGAGATATTGATGGTGGAGTTGGATGACGATGTGAATGGAGGTAGACTCATGTCTATGCACATGACCAATAAGAAGGTAATTAGCCAATTATCGATTATTTATTTATTTATAACTAATTAGTTAATTAAAATTAATAACTAATTCCGTTCTAGGACGCGGAAGTGCTCCACTGGGCGGTCGAACATTTCGCATTTGCACGCTGCAAAGCGCACGCGACCGCGGCCTTCAGAACTCCAGCCACAGTCGAGATGGTAATTAATTAATTAATTATTTATTTAATTAATTATACAGTTATGGTGGTCCTTGATTTTGGACTAATTGTTCGTATTTACTGCAAGCAATCTGGCAATTTTGAAGGTGCAAGAATGGTGGGATTCTGACATGGAATACCTGGAGCGAGCGAGAGACAATCCCGGAGCAGTCAAAGTGACTGCGACTGGAGCGGTTATGGTGAGGAATTTGGGATGGACTTGGCCCTCTCCGGCTCATTTGGGATGGATGATTGAGATGATAATTATTCAGTTGGACGACTTTAACAAGAGTCTCTCTCGTCGGATGTCGCTACTTATCGCGCCACAATTCCGAATCGAGGGATTGGACAGAGTGAAACTACTGGCACAAGTGAGTCCTTTCTCCCTGTTGTCAGACCATCCACCTCAAATATGCCCTGACTTTCAAAGAGATGTCGAAGCATGAAACCTCCGGGAGATATGAGAATATAGAAAATCGAGATTTGCAGCTCTAATTGGTCGAGCGATAGGGCTAATAACAGGGAGAAAGGACAACCACTTTGCCGTTTGCTTAGTAACATGGTTTATCTTCCCTCCGTTAGTGTGATTGCGGACTACTATGAGATGTCCATGACAGATTTATCGGATGCAATTTTGGACTAAAGAAGTTTAAGGGCTGTCGGTTGCTGATGCCATAGGCTATAATTCCGATTCGGATGCCTTCCTCTATCAAGGAAGGGGACTAGAGTGAACAGCTGGTAGGTCTAGGGATCTCATGGGGTCGAGATAGAGGGGGGATCGAGGTAAACACCTTGATTATGACGTCTATGCCCCTCTGACACTGGAACAGGTTATTTAGAAATTTGTTTGTTTTGCCATACGTTCTGATAACAGGAAAAGCCCGACCAATTTGAGTTGCAAATATCGATTTTCTATAATCTCATATCTCCTGGAGGTTTCATGCTTCGACGTATCTTGAAAGTCGGGACATATTTGAGGCAATTGGTGGTAGATCTACTTTGATATACAAACATCAATCGCCCTCTCCCAATTGTTCGTCGTTCTCATTTGATAATTTAATTTAATTTATTTATCTATTAAATAGCATAATTCAGCTCGATACACCCGCCATCGACGCGCTCGATCGCGTTACTGCGACGCGAATCGAGGACACGGGGCTGGGTGGGTGAATTGTGCTATCATAGATATAATTAAATTAATTAAATAAATAAATAAATAATAAAATATTGCAGATTCGCTGTTCGCGGACACGTCGTCCATCGCTCACGCTCGTCTGGACGAGGGGGAGGCGCGCGTCGTCGTCCTCAAGCTGCACGTCGCCATCGCCGCCCTCACCGCCTTCTATGCCGATCGTGAGCCAATCCTTTTTTATTTATATATTTATTTATTTTATTTTTACCTTAATATTTATTGGCTCTAGGGTGCTCTTAATCACGAGCGTGAATGAATTTCCCCTGAAATGGGGCTCGCTGCGTTCTATTTCGAACGTGAAATCCAGTTTTCCTCCATGTCGCACACTCTCGTAGCCCTGACCCACGAGATAAGGCGAGGAAAAATCACTGTTATATTCTGATAGGTATTTATGCTTATAATTTATTGATTTTAAAATATTTTTTTTATTCCAGAAATGTACGGCGCTGATCAGCGAGACGCTCTGCGACTGCATCTCGTCGGTTTGATCGAGAGGGTAGGGTATCACTAATTTATTTCGAATTAAAAAAAATATTTCCCGTTACCCATTTCTCCCCGTCGCAGGTGCACGCTATCCTCGAGAGACCGGCCTGCAAGGACAGTGGAACGTCGTCATCTCAAGAGGTACGATTTGCGACATTGTAGAATCCTACAAGAAATCGTCACAAATACGATGTTTATCATGTTCATTTTGTTAATACATTTTCCCCTCAGTCGAACGGCCTCTCTCTCGGAGTACGAGCCATTACCAAGTGGAGAGACACCGTGCAACGATTGACGAAGAGGGATCTGATTGGGCCTCTCGCCGAGTCGGGCCCCACCAAGAAAAGAGCCAGGAACGACTAGTACTTTGTGTAATTACTGTTATTTCTTGAAGTTTTGAATGCTGTAATTCTATCCCGCTAGATTTATGTTGTATGCTACAGTTAATACAGTGCTTTATTTCGTAGTTCGATTCGTTCATTACTTGCACTTAGCGCCTGTTTTTTTGTGTGTTTCCAATTGACAGGAGTGTAGACCCATTTCTCCTTTCTACTTTATCGATTTTCTTACCTCCATGCTTTTTGTCATATGTTCGGGTCCGATCGTAATCTCGGCTATCACTAGGTCTCCATTGCAAATCGTGTATACTACGGTATCCCCCCTGATTTCTTTTTATCGTTAGATTCGATATTGCCTTATCGTTAATTTCTGGAGTTATTTTCGTTCCATATCTCGCGTATTTCATTGCTCGTTACTCCATTTTGCTAATCGGCTAAAGATATATATTTTTTTCTTGTCAACTTTGAAACCGGCTGATGATGCCAGTGAAGGTGTCTCACAGCGAACACCGGAAGCGCAGTGTGCTTCTTACCTTGAACGATCTCTCCTTCCCTCGTTCTCTGTACCCATCCCACCCTTCCCCTCTTCACGGTCTCTCGTTTATAAAGGCGTGAAAGACTAGGACGGTGTAGTTGATGTCACTTGCCTTTACTTATATTTGCGGAAGGCTAACGCTTCGTTCCCTCCGTTCCTCTTCCTGCGCTATGTATATAATGATGATGTTGCTCAGATGCTGGGAAGAGGATCAAAACAGAGAGGGAGAAAGAGGTCAGCGAGAGATGAAGAGACTGCCCTGATCTACCCTATTGATCGTAGTGCTGCGAGTGAGCTGATAGAAAGGCACCTTCTCCCCCAGTCTCTCCTCCACGCGTATCAAATTCTTTCCTATCTCCATTCCTTAACTTCGTTTTGCCGCCAAATTGATACTTTCGCGTCAGGACCTTTGATCTAAAATGGCCTAAAATAATTCTTATTCTGGCTCCTGGTATCTTGGGCTTTCTTTCTGATATCTTTATTCAGTTCGCTCCCTGTCGATTAGCGTTCATTCCCATTTCCATTTCGATTGGGTCTCAATTGAACTGATCCCCGTCTCACCCATCCCCGTTCCTCTCAGTGCTCTCAGTTCAGTTCGTTTTTCTCTGACCTCTCTTCGCAACACGTTATCTCTCCCCTTTTGTGAGCGCGAATCGGTATGTCGTGTTGGAAGAGAGGCGGCGAGAGATAGGAAGAGGAAAGACCTTTCTAGAATGGGGGATTTCAAATCTTTTGGCTGCGATATAGGTTCCACTGGATATTACCTTCCGAATGGCGAATTTCTCGGGGAATCATTTGTTGATCGTCGTTCCATGTGGGGTTGACTGGCCTACTCTTGTATCGCCTCCCATTTTCCATCCTCCATTCTTGTCTATTAACCCCTCTGATCCTCTTACCATGCTCCGTTTTCCTTCCGTTCCTATACCGCCTTATCTTACATGCCACATTATCTTGTTTACTTCTTCTTCTTTTCTTCATCCCACACTAATCCCCAGGATCGTTCCTCCTCTTCCTCTTACCATCTCTCTCAATCCTAGTAGTGATGTCCGTTCGGTTTTACCGCTCCTTGTTTCGCAATGCCTCTCGCTTGTCAGACAGACGAGAGAACGTGTAAAATGAGGAGAGCAGAAAACCGAATCGACATCACTCCCTCTCTCTAGTCCACGACGTCTCATCGTCAGCGCCTCTTCCTCCTCATCCTCCTCCTCCTCTCCCTCTTCCTCTGTTCCTCGCTCGTCGTCTTTACCGCCCTCGACCAGGCAGGAAAAGCACGGTTAGTGCCCCTTAGGGATGACAAATAGCCATAGATCCTCATCAATCTGCACGCTCTATGAAAGAGACGAGAGAGTATGGGAATGAGGAGAGTCACTTCTAGTTAGTGCCCTGATTTGTATTGTATTGATAGCGTCTTCGTAGAATGCGCTTGCTCGTGATAGCCTAGTATCATAATATCGATCGCATCATGATGCGGTAGCGCTTGGCTATCATAGCTACTGTGACAGCAGTTTCGTCTGGTTCCCTTTTCGCTTGCTGATTTGTGCGAGTAGCTTAGTGAATAGTGATGTGAAAACAATGCCCAATACCGTGCGCTCAATACCAGGACCGGTATTGGGGTCTTGAAAGACAATAGAATGGTATTGAGTTGTCATACCTACTAGTGAACGTCGTCTTGGCGTGAGAGAGTGGGCGATAGTCGGAATGTTTGTGCCGATTTTGAAATAAGATGTTTTCCTGTCCGTCGTGTTTTCTCACCCTTTCTTCTCTTCCGGTATTCTAGTCTTTTCGAAATACTTGTCATTGTGACTCTTTTGTGTTACATTACACAATTCCTTCACGCGGACTACTAATACTGAATACTGAGTGATGTTCCCACATGTATTCCTCTAATTTATTCGGAAATTAATCAATAATTCACACCCCCCCCCCCCTCATTGAATCCGCATCCTCGTTCCCATCTCAGGGAAGCATCACTTGTGTGCTTGATTGGTTTCCATGGTGATAGAGTAGAGGCTTCGCATGTCATAAATAACATTTGGATTCCCCCCCCCCCCTCTCCTTTCTATCTCGTCCTTACCAGATGTGAAGTCACGCAGAAATAAGGGAAATAGAAAGGGAGAAAGACGTTGTATTTGACATTTTGCGTGGACACCGGAGCGGGTAACTTGCTGTTTCACGACTAAGGAAACCTCGCAGATGAAGTAATTTGCCTAATGGCGGGGTGTGGTTGTTTTCTCGGGGTCTTCCCCCTCTCTCTAATCGCTAGATGTTGTGATAGAGAGAGAGAGACTAGAGAGGCTGTGGAAGAGAGGAGAGTAGGTAGGAGATAGGAGCAGAGGGAGGGAGAGAGTAGAAGGAGGTGGAGCGAGTATCGGCCTGAGTAGTAGTCTTGATGGTCATGACTCCAGATGAGGGCGGTCTGTTCCTCGTCGCTGACGGCCATCCGACTCATCTCCTCGACGACGTCGACGGCGTCTAGACTCGTCTGCAGCACCCCCATCAGCAGCAGCAGCCGCAGCATGGGCGCGGCCTGCTGCAGCACCCGCAGCAGCAGTGTCGCAGCCACGGCGCCCTACAACGGGGGGTCGCTCGAGCGATTCCCCTCATCCGGAGGGGGCGGAGTCAGGGGTGCGAGCGGGGCCCCGCTCAGGCTAGACCCCGCGCCCGTAGGCAAGAGGAGAGAGCGAGGAGCGGCGGAGGAGACGACGACGACGACCGGTCCAGTCCAAGCCAGTCCAGCAGCAGCAGCAGCGCGACCCGACAGCCCACCGGCTGCCGCCCAGACCAGAGGGGAGATGTTCCGCGCAGCCACGAGGTGAGCCTTGTGTTGGCATGAGAGTCCCCCTATTTGTCTTTTCTCTGATCTGTCTGCCCTAGTAGTATCCCCGTGAAAGGGGCTCAGAATGGCAGTCGCCAGTAGGATTCAGGTCTCAATCCTGGTTGAGCCCTAGCCTGGTTCTGCTGTGGAGACCTGGATACTGCTAGGGCAAACAGACCAGAGTTCTCTCACCTCTCTCTTCTCCGTCTTGGGGGCTCGCCTCATCTGACTAGCGCAATGTTGACAATTTATATGTAAATGGCTTTGGAAATTGATTTGGTGAGAGAGAATTGGTCCTCCCCTCCCTCTCCCTCTCCTCTCCTCACTAGTGGGTAGTGGTCGCGTGCGGAGCGGTCATCTCGAGCCGAGGAAGGAAGATTCTGACCAAGCGAGCGATGGCCTGGATTTTCTGCTGTGGAAGTGGACGGGAACGCGGACCTGCGGCAGCTGCAGCGGTCGCAAAGATGAGAGAGGACGAAATGAGGATCAGTTGGTGAGCAGGAGAGTAGGCTGTATTTGGGATGGACTCGGCCCGGCTGGTGAACACGGCGTTTGGCTGGCAACACGCCAAAACGAATTTCCGTCGAGACCTCTCTCTTGTTCTCTCACTAACAATTCCCTTGATCGCTCACTCCATGTAGAACTCCGTGCTGGAGTCAGTTGGTGATTAAGGGGAAGACATGACTGTGGGAAGACTGTATCATACTGTAGAGGACGACGATGGGATTGGATGACGTGCCGCTAGTGAGCTTATTTCTGCGATGATTCATGGGGGTTTCCTAGTGAGTAACGAGAGAGCTACCACCTTTAACCTAATCCCGTCCTTTGCGCGTTTCTGTTTGTTTGTACTCATACTTCCTCGACTTCCGTACCCTTGACTCCTTTAAACTTTCTGTTTTTTTTTCACAAACATTACGTGCTACCTTTTGGCGGTTTGGTCGCGTTTGATTAGTGTTGTTTTGCTCCGGGATAGAAACGTTGTTTTTCTACCGTGGTTTCTGCTCTCGGTTTCTCGTCGCATCACAGACGGGAGAGAGATTACGTGGGTCGTCGCGTGTTGCTCCTATTCGGAATGGAAGAAGAGGGAAAAGAGGGAAGGAAATGGGGGGAGAAACCAATCGATGACCAGCGGGTAGGGGGGAATCACAGTGATAGTCTATCACCCGCCCGATACTGATTCAAACCGAGAGATGACTCAGTTGCCTCCTTCTGCTACTGTTGTCCAATTTGCCCATCCCCCTCTCGCTAAGATCGAGGAGGGATCAGAGGAGGAGGGCGGGACCCCAACCTCCCCGACTTATACCTCCTTCCCCCCTCTGACCGCGTGGGAGAGAACGCGCGCCTCTGTGAGGAGGATCCTGCCCAAGGAGGGACGGAAGAGGAGAAGGGCGATTCTGAGTGCAGCTGCTGCCATGCTCATTGTGGCTGTCGTGCTGATTGTGATCGTGTGGTGAGTAGGGGATGACTCTCCATTTTGCACACTCTCGCATCGGGAAGAGATACGAGACAGTATGGGAAATGAGGAGAGCCGGAGTAGTAGGGATGCCAAACCAATACCATTCCAGTGTCTCTAAAACCCTTCACTTACCGATACAACACCTGTTGGCATTGGGCCCAAGGCATTGGGGTTTTTTTCTCTAGTGAGTCATCTTTTATCGCGCACTCTATGACCGAGCCTATGTGAACTTTAGTGGTGCGATTCATCTGGCTGTTCATCTATAGTTCCACAGCGCTTTACCGTACAAAAACTAGTTGTTGGAACAGATTGTTAGGTCTCACCGAATAGAAGCGCATTCGTTTTGCCTCTGGCCAGTTGCCAATGTTTTTTTTCTCTTTCTCTCGATCACGTGGTCTTGCTGGGTTGGGGTCCGCCTGATGGTGAGACTTACGCATGCTTGTTTTGTGCACCTATTTGACTTTGACCTTGAAGCAGAGTGCTTCCGTCCTGGACAGACTAGCCGGGTGGAGAGGAAAGGGGACGTATGATCCCCCCTCGCCCCCGTCACTGAGGGGGAATGGATGGAAAGGACCTCTGATCACTGATATGAAGGGTGCCCTTGGCTGACTCCTCCACCCACTATAAAGTGCCTCGACTGGGAGATAGCACTCGGCCAAGTCTCAATCAAGTCCAATCCACCGTCGCTGGTCGACTACAGTACTCCAGTTTCGGGCTACCGTAACCCCTGTTCAAGAAGGCTGCAGTGATCTACTACTGTGAATCTACGGATCGATACGCGGGTGTATCTCCCTCCATCTTCTATCATCGACTCATCGACTACAAGTATTCCCTCCCTTTGCCCCTGATCTCACATCCCCACATCTTCTCATCTTCTCTCATCCTGCTATAATGATTGCTGATTTCTGCATCGGAGCCCTCTCCATTCTGGGAGTCATCTCCGTGTCCCAAGAGTGGGTTATTGCAGCTAATTGTGGACTAGAGATGGCAAATCAGCCTCCTGCTCTCCTCAATTCGCGTGCTCTCTCGCCTCTCTAACCGACGAGAGATCATGCGAAATAAGGAGTCTATGTAGATTTTCCATCACTATTGTAGACTATAAGGGGGGAAGGGGAGGACTATGCGAGAGTGGCTGAGAGTGGATTGTTGGAACGGAAATCTTGATAGCATGCCTTTGCTTGCCTCTATTTCTCTCTCTATCTGATTTATTTTGATTCGGTATACTTCCGGTGCCCTAATATCTGTCTCCTTTCAGCTCCCTCACGAGCGACGCGTTTGCGTATCAACAGAAGAGATCCTATTCAACCGGTATGTTATGGGCTGGCAAGTAGAGTTCGAAATACGGGTCATCGTCTCTTCATTTCACACACTCTAACCGGCGAGAGAGAAACGTGCAGAAACGAGAGAGTCAGAACGGAAACGACATCCCTATTATGGGCGGACACAAGCAACTGCCATCTGGCACGTTTCATTCCAAAAATTCGGGCCGTTTTCATTTCACTTGAACTCATTCAAATTCAATAGCACACAATAGACATCATACTCGGCTGTCAGAGACAGACGAGGTAGGGTGCATATTAGAGAGAGGCTCTAGTCGCGAAGACCAGATCGGCTAAAAAATACCCAATCCCCGTGGACTGATCCTCCTCGCAGGTGCGAGGAATGTGAGGGGAGGGGTCGAGGATTGGTTATTTGTAGCCGATCTGGGCTTGGGGAGAAGAGCCTCTCTCTAATATGCACCATATCTCGTGCCTGTCTCTGACAGCAGAGTATGATCTCTATTGCGTTGTGCTATTGCATTTGAATGAGTTCACGTGAAAACAACCCAATTTTTGGGAACGAAACGTCATGAGAACAAAATAAAACTGGCAGGTGCCTATGGTGTTTGATGGGTCATGGGTCAGTACTCGGTTCCGTGGTGTCGCTATTTGTCATATTGGATGAGGATGCCCCCTCACTTTGATAATAGTAGTGATACTGACGACGTAATCAGTACTCATGGAACGGGAAAAACCTTGATCGGTCAAAAACCATTCCAGTGTGAGAGATAGTGGCCAGTTGGATCACACTGATACTGAGTTAATCAGAAGTAATCGAGAATCAATCAATCTTAACTAATTAATTAATAATAATAAAAATTAATGATATTGACGTCATCAGGAATGTCTGGAGACAGCGCCATGGTCAAGTACGAGACCGAGGAGAGAGGCTCCCTCTACACCCTCGACTACAGATGCTACATCAGTGAGTGATACGAACTAGTGTGGTGACAAATCGGCCACCGACTCTCCCCATTTTGCCTGGTCTCTCGTCGGTTAGAGAGGCGAGAGAGCATTCGGATTGAGAAGAGTAGGTTTGCTGATTTATCATCACTAGTGCAAACGGAGGAGAAACATCTATTCACCGGTTGAATAATTCTCTCCATGTGACTTTCACTTTGAAGTTTCAAAAATACCATTACGTGTTAGGTCCATTGGGATATGCTTTCAATCTATGACTGTAGATAAGCAGATTGAAAGATGATCACATGCCCTTATCTATGTCCCTTACTACTCAGATAATGCTAGGATAAGGCTGTCACCGAGAGTCACGCGGCCCTAGAAATAAAGCTGTTAGGGCTGACAGACTATTTTTGAAACACACGTTATCGCTGATGGTCTTTTGGTACTTGGCGCGATAACGGGATGGGATGGAGGGTGGTGAAACATACAAAAAAGTTCTGACACTACTACAGAAGACCAGATTAGATTCAGAAAGGCGTGACTTCAATCCTGGCTTCTATGAGCACTAAGGAACTTCTATGGATTCGCCTTTCTGAAACCAATCTGGGCTTTTATAGTAGTGCAAAGTTGTATTTAATTCTAATTTGTCTTTGTCTCCGGACCCCTCGTACTCGAAAGCGAGATCTTTTGAAGCTCACTAGTTGATTGAGTGTGATGAACCATAAAAATTATAAAAAATAAAGTTTTATTTAATTCTAATTTGCCTGTTTGCAGAGGGACCCCAGGGCTACGTCTCTCCCTGGCACGACATCCCGCTGTACGCGGATGAGGCGGCCAAGGTGTTCAACATGGTCGTCGAGATCCCGCGATGGAGCAACGCCAAGATGGAGGTGAGCGGGGGATGGACTTTGGAATTGACTTTGGATTGGATCTTTGGAATTTGATTTGGGATGGATTAGGAATGGATCCAAATTAGGGCCTGGATCACCTTGGAATTGGATTAATTTGGCCTTGGTTGCTTGTAGATGGCGACGAAGGAGCCCCTGTCGCCCATCAAGCAGGACGAGAAGAAGGGCGTCCCGCGCTTCGTACACAACATCTTCCCACACCATGGATACATCTGGAACTACGGCGCCCTCCCGCAGGTACCAGGAGAGAATGGGGAGGGGGGACTTGTCTGGTAGTGACGGACCTCGTGGAGCGGCAGGGTACCGAAGAGCTGGCCGAAAGATTGCCCATCTTCCAGTATGTTGTTGTGAATTTCTGGATGAAAAGAGATTGTTTCTCACTATCAATTGTAAGTATAGAATTGAGAGTGAGGAGAGAAGATGGTTACCATTAGTGATGACAATTCAATTCCTCGCTATTGTTTCTCTCGACCCAAGTGCTTCAATTGTGTGAAGGAATTGAACCCAAGTACTTGATTGACTATTCTGAGAGTAGTTGAGAATTGATTTGACATTCCTAGTTACCCTATTTACCCCTGTTGCAGACAT
The DNA here is from genome assembly GCA_036245825.1 of Pristionchus entomophagus. Taxonomy (NCBI): domain Eukaryota; kingdom Metazoa; phylum Nematoda; class Chromadorea; order Rhabditida; family Neodiplogasteridae; genus Pristionchus; species Pristionchus entomophagus. The sequence continues at coordinate 47,383,023 of BTSX01000004.1, read as the reverse complement.
GGGAAAACAACGAGCACACGGATCCCGCGACGGGCGCCAAGGGCGACAACGACCCCATCGACGTCGTCGAGATTGGCTCCACCGTCCACAAGAGGGGCGCCGTCGTCCAGGTGAGGGGCAGTTGGTCAGGGATTCGATATAATGTTGTAAAAAGTTAATTAAACTTAATTTAAATCTTATCTGAAACATACAATGAGCCGATGATTGATTGTTTGATGGGAAATTATGCATCAATCATTCACAGGGAAGATTGATTAGTTTTGCACTTTAGCTGAAACATAAAATACACGGGTGATTTTCTGCAGATTATGTGCTTGTCGAATGGGCTTTCTAGAACAATGAGTGTTCGTTGGTCAGGCCAAAGTGGGGCGATGACTAAGTCCAAGGGGGCCAGTCCAACTAGCCTTGATCACCTCCTCGACTGCAGGTCAAGGTTGTCGGCTGCCTGGCGCTGATCGACGACGGGGAGACGGACTGGAAGCTCGTCGCCATCGACGTGACCGACCCCGTCGCCAAGGACATCAACACGATGGACGACGTCGAGAGGGTCTTCCCCGGACTCGGAAGGGTACGGTAGCAGAGTTGGACTTGTTTGGATGTGACTTAGACTTGGACTAGGCCAAATCCCATTTCGTAATTCAATCCCGTCTAAATCAATAAAGTAGAGCCGAAGTAGGCTTTGCCCCTGATCTTATTGATAAAGTGGATGTGTACTAGGGTTGCAGGTTCGGATTCGGATTCGGATTATCCGAACGCGCGCCGGCCGCATACTCTCTCGCGTCGGATAATCCGACCCAGACGGTTAGACAGTCGGATTATCCGACATTTGTCGGATTTCCGACTCCCTCCCCCTCGCCTCGAGAGGGTAGAGGCGAAAGCGCGCGCTTGTCGCCAATTGCGAGCACTCGGGAGAGGGAAATCGAGAGGAGGGCTAATTCGTCTCGATACGTAGATGTGAATTGAGAAGAGTTTCTTGTAGACAAAACACAGGGCTATCCACCTGCAAAACTTAGAACTTCGTATCAGCAACGACGGCTGAGCAATCTTCACTTTTCTGAGGTACTATGCGATTTTTGAAGTCCAATCGCCTCAAATCGAGAAGAGGGCTAATTCGTCAAACCAGCTAGAGACTAATGGACTACCATACCATGTGCAGAAAACATAGAGCTATTGAATAGAACAAACTAAAAGTTGATCAGAGCAAAAGAGGCTGAGAAAAATCCACTTTTCAGAGGTACTATGCTAATTTTTTTGCTCAAATCGCGTCTAATCGAGAGGAGGGCTAATTTCGCGTAGATGGGCGGTCTAAGCAGATAACTCCATGTTCAAGACTGTTGTTTTTCGGTGATCATGGAAAAAAATTGGGTCCTGGGAGGTAAAATTAAACCGATTTATGGCCATTTAAGTGCTCAATCCGTGAAATTTAGGTGCTAAAACATCGAATCCCACCATGTACAAATACGTTTTCCGAGCACTGAGGGTTCCGCAAGACTTAAACTACTCCATGTTAGCCCCTCATGACTTGGCAAAAGTGTTTTCATGTGGCGGGATTCGAACCCCCATCCTCCCGATCTTACCAAAAACGGCGCCTTAGACCACTCGGCCATTGATTTGAGACCCTCTGCGCGAGGGGTGAGAGATTCGGAATCCGACAAATGTCCGATAATTCGACTGTCTAACCGTCTGGGTCGGATTATCCGACGCGAGAGAGTATGGGGCCGCTCAAATCCGACACCCGCGCGCCAAAGGAGAGCGAGGGGTCGGATTATCCGAATCCGAACGTGCAACCCTAATGGGTACGGTAGGATACTGTGATTCGGATACACCAATGTAATTGAATCATGCTTGTTGGACTAACTTTGGTCTTATCATCGTTATTGAATTCTGATTTCAGGCTACGTACGAGTGGTTCAAGACGTACAAGATCCCGACTGGCAAGCCCGCCAACGAGTTCGCCTTCGGAGGCCAGTACAAGGACCAGGCCTTCTGCTATAAGGTACGGTAGTTGGACTGGCTCTTGGGCTTGGTGATCAATCCCCAGGATACGGTAGCACATGGGGCGAGAGCACCGACAATGGGATTGATATTCAAACTCGAGTTGCGACTGCGGTATACACGAGGAGATACTGTGTCTAGCATGGGTTGATGCAGGACTCGTTGTTCATTCCAAATTTGCTAAGTCCAAATGAGATTGTTTTTCCAGGTGATCGAGGAGACTCACGGCTTCTGGAAGCAGCTCATCTCCGAGGCCAAGCCCGAGCTGAACACGTGAGTCATGCGACGATTGGGGACACAGATGAAAGATATAGGGGTGTATCGTCTTGTTAGAACTGGTCATTTCAGAACCCATTTGTTTCGATATCAGGAGTCGATTCAGAACACATAATTTTTGACATCCGTAGAGTTCTAAAATGATACGCCCCCGAAAGATATCCGTCTTGCCAGCAGATTACATCTTGATCCTCGCATGAATCCACCTTGAAATGGGGGCATTTCATCTGTGGGGTGCTGATTCCCTTCCTAACTCCTCCCCCCTTTGCAGCCTGTCCCGTGTCGAGGGTGCGGTGCACGTGGCGACGCCCGACTCTGCGGCCGCCATCGTGGCTGCAGCCCCTGCAGCCGCCGAGGACGCTGCCCTGCCCGGCGACCTCGGCAAGTGGCACTTCATCGACCAGAGCAAGCTCTGAGCGACGGCTACCGTACTCCTGCCCCCCTCCCTCGGCCACAGTACCCCCTGTCCCGATAGTTAATTATCGATTGTTGCACTGTAGCCCCCCCTCCCTCGTCGTCTCCAGATTCCATAATTGCACGGTCCTCGTTGCTTCACACGTTCGTTAGGTCAATTTTGTGTTTGAGTCCCTATCGGTATTAATTGAGAGTACCCCTGTGTTAAGTTATTATAAACGTTTTCTAATAAGGAGTTGATACACAGTGCACTGGACAAATCATTTTTATTCCGTAAAAAGAAGAAAAGTCAGCCAAGAAAGGAGAGAAAGTTGCCATATACTCCTGAACATCACATGCAGCGGGAACCGTAGCGCCGGGGCGGATTGTAATATGTAGATAAAGTCAACTCTGAACGGTGAGGTTAGGCACTGACAACGGGAAAAGTGAGGGAGGGGACTAGTGATGTCGTTCCGGTTTTCGACTTTCTTCATTTTGCACACTATCGTCGACGAGATAGTGTGCAAAATGCAGAGAGCCAAACGCGAAACAACATCACTAGAGGAGACACATAATCAGGAAATTGATGAGAACAGAGCGATCGGTGGTAAAGCTAGTGAGAACAATAATCGACAACAACGAGACCCGTCTTGAGAGCTAACAGATATCGAGATTCGCAACTATCAAACATTCGAATCTGCATTCGAATCTCCGTTCTCCGTCTCGACTTTTGCCTTCAGCAACCCGAGCTCGACCTGCAATTATCGATTATTTTTCTGTATATTTTGATCTTCTTGCCTCAAAGAAAGCACTCGTTTTCATCTCTAGTATTATCTTCAGCCGTTTGTGTGATCACTGATTCGAGACCCCGGTCATGTGCTTGTTGGACTGGATATATATTGGGGCGGGAAAGGTCAAAGATCAGCTACCGTATACCAACTCGGCATCCGACTCTCCTCATTTTGCGTGATCTCTCGTCGGTTAGAGATGCGAGAGAGCACGCAAATTGAGGAGAGTCGGTCTCGAGACGACAACAGCTACCGTATACCTCATCGACGGGCGTCCGATTCTTGTGGCGTTGCTCGCGCGCGTTGAGGGCGGCCACGGCCTCGCGCGCCTCCACGATCGACTGACGACGCTTGTTGCTCTAAAAAAGGTAGGATTTGAATGCGGAGTTTGTACTTTGTAACTAGTCATTTATCCTCATTCACTCAACTATACCATTGGCCTATCCTCTTAGGCTTTCGAGATCTCCAGTTGTTTTCAAATCCCTCCAAATTCCTTGGCCACTAATACCCTTTCTCCTTCTCCAGTTGTTTTCAATCTCCAGTTGTTTTCAAATCCCTCCAAATTCCTTTGCCACTAATGCCCTCTACCGTTTGCTTCCCTCCCTCCCTTGTCTCAACTCTTACTCATCAACCCCTGAAAGGGCGCATAGACCCCATCAGTCCGAAAATGCCACTCACTGGAGTATTCGCAGACGACGATATAGCAGACGAGAGGGGCGCGAGTCCGTCGATCAGCGACAGCTCGGAGGACGACCGAGACACCGGCAGGGAGGAGTTGGCGCCACCAACCAGGCCCATTCTGGAGTTTGTAGTTTGTAGTTTGGACGTTCTAGTTTTCAGTTTAAGTCTAGCAACTCACGCCTCCTTGTCTCGCAGCATGAGCGTCGAGCGGTAGGCGTTGATGAAGGACGAGATGGTGACCTGAACAGGAGTTGATCTTTGCTCTTTGATCCTTGATATCTAGTCAGGTTTGATCTTTGATCTCTTGATACCTCGAGGTAGGTGCAGTCCTCAGTGATGGTGACGGAGTAGTCGGGCTTGAACATGAGATCGGGTCGGCGGCAGCCAACCTCCGTCGGATCTGCAGTAATCAAGGATTGACTCTCTTCATTTCGCGCGCTCTCTCCCTTCTCTGACCTGTGAGAGAGCATGCAAAATCAAGAGAGCCAATCCTTAAATTGCCAACCCTAATCTGCAGTTGAGATGCCATTTCTTGCTGTGCATAGCTATCAGTCATTAGGGTGACACAGCAAAAACACCTCGTGCAGTGTATACTGTAAGTCATCGTTAAACTGTGACGCCATCGTATTTACATTTCACACACACTATCATCGATTAGGAAGACTGGAATGGGTGCAGAATTGCGCGAGCTATTACTAGATTCGGGGCATCAATACTAGTGAAGCCAAATCGGAAATGACTCTCTTCAATCGGCGTGCTATCTCGTCGGTCAGAGAAAGAAAAGAGTGTGCGAAATGAAGATAGTCAATCCTTGAATTACCAACCCTAATCAACACTAACCGACGATTGACATGGTCCTGTTGAGAGTGCTGGCAGCCGCGAGCAGCTTGAGCAGCAGCTCCTGGCCGAAAGCGTGGAACGGACCCGCCTCGAACATCATACCAGACTGAAAGGAAGATCTTTGATATTTGGTCTTTGATCGATACAAAGGTGGAGGGACTAGCGGGAAAAGGCCACTTCCATTTGCATAACTATCATGTGGATATGGGCCGATTTTGTACTTTGTAGGTTGTGTTTATCGTGATTAGAGCACACTGGAACTGGTCTCACCTGCCCAATGTTGACCTTGGCTCGACCTTCCAGTATGAGAATGTACCGATCAGACAGTTCGTCCTGAATGGGGTGATGTCATTCTGGTGGAATGACATAGCGTTTCAGAAGCATGAGGAGAGTGAACATAGGGTCTTGAACGGAAATAAAGATTGCGCTTCAAAGAAGCGAGATGAGGCACAATACTAATGTGGTGTTAAAATCCCGGAAAAGTAAACGGAAAAGTAAAAAGGGTGTTGTTCCAGTGTCAGAGGAATAGACGTGATAATCCAGGTGTTTACCACGATCACCCCTCTATCCCGACCCCATGAAATCCCTAGACCTACCACCTGTCACTCTAGTCCCCTTCCTCGATAGAGGAAGGCATCCGATAAAGATGTCATGAACATCTCATAGTAGTCCGCAATTACACCTAACGGAGGGAAGATAAACCCTACCGTTACATGGAGGCCTCGGCATTGACGCCCGCCAGGATACTCAGAGTCCCCTTCTAAGAGTGCAATCATCAATCGTCAGTTCATCATTCGTCAGATGACTCACAACAGAGAGTGCCCACCCATGTCCATCCCACTCCCATCACATAACCACGGAGTATCTACCCTCAACAGCCAAGGAGCTGAAGCAGCCAAAGAGCTGCGCGCCAAAGGAGCGCTAATGACGCAAGGACGTCTTCAAGGGGATTCAAAATGGAATGGAGAGAAGGCCAAAGAGACCTTCGATGAGGAGATGGGACCCTCGGAAAGGGATGCACGTGAGTAGATGGATTGCGGACTTCTACTATTCTTCTTCTATCGGTCTGGACTTATCATTATATTGCATTAAAAAATTGTTCATGCATCGCTTCTGACACTAGTTCACTTTTGTTGTAAGTATTGCTTTTGATGCCCGGTTGATAGAGTAAGATCGATTGCATCGGTAGATTCTCTCTGTTACTACTGATGTACCATTCGAATCGACGCCGTTCATGTATATTCAAACTTCCAACCCCTTAGGGAAGTAGCGGCGGGGCGCTCGCTTACCCAATTGCGAGATGTTCCAGTGTCAGAGGAATAGACGTGATAATCCAGGTGTTTACCACGATCACCCCTCTATCCCGACCCCATGAAATCCCTAGACCTACCACCTGTCACTCTAGTCCCCTTCCTCGATAGAGGAAGGCATCCGATAAAGATGTCATGAACATCTCATAGTAGTCCGCAATCACACCTAACGGAGGGAAGATGAACCCTACCGTTACAGTGTTAAGTTTTCACTGGAAAAGTAAATGGAAAAGTAAAAATATTTGAATTCCCGCAATTTCGTATCTCGGTTCCCAGTGAAGCTAGCAACTTAAAAGTCGGTTTATAAGCTTTTTCGAACTTTTTAACCTCTAGAACCGATTTTCAAGTCGCTAGCTGCACTGGTGACCGAGATATAGAAATGACGGGAATTCAAATCGCAGTACTTTTCCAGCGCGAATTCAAATCTTTCTACATTTCCATTTACTTTTACTGTTCCAGGCAAAAATTAACACCCTTTTTACTTTTCCGGGATTTTAACACCACATTAGAGACCACAGGCTCCGCCCACTTGGGAGGGATAGAGATTTGCCAAAAATCCGCTAGAGGTCCGGCAAGTCGGATTCTCAACTAAATCGGTCGATCAAAAGCGTGTTCTGTAGGTCTGAGGATCCTTCACAAATGACCCGAGGCGCAGCGTGATTGATCACCGTTAAGTAGGTCAAAATTCAAGGTAACGGGTCAAGGATAGGGGAAATATGGGTTTCTAGTGTTCGTACGTAGATGCGCCGCTCGCAGATCGTTCATTTGATTTTTTGAGAAAAATTAAAGGAGAAAAATCAAAGATCAATAGTGTCTCTGAATTTCCGAGCACGTTCAAAAGTAATATTACTCGCGTATTCATATTCCGACTTCCGTTGTTTATCTTGACAATTAGCAAAACTGGCTGCAAAGGATGGGGCTCAAACCGGAGGTTCACGGTTTGATAGACGAGCGTGCTACCAATTGAGCAACAAGACCATGTCTTTGCTCATCTCACGTGTGCTACATGATTGTGTGAGGGTGGATTAGGCGAGTAATGCATAGTGGGAGCCTCGAGATCACATTTTCAAATGTTTCTCAAAAACCAGTTGAAAATTCGACAAACGGCCAAATGTACGATGTTATTGGGTCCCAGAGGGGTACTCTGGCACTACTTTTTGCCTGACTGATTGAAATCGGCTCTCGACGCTGTGGTCTCTAACAATACTCTCTCACTTTTGCGTTATCTCTAGTTTTTCTCTGTTTCTCTATCTTTTGTCCACTCTCGAAACGCAGTGAACAATTATGGCATGCTATTGTCATGTTAACTGTCATTGTCAACTGACAGTTGTCATTGTGTCATTCAGCCGTGTCTCACCTTCGTATACAATTTGGCCAACTTGGGCACTCCGCTGTCGGTCCCACCGGCCGATTTGATGTATGACATGTCCACCTGGAATGGGGGAATGGCTGTTTTGATCTTTGATCTTTCCATTTCACCGTTATTCTAACTGTCATTGTCAAACGTCTAGCGTCAGACACTAAAGGAAGAGTTGACGAGCACTCTACAAGTTGCACACTCTGCACCCTATAGCTCGTGGTCCTGTGGCCTAATGGATAAGGCGTCGGTCTCCTAAACCGAAGATTGCAGGTTCGAGTCCTGCCAGGATCGAAATGTTTTGCCACACTCACTCGTCTCGTACTGGTCGAGATTAGCCGCTCCAGAATGCTCTTGTGCATATACTGCTCCGAGAAGGCCGCCTGATTTTTTTTTTTATTTCGAAATTCATTGATGTAATTTTACCTCATTCGAGACTAGGAACTGCAGAGTGACCATCTGAATGTGGGACGAGACCTGAAATAGTACTGTGAAATCGATTTTGTAGATTTTTGACCAAAGATCAAAGATCAAATTTCTTCGCAAATCGATTTTGCGTATTTTTTGTTAGAAAGAATTCCGTTACCTGAGTGTGCGGTGCCTCCTTCTCGAAATATCGCGTGAGATCGTTCTTCTTGCCTCGGGCGGTCTTCGATCGACCCTGAGAAGTTTATCATTGATCTTTGATCTTGTTTTATCGCTCACCTTGTTGTCCGTGACGACATCGAACTCGTCCACGATCTCCGCCTGCAAATTTGATCCTTAATCTTTAATCTTTCATCTTTGATCTTTCCCTCACCTGCAGAATCTCCTCGACGATGTCCTCGAGCGTCACCAGACCGACCAGGTCGTAGGTGGGGTCCTGAGTGTAGAGAGGATTACTGTAGTCGAACATTATCGATTGCAAGCACCGTACCTCCTCCTCCTCGCCGACGTGCACGCGCTTGACCATCGCCAGGTGTCCGTCGCCCTGAAAAATCAAAGATCAAAGATCAATCCAGAGGCGAAAAATAAATCAAAGATCAAAGATCATGGATCTTGGAAGCCTGCTGACCTTTTTGAAGCTCTCCAGAACGACAGCGAGTGGAGTGTCGTTAAATACGTATTTCACCTGCAATGAAGTTATACAATTTAAAAACATTTCGCTAATTTAACATTTCTTATGTGTTAAATCTGACCCTAAGGCATTATGAGATCCATTTGATCTTCGCTATTCTTCTTATGTGTTTTTTCTTATGTGTTAAATTTTGTAAACTTTTTACAAAAAATACCTTAGAGTAACGCAAGTTCTTTTTCTGGATATCAAAGATAGACACCAAAGCTCAAGATGAGATGGAGAATCGTACCGTATGCTGATGGTATCCACAGACTGTTCGCACGGAGAAGTTATCGTCGGGATCGAGAAGGGCCAAGTCTGCAAAAGTCAAGTCCAAGCCAAGTCAAGTCAAGTCTAAAGAAACAAATATTGATTTGCGCTGTTTTCACCTTTGACGATGAGCAGCCCGGTGACGTTGTTGCGGTCTCCGCCTGAGTAAACAGGAATTCGTGTGTACCTGGAAGATCAAGGATCAGAGGTCAGAGATCAAAGATCGGAGATCAAAGATTACCCGATCTGCACGATCTCCGCGATCATCGGCGCGTTGAGGATCGTCTCATCCGACAGCATGAAGACGTCCTGGACGAGACAGAGATCAAAGGTCAACTTTTAGACGTTCGTGGTGAGAGATCAAAGATCAGCACCTTTCATGATACTTTCATGATGCTTTAAACTACTGTTTCCGACTCGAATTGTACTTGTTCCATTCAGCTCAATATCTTGTCATGACATACGAGAGAGGGAGCAGAATGGAGAGAGCGAATGTTCGACAAAAAGCGACCCGTTGGCCAAATAATATTCTTTCTTTTAACTTACATCGATATAGGTCATCACTTGCTCGACGATCTTGTCCGCCAACTCCATTGCACCAACGGCGATCTGAGGAAAATATTGAGATCAATGATCAAAGATCAAAGATCAGAGTTCAAACTCCAACCTTGAGTTCATCACTCAGCAGTCCATTCTCCTTCATGGACATCTTCATGAGCTCCATGAGACGCTTGCGATCGTAGCCCTCCTGAGAGATCATAGTTCAGTAAATAATATTGTTATCTTTGAAACACATTCATATAATCTTCTATAATTAACACAAGCCCGGACAAGGGGGGTGAAAGAGAAATGAGTTTCAGTTGTTCAATAAATGGGAATTGATTAATTTGAGTTTGTTGGTACCTACTTAAGACTCGGATGAGCACCGTCGGATCGAACCAAACAAATTTCGTCGTCCAGTATTCTCTCAGTAAGTTCAATATGGTACAGCGAATTATCTGAGGAAATACTGGTAGTCGACATTTTCTTCGGTTCTCACGACGGTGCTCATCCGAACTAATGCCAATATAAAATGCAAATATATATTTAATTATTTTGTTGGTCCCTAATTAAGGCAAAATATGTATTTAAATGACTTACATATTCATCTCCGAGCAGGCAATCGAGCAGCTTGGACACGGGCCAGGACAGCACGTAAGTGAGGGCGATGAAGAATTGAGTGATCATGATGGTGTGAGCACCCACGGCCAGACCGTTCCTGAATAAGTCCAAGATGATCATTCCAAATAATAAGTCCAAGAAGATCATTCCTGAATGAATCAATTCCAAGTGGATAAGAAGATCAGTCCAAGGAGGAATTCATGGGAGCTGACAAGCACAATAAGAGGCACACTTTTTCAGTTGAATGTTTGAATATTGATATTATGATATTTTCGAAAACAATTAATTAATTAATTAATTAATTTTTGTATAATTTCTCCTCACTTGACGCAGATGGACTGCGGGATGATCTCGCCGAAGATGACGATGCCCAGGGAGGAAATGGCCAGGGCCGCCAGACCTAGAGATACACATAATCATTCATGAGGACAACACGGCATCCGACTTTTCTCAATTCGCGCGCTCTATCGCCTCTCTATAAGTGATCAAGCAAAATGAGGAGAGTCGATACCGATTTCTCTTCGCTAATCATCATTCGCCCCTCGCGCATTTCTGATACGGCCCTAATCCTACAAAATGCGTTGTAACGATCAATGATCAGATCTAGGACAGCGACAAAAGCGCAGGCCACAGTGTAAGGGGCATGCATCCCATCGGCACGGCGTTCTACTGGCAAAACGCCAAGTTAACTTTCGCGGTGAGACCTTTGCGCACTCTCTCATATTTGCATGCTCTCTCGCCATTCCCCTGCCAGCGGGCATATATGGACTCTCCTCTCTCGCTCACCCCATGCAAAACGCCGTGTTCGGCAGCTGTAGCCGAGTGGGTGAAAGGTTCAGAGAGGCGAGAGAGTGCGCAGAATGAGGAGAGTCTTCTTGGCATCCCTAATTCTAACCGGAAGTGAGTTCTCCGAACAGGATGGAGATGGCGGCGTTCACGATGACATTGCCGAGCAGGAGGGCGCAGAGGAGGAGATTGCCTGATAATTAATTAATTTATCGTACACCAGGCGCTTCAAGAAGTACAGGATGTAAGAGATAAGAAAAAAGGAGAAAGGAAGTGAGAATTGAACTGATGCTATTTCAAAATACGGTTCGTAGGTCGAAAACTACAGTGAAAATTGTACACGAGATTGAATAGCAGAAAATCATATTGTTTGATACTACACAGTCTATTCAAGGCGCTGCTCGGCTCAGAGATGAGATATTGACAAACGGAAAAACGTATGATCTTATTGGGACCTTGATGGACAGATTGAGCACCCAAATGACCCCAATAAATAAATAAAGCGCTCACCTTTTTTCCGGATGGGCAGGATAGCTTTGGCGTACTCTTGCTCCTTCGGCGATCCTGTGACATCACACATTATTTGTAAAAACAAATTGTGCTTCTTGTTCTGTTATGAGAGGAATACCCAAATTTTCGAGAGAATTCAACGCTGTTTCCTAAGTCCGCATGCCTCTCGAAAATCTTACGATTCCTCTCTAATACAGATACAGATACAGATACAGATTTTATCCTGTCCTCAAGGCACTGGGCCTGCAGGATGGTAGCTTCGTTAGGGAGGGTGTGGGATCTTCGATTTCAAGTTGTTTGGGTCAAGGGATGAGGGAATCTTCTTTGGCTTGTTGGGTCAACTGTTGGAATGGTCTTGGTCGATCTCCATTGAGCTTTGGAGTAGATCATCCAGCCTCCGATGATGGCGAGTGAGTGCTGACGTGGACTATTGATTGACTCACGAGGCAGACTTGACGATCGGGGCCTTTCTTGACGGTAGATCACTTGAGTCGGTTGATACCCATCCGGGGTCTCCTCTTGAAGCGTACCAAGTGGGCGATTCTCACCGGGTTGCCCAAGCTGACGGGTGAGGATTCTTCAAACTGGGTCGGAATGGGGCGGGGTGAGACGAATGGAGGGGACCGACCGCCCGTCACGAGCGCAAGAATGGAGAAATGGAGAAATCTAATACAAAGCGCATTTTTATTTTCGATACTTTTTGACCCACCTGATTTGATGACAAGCTCCAACTCCATGGGGGTGAGCGACATGAGACCGAGTGTCAACCCGGAGAAGAGAGCAGAGAGACAGAGCAGGAAGGCGATTACACCGATCTGAATAGGATTTTAAAAATATATATATCATTTATCCCGTGATATGAAATTTACTCATTTCAGACGGTAAGGACTGAACCTCACCAGCCCTACCGTACCATCCTACCTTTACCCATTTGAAGTTCGGCACTTCATCGGTGTCTGGCGCACATAATTTTGTGAGTGTTTTCTCTTTTTCTACTATTTCGATTTCCATTCCACCCCTATCATTTCGATATGCGCGGTTTCAATCTGGACCAGAAACCGAAGAAGTTCCCGAAGTGCATACCTGAAGGGGGAGTGGTAGGAGGTATTCCTTATCCGGTTTCTCCGTCGTCAGCCACGTCGAGATGTCCTCGAGCTGAAATTATCGCATTGTTCCGACTTCATTATCATTATTAGGGTTGATAATTCAAGGATTGACTCTCTTCTTTTGGTGCTCTCTCTCGCTTTTCTAACTGGTGAGATAGTATGAAAATCAGGAGATCCTTGAATTGTAAAGCCCACTCATTATCCGCTCGTTTTGTCAGAGAGCGGGATCAAACGAGCCCATGCCGCCACTGCTAGATATTCGCCGTGCGTCAGAGCTCAGTGTAATGCAATTTTTTCGCTCGCGCTTATTGCCAAATTGCTTTCAAATGATGTGCGATAACTATTCGCTACTATTCGATCAATAAATATTATTAATATTATTAAATATTATTGAAATCATGAATGGTCCGCCATGCACATCAGAGCCTACTCTTGATAAATGTGTTAAAATCCAAATCCAAATCCAATTATTAAATTATATTAAAATATTATTAAATATTATTAAATATTATTAATATTCTTAAATATTAGTAAATATTAGTAAATATTATTAAATATTATTAAATATTATTGTTCCCTCACCACCGCGATCTCGCCGATGGGCACCCCCTTGGGTTTGGCGCAGATCTTGTACGAGTAGGGCTGACCCTCCGTCTTCGGAGGAACTTGACGCAGTTTCATCATGAAGGACGCCTGCGATCAAGGTTTGAGCGAAGAAGATCAAAGATCAAACAACGAAGTTCAGAAATGTGGATCAACTATCATGATCAAAGATCGAACTATGGACTAGCGAAGTGGAAGATGTTCAAGGAACAAAATCTAGAAATGAAGATGGAAGATCAGAGATCAGAGATCAAAGATCAACTTTGTGCTGGAAGTGCACGATGAACGAGTTGACGGGGTCGACCACGTAGGCGGCGTCGCTGCAGTTGTCGGAGACGGTGAAGATCAACTGGAAATCAGAGCTTTCCAGGGTATTTAAATTATAAAAATCAATAAAAGTGTATTTCACTATTTTCGAAAACTCTCATGTCGTTCTGGTAGAGAACTATAGACAATGTGCACAATTAGGAGATTTTGAACCGATTTTCGCAGTCTAGAATGTTTGGCGCTTCTGCGCAAACCCGCATAATATCGCGACAATGAGATGGAAATGAGATGGGTGGTGTTAAATTTCTCGAGATCGATCTTTGATTTGAATTCCCGCAATTTCATATCTCCGTTCCCTGTTGAGCTACTGACTTGAAAATCATTTTTGCGCATTCTTGGGGTATGAAAACCTTATAAACTGATTTTCAAGTCAGTAGCTCTACAGGGAACGGATATATGAAATTGCGGGAATTCAAATCATAGATCGATCAAGAGAAATTTAACATCGCATAACACTCGAATAGTTACGAGACACGCCGATCTGGGATATGCGATAGGGCAAGGATAGCAAGAAAAATTTGCACAAATGATTGTAAATAGGGCTGGCAAATTAAGAGTTCGTCTCTTCGTTGTGTGTCTCTCTCGCCAGTCGAGCGCGTAGAGAGTGTGTAAAATAAAGAGAGCGCGCTCTTCATTTGCCAGCCCTAATTGCAAATCTGCATGCTGACCTTGTCCACTTTGTCCAGATGATTGCCGTAGATGACGATCTTGAACTCCTCATCGGGAGCGACAGCACAGATGCCGTAGGGACTGCAATGATTCGAGATAAAGAACATCAGCTATTACGCATTCTTCATCCAGCAAGGCATCTTCACATGCCCTACTGATTTTGGAAGAGAAATAAGAAAAGTAAAGATATAAAGATGAAAACTATTAATATTCTTAGATCAAAGATCAATCTCACTTGTATCCGAAGGGATTATCGGGCGGTAGCTCGACGCGCATTCCGAAGATGGACGGATGCTGCAAATGCGTTTTCGAAGGCGGCATGCCGGTTTCGTTTTTATCACCACTATTGCGAATGAAGACCGATACCTTGGTAGTGGCATTGGGGGCGGGGGCGAGTGCGGACGGCGCCGTCGTGGTGCCAACCGTCGTGGTCTCGGCCGAGTCATCCGACTGCAATTTCCGTTATTTATATCTAAATTATTTTTCAAAATTGCATTTCTGAGACGAATTCGAGGCACCACTCATTCTCTGTTCTTACATTGTTGCACATTTCTGCCCGAGTCTACGCTCAAAAAGACCGCATTGCATCAATCATTGGCATTATCTCCCTAGTAAATGTCGTCTAGACCGCACGGCGTTTTGAATGGGGTGAGCTAAAGAGGAGAGAGCGGTCAGGGTAATGTCGAGAGAGCATGCAAATACGAGAGAGTGCGCAAAGGTCTCACCACGAAAGCTCACTTGGCGTTTTGCCAGTAGAACGCCGTGAGACCGCTCTTTCCCCAGGTGGGATAAACAATCAATAATGTTGAATTCCATGAATACATCCTGAATAAGGCCCCAAGTCCCTTTATTTTTCCAGACAACTGATGAGTAGGGTTGACAATTCAAGGATGCCTATCCTCATTTTGCATACTCTCTCACTGGTCAGAGAAGCGAGAGAGTGCGCGAAATGAAGGGAGTCCATCCTTGAATTACCAACCCTACTGAAGAGTCAGCCACTATGGTAACATGAGATCGCCGTTGCGCCAAGTTTTCCGTGCCATCCCCCACCTCTTTGTCCAGCAATTCCTCGGCCTCGTCGATCTTCGCATGGGATGAAGAGGCAATGAGAAGAATTACGAATATACAGCTCGCTATCGAGTCTATGCGAGGTTTCCGCATTCCTGATAACAACATATTTTTCAGTAAAAACACAAGGGCAATTATGATTTGAATACAGGAAAAAACACACGCACGCACCAGCGATAATCTCACGCAAGTTGTTGTGAACGAGATTTCGAAAATGAGATAAGAGAAAGGGGAACGAGAAAAGAAGATGGGGGCCGCAACCCTCCCGTAACCGCGCCAGATTGTTTTCTATAGTCTCTCGGAATCTACTCCCGTTTGTTTCGCTATTTCTTCCCTTCCTTCGCCGTCTGGCGTCTCTCTCAGGAGACCTCGCGACTAGGGTTGGCAATTCAAGGATTGACTCTCTTCGTTTCGCACGCTCTCTCGCTTCTCTGATCGGTGAGAGAGTATGCAAAATGAGGAGAGTCAACCCTACTCGCGACTCGACGATTAGATAGAGAGAAAAGTAAACACAGAAACACGGAGACTATTAATTCCTAGGTACTAAAGGAGACTAGACCACACGATAACAAGAGACAGACCTTCTGAACAGAGTTGTGCGAAAAATTTCACGCACTCCTCTTTTCTCATGCTCTCTCACCGGTTAAAGAAACGAGAGAGCATGGGAAAAGAGGAGTGCGTGAAATTTTTTGCACAC
Organism: Pristionchus entomophagus; assembly: GCA_036245825.1. Taxonomy (NCBI): domain Eukaryota; kingdom Metazoa; phylum Nematoda; class Chromadorea; order Rhabditida; family Neodiplogasteridae; genus Pristionchus; species Pristionchus entomophagus. The sequence continues at coordinate 47,367,090 of BTSX01000004.1, read as the reverse complement.
CTCTGCTTCTGAACATTGACACTTCTTTCCAGTTTTTCTAAAGTCCACAAGCAGCCCAAGTTATTTCTTTCGAACCTGTCTGAAATATGCCATTTCAGAGCGCATTGTGCGGTTTCGCTCCTCTCAATCAAGCCTGTAAATAACAGAGAGTGCTGGAAAATGTAATTTGTAGCTGGTGATTCAATTTGCAGCTATACAAAGAATCGAGTGGATTAGAACAAGAAGGCACTTTCAGAGACTGCGTAATGTAATAAGGGCAACTGCCATCAGAACATAGAACAAGTCAAGAGAATCTCTCTCTCTCTCTCTCTCAGATAAAGATATGAGAAGTAGAAGCAAAAAGGATGACAATCAATGCATAGACAAATATGACGCTGGGGACAATAACAGTAGTTCCGCTCCCTCTCCTTCCACCTCCGGGAAATAACAGAAAGAAAGAGCTTGCAAGGAAATACGGCTCATATTATATGGGAAGCCTACAAACTAGGACTTCAAAGATCGAAAACGCTTGACTTAGAAGGACTTCGCAGTGAGATCTATGGACTAATCTCTTTGTGATTTCCCTTTTAGCACATAAGTCATCAAATGCGAAATTCTATTTTTAGCTGGGTGACAGGAATAAATGACACTCGACGGAGAAGCTGCTCTCAATCATGGGAAAAACACGATAACGATTCGAAGCACGTTCAAAAATTATGGAATAGTGATGCCAAATTGACTCCCCTCTTTTAGCATACTATGTCGCCGATCAGAGAAACGAGAGAGCGCGCGAATTGAGGAGGGTCGATGCCGATTTGTTATTGCTACTATGGACATGTGAATTCATCAAGACACTAAGAAGGAAACAGAGGATTTAGGACAGGGAGAGAGGGGTGATCAGATGCTCAGGACTTGCTTGCTCGCATGACGAGTCTACTCTTCGTGCCCTCGAAAGGGAAGTTTAGTCCAAGCAAGTCCAGGAACCCATTTCGCCCTGAGTACGCGCTCTCTCTCACACCGATTAAAGTGGGGCGGAAGGTGGAAGAGGCAAGGGGGGGGGGGGCGGTAAATACCTCGGTGGGTCAGAGGTGTTGTGAATTATTCACCGAAGCTGGCCCAACCCTCTCCTCCTCCTCTCGCATGCATACTCTTTCCGCCTCTGCGATCTCCTCTCTCTAGCCTATCTCTATCCCTCTTCTTTGTCTATTCATGGCAGAACTTAATGGTATCGTAATTGGAACCAAAGAGCTGACATCCGATGCCCGTAGATCGAGTCTTCTTTCAGACAAAACATTAAAGCGACTCTCGTAGACATTACTCGGAAATGTCGCTCAGCTACTATCGAGCAAAGTTCAAAGGCGATACGCGAAAGAAAGACAACTAAGCTAATCCAATCAAAATTCTCAGGTAAAAAAAACGCGGCGACAAGCAATAAGTGAATCAGGCGTTGTTGAGTTGAAAATGAGGGAACTCGCGGCGACAACAAACTACCATTGAAATGCGGCAGGCTGCTTCTACTGAGAGTGGGACGAAAGAGGAGGAGGACTAAAGAGAAGAAGAAGAAGCAACTAATCCCTCTCCACTCACTCTTTACGACTTAAACATTCCCCCATTTCAGCCCTTTTCACGATCAGAAGACTCAGAAATTCACACAAATAGAATAGAATGCGAACAAAAGGACGCTGAATTCATGCACAGACTGAGACTATGCGGAAAACAAGAGAGAATATCGAGGGGAAGAGACATGGGTAGTAGCCATCACAATTTGCATAAGCAGGGGGCGGCTTACGTACTGTTCCGGTTCCCCCATCTCTCTCTGACGAGTTGATATAGATCAGGGAAAAGACTCTTGCGACCTCAATGTGAGTAGGTGGATGCAATTGTATAGTCTTCACTATGTATTAGAGGGAGAGGCGGTCCTCTGTTGTTCCATTTTGAGCGAGATGGGTTGTTTATGGGTTTGCGAAAGTAAATGAAAAACTGTCTGGGATGAAGGTCGGAGAAGAGGTATGATAGGTCACAGTAGAATTGGTGCTTGGTCTACTCAACAGCGGAAGCGGCCAAGAATAGTTCATGATAAGAAGAGTTCGAGAAAAAAATGCACACTCTCTGGTTCAAAAACGAAACGAGAGAGATCTGCCGGCAAACAACAGTTGTCGATTCCGCGGTCGCGCGAAACCCGCAGACTTACTGCGTTTAGCGAATCTTTTGCGCCCTTGTCGAAATTCGAGCAGGCCGACGAATCGTAAAAGTAGCCGCGCACCCACACGACAGTCATGCGAGAGGAGGAAGTGCATAAACACTAGGACGGCAGAGCGACGGCTAGGGGCGTAGAGAGTGTGCTGAAGTGAGAGAGTGGCAGGGATAGAAAGGGGAGAGGAGAGGGAGTGTGTGAAACGGAGATAGCAGACTTGAAAGTGATCCCGTCTCGCAATCGCGCTTTGATGTGTTGTAGAGGGAGAGATCACGTGAAGTGAAGAGACGAGCATAGACGGAGAGAGAAATCTAGAGAAGCGGTGAAGTGAGGAGTAGGGTCAGCAATTGGCTCTCTTCATTTCGCGCGCTCTCTCGCCTCTCCGACCGGTGAGAGAGAATGCAAAATGAGGAGAGTCATCCGTGAACCCTAGTGAGGAGATCCGTCAGATTCGCCTGAGAGAGCACTGAGCACCGAGAGATTCAGGGATGTGGGGAAGAGAATTGTAGTACTAGACCTAATTCGATCTGACAGAATCTCGAAAAGAGAATGAGACCCCAAAGGGAGTGGGTTGAGGAGAAAGAGTGGAATTGTCGTGCCGTATTTTTCTCTCTCTCGATAGTATCAATTCCTTCTTTTACTCGACCGAGGCATTATTCGAACTAACAAAGTTCAAACTTCAGCCTTGAAAGATCATAATTTTCGTCTGCTTAGATCTGACTATCTTCCTCTATATCTTCGATAATCCATATCTTTTCCATAGTGTAAACACGGCTCGTTCTTCTGACTGAGAACATGTGATGATGACTCATCTGTCACAGATGAGATGATGACATTCATGCATGTGTAAGCAAGCCTCTCTATGGCACAAAGCCTTCATACTGTGAAAAAGAAGTTTCTCATACAGGAGAAACAACTCCAAACGACGTAATATTGGAAATATCATAAGAGACGTTCCACGGTATTCTGCACCTACTTCACGGAACACTTTTTGGCAACCTATGCCAATAAGTTGTGGGTAAAGTCCCCATACCTAGACCTGATAGCTGGCCCAATATGAGAGGTTGGGGTGCACTTTCCGAAAAATGACGGGCCGTGCCCAAAAAAGTCGAAAATTTCATCCCAGAAAAAAGTACGTTCTTATAGATGTTTCAGGCGTATTTTGCCATTAATAACAACGAAAAACTTACTTTGGAAGTGATAGGAGATCGATGAAATGTCAAAAACGGCGATTTTCGACTTTTTTCGGTCTCCGTGAAAAATTTTTCCACACATTGCCCGGTCTTTTCACGGAGACCGAAAAAAGTCGAAAATCGCTGTTTTTGACATTTCATCGATCTCCTATCGCTTCCAAAGTAATTTTTTTCGTTGTTTTTATGACAAAATACGCCTGAAACATCTATAAGAACGTACTTTTTTCTGGGATGAAATTTTCGACTTTTTTTGGGCACGGCCCGTCATTTTTCGGAAAGTGCACCCCAACCTCTCATATTGGGCCTGCTATCAGGTCTAGGTATGGGGACTTCACCCACAACTTATTGGCATAGGTTGCAAAAAAGTGATCCGTCGACCCCTCCCCATAGCTTCACTATACCGTGGAACGTCTCGTAAGAATATTCGATAGACACGTGAAAGAGAAAACATGGTAGATTGTGCCAAGAATTTTTTCGAAAAACGAGAAAAGAAAAACGATTTCCCGCAGACCCCTTCCTTTCCCGTTTTTGTTTACTTTACGCTGCTCCTTTAACAACGAGTATTATTAATAATTTATTGATCTTACAACATCTTACAATTAAAACATGACAACATAACAGATGGGTCGAATACAATATGAGATCTTTTTTTCGTTTTTATTTTTTTAAACATACAAGGAATATGGAATGAAAAACAAAACTGTAAAAAGTGCGAAGTTAGAACTCGCCCTCCGAGAATCGTCGATAACGTCTTCCGAATCCTCCGAAGTCGGGACGACGATTGTGATGGAATTCCCTCATTCCTCCTCTACCGAATCCTCCGAATCCTCCAAATCCTCCACGACCACCGAATGAATGATCGAATTCGCCCAGTCTCTCTCCGTATCCACAATTAGGGCGTCTGGAGCAAGATCCGAATCGATCGAAGGGTCCACGATGAGAGAAGGAACCGAATCCACCTCGGCCCGAGAATCCACCACGACCGAAGGCGCCGAATCCACTTCTGCCCCTGCAGGGTCCACGGCCAAGGGAAGCACGGGAGTCGAAGGGGCCGAATCCGGGTCCGAATGAAGGAGGCCCGTAGGCAGGGAAGCCGAGCTTCTTGTGCAGCTTGTGCATCTTCTTGTGATGATGATGACGATGAAGACCGAATGGATGGAAACGGACTCCGTTCTTCTTCATCTTCTTGTGGAGTTTCTTCATTTTCTTCGCTCTCTTCTTGATCTGCTTGTCCAAGTTGTCCTCGGATTCAGAAGAAGAGGAAGAAGAAGAGCTCGAAGATGACGATGAGGAGGATCGATCCTTCGCTCCCCGAGAACGCGATCTAGACTTGGAGCGGGTACGTCGTTTCTCAGTCGCCAGAAGGATGGCTGCATCTCCGCAGTGCTCGATGGCGGCTTCCAACTCGTCGACGGACGTCAGAAGGCAGTTGTCGCCGTCAGCGTCGACATAGGAAAGGGAGACGGACGAGAGCGCGAGCGACTCGAGTTTCGAATTGAGAGCCGCGAACAGTTCGGAGGGGGAATCGGCAGAGAGCGAGAAACGAGTGAAAGAAGAGCCAGAAGGCAGCTTGAAGTTGACTGTAGTAGACATGATTGTGGTGAGACGGACAGGCAAGTCCTACCTTTTATACCTAACTTTCGAATTCTCTCGAAAGTCCTTGAGGAATTCCCCGCCCTCGTCACATGTTCAGAGTGAGATAGGGAAGGAATCTGAAGAGACCGAAAGATAGAAAGGAATTGCGAAATAGAACGGGATCATTGTGAGGGAGAAAATGTGTGTGGGGTATGTGCTCGGGATGTGTTGGGAAAGAGAACAGGAACAAAAGAGGAGGCTCCCTAAACACAGCCATTTCGAGTTTTGACGAAATACAAAAAAGTAAATGCAGATTGCAGCGTGCAAAAGATATGTTTGGCCCTTCACAACGCTATTTTGTTATTGGTAACTTTAAAATAAAACAATAATTTTCTCACAAAAGGGGTTTCTTACTTATCTTCAAAACACAACATTCGATATTTTGCACAACAAACGCACTGGATGATTTCGTTTCCGTTGTTTCATTTCGAACACAGAAAACATGTGCCATCCTTGATTCTATAAGGACGACTTCCATTCAACGTTTGTGTCCAGCTGGCATATAGCTTGTACCCCGAACCAATTTTTTTGAAGTTCCATTTTGTGAAGACCAAAAGGTGTTGTGTTTCTGTGCCCGTCTCTCCTTCTCATCTTTTGATCCTGTTCTCTTTCCCAACACATACCGAGCACATACTCCACACACTTTCTGCCCCTCACTACGATCCCGTTCTATTTCGCAATTCCTTTCTATCTTTCGGTCTCTTCAGAAATCTTCGCTATCTATCTCAACACCTGAAAAGAGGACCCTGCAGGGGCAGAAGTGGATTCGGCGCCTTCGGTCGTGGTGGATTCTCGGGCCGAGGTGGATTCGGTTCCTTCTCTCATCGTGGACCCTTCGATCGATTCGGATCTTGCTCCAGACGCCCTGATTGGGGATTCGGAGAGAGACTGGGCGCATTCGATCATTCATTCGGTGGTCGAGGAGGATTCGGAGGGTTCGGTAGAGGAGGCATGAGGGAATTCCATCACGATCGTCGTCCCGACTTCGGAGGATTCGGAAGACGTCATCGACGATTCTCGGAGGGCGAGTTCTAATCTCGGCTATATTATTATACTTTGATATTCCTTGTAATTTTTCTTCACAAAACCAAAAAAATAGATCTCATATTGTACTCCATTTGACATTTGTTGGAATTACCCGGCTTTTTTGTATGATATTTTTGTATTTACCAATAAACGATTAGTAATATTCGTGCATTTTCTAAATCGCAATACACAATGCAATGAATCGCTGAGAAGAGGAATAGGGTGGGGGGATATTAGCTGATAATCGGCGAATCATCTTGTTCACATTCCACAATGGCTTCATACAATACGAATATCTATGGAAACGATACAAATTAGTTTATTCACAAAAAATGCCGGGAATCTCCTTGCTCCTGCTCATTCCTCATCAGTTCCATATTATTGTCATCATTGATCGAGGGCCCAACTCTATGTTGGCCACGCCGTCTCTCGTCTTATCGGCCACAGACAATCGCAACGCCTGTGATTGTTTGCATTTCGAATGCAACTCAGAGATTCGAGCGAAACACTGAGCAATTGCCCAAATCGTTCATAGGATCTAGTCACAACCTCTTTTTCTTAATATTCCATTATTAATCGGACTAGTGATGACAAACCGGCATCCACTCTCTTCATTTCGCGTGATCTATCGTCAGTAGAGATGCGCATTGAGGAGAGTCGGTCGCCGATTTTTCAACACTAATTCTGACACTAGTCTGACCTCTTGCTTGTCCGTGTTCACCACCACAACGACTCTCTTTCCATCCGCTCCAATTCCGCCGAACGCATCAACGTGTTTTCCGATCCCTCCATTAATCTCCAGAAGCACCCGACGAGAGCCAGGCTTGAGGAACTTGCTGAAACGATTACGCTCACCAAAAGCGGGCCAGCAATCAATTCACCTGAAGTGGGCCAGTGCGTAGTAGCTTGGCTGCTTGTAGAACTCATCGACTGTGGCATTCACGAGGATCGTGGCGTCCAATACGTTATCGACCCACGTGGGACCGCCCTGAATGCGGATGTGCCACTGATGCAAAAAGTCTGTGAGATCACCGTCATATCGAGCGCTAGATTCCAGTCAATCCACCCGGAGACGAAGTGATTGAGGTCCTGAACACGTTATGCCATATCTAGTGTAGATTTGTCCCCCCCCCAGCTCATTATCTCTCCATTCTGACTTTTGTGCTCTTCTATCTCTTGTTTGTATCATAACTCTGACACCTCTAACAACCGTACCTCGATGATGGAGTGGGCATACTTCTCCGCCCTGCCGTAGTCTCCAGGCCTCATCCTGATGTTGTGCGGGTCCATGAACCCATTGCTGGCCTTAACACATCTTACAATTAGACAATAGGGAAGGAAGACGATAATTTGACGCGTAATAGAAGTCGATATGATTATGATTTTTATAATTACTATTTCGGAAAAGACGCACCTCCGACGCGAGAATGAACTTCTCCGGAAAATCGGAATGCGTGGTCGTGAGGAGTTCGGCAGATTTGAAGTCGTCTTCATACCAGTGGACGGAGATACCATCGATGAGAGTGCGAGCAGCCGGATCGGCGAACATCTGTAAACAGTACAATTCGGAGTATATCAAAATGCATATTTAGGCAGAGAATATCTAAGCATCGAACCATCCATGTACACTTTATAATTGTTCGCTCATAAAACAATAATTCACCACCGGCTCGTTTGCTCACTACAGTTCAAATGTGAATTTTCTGTCAGTGAAACAAGAATGCATGCGAAATGAAAATTGAATCCAGTTACCTTCCTCGGCCAGTCTGGCAGTTCTCCTCGCTGATCCGTCATCCCAATGATCTTGATGTCCTTCGAAACGCTGCTATTCTTGAGCGCAGGTGACAGTTGGTTGACGACGAAATTCCTGCATCATCATTAGATACGTTCACTCCTTTGGCTTGCCAACAATATTTATTATTTCCGTCTTGCTGTATTTGTTGTTCACTAAGTGGCACAGCTTACCAGTAGGTATGTATCAACTGACTTGGAATCAAGGCTCCTCGGGCCCTCAGAATGTGCGGGGCGAGGAAAATCATAATAAATTATAGTGATAACGAAATGCTGCGCACGCTTCTAACGCGCCATTTTTTTACTTGATAACACAACACTTGCTTTGACCTTGTTGTGGAATAAGGCAACGCACGCTTCCGACTCCGGCGAGAAGTACATGCTCTGCCACTTGTATTTGGGGTCGGCACCGCATCGAGGTTCGTTCTGCACCTCCGCAGCCCAGAAGTCAACCCCCTCTGTGGAATAGGCCTCGAAGAACCTGGAGGGATAACAAACATTCAAGGACAATGTACATATTCGATAAGGGAATCACAGTAAAACCAGCATTACAAGAGCCAGCAATAACAGACGACTATAGTTGGTTTCAGGCAGAGAATAAGATGCTTACTTGACGAAGTACTTGGCCCACGCGTCATAGTATGGACCTCCCTCGAAGCCGCGCAGCTTGCCACCACCCTGATATGATGATGAGATAAGTATATTCATGCATTAGAACAATTCTATTCTTTCCGACTGTTCATTCACGCACGTTCATGATGCCATTACTCTTCATCCAAGCAGGCGCCGACCAGGGAGCCGCCACCAGCTTCAGACCTCCGTTTGCCTTTTGCAGATCAGCTGCTCGTTTGATGAAGGGCAGCTGAATCAAATCAACCTTTAGATCAAGATGCTGGACCGCACGCGTTTAGTTCCGAACCGGGAATCGAACGCGAATCTAGCAATGAATTTGATACCTTGTAGCTGTAGTCCTCTTCCATCAGCGAGAAATGCTCCATCTGGAAGTCGTCCTTCACTTCTGCGTACGAGTAAGGGCGAGGCGAGAAGTCAGTGCTGGCAATGGGAATGCGGCCGAGAGTGTACGCGGACCCTGCAATGACTGTGTCCCGAAGTTGAACTCTTTGTCCAAATCAGTAATCGCTGACTATGCGTTGTCAAAGAGAGCAATCACGATTGAAATTGATAAGGCGGTTGGTCTCAAAAGCATCATTCCCAATCGCTCTGGAACGCAATGGTGATGAGATAAAATTGTTGAAACTCCAGTACATACGTGTTTATTCTCAACAAGCATAACAACACCCCGATCCCCCACCACATAACCGCCCTCTTCGTCGACGGTGAAACTGCATACCATTGACGCCGAAGTAGGATTGAATCAAGTGCTCCCTAGCGGCTTCCGACAGCGCGAGCAGATTGATGCCAGTGGAATCCGTGAAGGAGCCACCAAATCCGAGTAGTTCTTGGTACTGGGTGTTGGGGTCGAGAGTTAAAAGAAAACCAGCTGAACGAATTCTATATCTTTTTCTTTAGTTAGTCATGCTCACTCAGAACAGATGATTTGGCCAGCACCGTTCGCTCGAGACGAGCTCCGTCGATGTTCGTCAAGTAGATGACCGCCTCAAAACTAGAACATGAACCCGAAAATCGAGCAAATCGATAAAACCCTATTGATGGCAAGACAACGATACTGTTCCGCTGCCTCTGATCTGACTAACTCACTTCATTGTCCGCAATCTGTCCAAGTGGCTCGATCGAATCACAGTATGTCGCATTGCACACACATACTATCCCTGTGGACAACTGACGCTGTGCACATCCTGAGATATTATTGCAATGTTTATTCAGTGTCGTATCTTTTGATGATTAGAACAACGATCATTCATCAAATCAGGCCATGACTATACCTAGGGATGATTGTTATCTCAAAGTCCAAGACAACGAAAAAAAAAACCATACTAGCGTAGATAGTTTCGACTCCTCACCTTGGCTGTGGACAAAAGCAATCAAGGCAGTGATCGAGACAATTATCAGCATTTCGCAGATTGGTTTCGAGAGTGATACTCGGAGGCTTATGAGACGCCGTCTTATCAGTTTTAATCATATTTGTCTCCTTTTACAACGCATAGTTAGCGATAACGATGGTTGCCGTCATTCGCACAGAGTTTAGCAAATAGTTTATCCACCGCGTGATTTTCTCAGTATTTGGTCCAGATGACTGTGACCAGCGAGTGGACGGGAACGGTGACGGTGCTGTACACGCTGCCGACGCCCTTCTCGTGCAGTGATACGGTGACGTCCTGCCAAGGAAGATTTGTTTAATTACTCAAGTTTGCGGGTAATTTCACCATGTCACTGATGATGGGCATTAGCTCAAAACGCGTCCGACCGATAAAGTCTAACCATGCCTTTATGATCCTTGGGTATAACTCAGTACACTCACATCATGGAAGGTTTATTGATGATGGTTTATTGATTTATTGATGTTTATGTTTATTGATGGTTTACCTCGTAATCGTCTCTGTTAAGAATGGTGACATATCGCTTTCCATCCACCATCACTGCTCCAATAGCCTTGACCTTCTCCGGTAGCTCCCTCGTCATGCTCAGCTTGACCACGCGCGCGCCCGGCTTCAGGAACTTACTGGAAGATTCATGTTTAGACACTGATAGTGCGTCATGTCCCTCACCTGAAGTGCGCCATCACATAGTACATGGGCTGCTTGAGGAACTCGTTGGTGTTCGTCTCGACGATGATGGGCGAGTCGACAAAGTTCATGAACCACGAGTAGCCTCCTTGCGTGTTCAAGGCCAGATTCCAGTCCGTCCAGCCGGAGACCCAGTTGTTGAGATCCTCAAACACGTTGTTGTTTGATCAATTACAAAACGTCATTATATTATTAATGTTATAATTATTGAATAAAACTTGTTTATGTCCGTTGTGTATGGTTAAGATTACAAAAGATGGGGTAAAGATAAATGTACCTCGATGATCGAGTGAGCATAGTTCTCTCCATAGGTGTAGTTCCCGAGACTCGGGCCGGCCGGGTTGCCACTGGTTGGCGAGCCATTGCATGCCTGCGATGAACATAGAGTAGCACACTGCGGCAAGTTAGTCCAATGTTGTACTAATAAAAATGCTTCAATGTTTGAAGCTACACACCAATAGTTGCTTCCGAGGTGCGGAAGTAACACAGGTGAATGAAAGAGAAAGCAAATAAATGGATGACCTCGGTGTAAAGAATGAACTTGTCGGGGTGCTTCTCGTGCACTTCCGACAAGACGGAAGCGGGCTTCGCGTGGTCGGCGTACCAGTGAACGGCGATGCCATCGAGCAACGCTAGTGCGTCGGCGTCTTCGGCGAACTAAGGTTATTCGATATTTTGGATAGTTACCATTAGGACTCTTTTAATTTCGCACGCTCTCTCGCTTCTCTGACAGGTGTCTCTGACAGGTGAAATGAGTAGATTTATCCATGAATTGCCAACCCTAGTTATGATAGTTTCCTATTTTAATTCGCTGTGACAGGTTTTCACTTTTTTTCGTAGTGAATGCTACCTCATCCGCCCACTCTGGCAGATACACTCGTTGATCGTCCAGTCCCAATATCTTCAAGTTCGCGGCCGCAGGCGACGCTTTGAGTGCCGGAGCGAGATGGTTCTTGATGAAATTGCTGCGAATTGTGTCATAGAAAACAATTAAGGTCGGAAGACAAGGTCGTCGATACCTTTGATACTTCGCTGTTGGGAAGATGGTGTTCCAATCGGAGGGCTCGTTCTGTAGGGTGACCGCCCAGAAGGGAAGACCCTCGGAGAGATATGCTTCGAAGAACCTGAGCATTAGAGGAGTATTCAGTAGAAAGACAAACTGTACTTACTTAACAAAGTACTTTGCGTAGGACGCGTAATAGGGACCATCCTGTTCTCCCTTGAGAAGAGCGCCTCCCTGAGTCAGAAGAGATAATTCAAAAAATAAATTATACAGTCAATAGGTTTGAAAATTTATGGCGCCCGGAACATAAGGAAAGCGCGGTATTCACATGGAAAGTGTCTCCCTCGTCCTTCATCCAGATAGGAGGGGTCCATGGTGTTGCGAACAGCTTCAGACCACCATTGTCCTTCTGCAGCTCAAGCGCTTGCTTGAGATGAGGGATCTGCAAGAATACGGAAGATCGACATCTAATCAACAACAAAAAAACACTGTTCTTGAAATTGTCTATGATGAGTTACCTTGTACTGATAATCATCATTCGCCAATGCGAAGTTGGTCATGTTGAAGTCCTCGCCCGGTTGGTTGTCGTCGTACGTGTAGATGCGGAGAGAAAAGTCGCAAGCGGCTATCGGTACGCGTGTAAGAGTGTACTCGGCGCCTGCAAAATTTGAATCAAAGCAAGACCAATATCGTCGCCTGGTCTTTTCGCGGACATTTTTGCACTCAATTGCACAGATCAGACCACCGAAATCTATCTGACCCTTGATGAAATATCTGAGAATTCTAGAAAACTGAGGTCGGTAGATAAGGTGGTACCTGACAACGCTTAATGTTCATTCACCCACCACTTGGGCCATAGTACTGTCTGAGGAGGTTATCTTGAGCGGGATTCGAGAGCGCGGCCAGATTAACTCCAACGGCGTCCGTGAAAGCGCCGCCAAATCCGATGATTTCTTGGAAGGTAGTCGACGCATCGATCTCGATGGTAATACGGGCTGCAATTAGGTTTGGTGTAATTAATTATCTTCAATTCACTAATTCCATATTATTTTATTGAACCATCTCCACTTAAAATATAGGTAAGATAGTGATGACATTACCTGGGTTTGATGTCTGCTTCACAGTCGACTTGTCCATTCGACCGCCTTTGCTGTCTGATCGGTAGAGAATTGCCTGAATGTTGCCAGTTCAGTCGAGAAATCGAGGTTCTTTGTGTGCCTGTTCAGAGTCTAGTCTTGTGCTGTCCTGATTACCAAACAAATGATAATCGTTGGCTTGCTTGTCAATTCTAGGGGTCTTTTCATTTCGCACGCCTTTTTTCTAGTGTGTCAGTCATTTTCAAATAACTAACCGTGCCGGGAGCAATGAAGCTTTCCAGTGGTTCGATGTCATCACAATGAGTGGCGTTGCATACGCAGACTGTGCCCGCCGGGAATTCACGAGGAACACAGTCTGAGAAAAGGAACTGATTATCGAGAGAGAATACACTAAGTGGCCCACATAAATGTAACATCGAACTGCACACAATCTGACTCCAACAAGCTCGCAAGAGCTATTACATTTTTATAATGATACGGTCATAATTGTGACCAAAGGACGAGATCGCGCACGTTTCACGCTTAACTATTCTCCGGTTCTGAGTACTGGAATCGCCTTTTTGCATATTTGAATTTATTTTCTTTATTTGTTCTATTTCTAAATTGCTTTTAAAGAGGTTCAGACGCTCAACGCACTAAGGAAATATAATTAACGGATAGCGTAAACAAATAATTTGTTTGTAATACAACGTCACCTATCCTTATCAACCACCTTACCACCTCCTGTCCCCTAAGAGTCTGAGACAACGACTAATCAATGTGAATCGAGACGGACTACGGGGATGACCAACTTGGTGTTGCCGACGTGAGAATTACGGCCGACGATAACAGACAGGCGAGTGTCGACCACATCTTGCCAGAATGAGCCTCGTCCCTCCTTATCTCCACGCACTCTTTGGCTGGTACTTATCTCGTCGACAGCCTAATCAGTGCCACTCGCAGTGAAGGACAAGCGCAAATGTTAACATAAACAAAAAAAGAGATTAGATTTGTCACGGAGGATTGTGAGATCAATCATTTTTCAAATAAGGCTATCAACCATGCGATTCTCCGATTATTGTTCGCAAGTAATCGTTTTTTACATTTTTTTTCGCAAAAATCTCTGATCATATATTCTATGATAGATTCATGAAATTGACAATTCTTTATCAGTGCGCTTTGCTCAGAACTTGTTCCAGATAAGCGTGGCGATCGATCGAGATGGGACGGTGACCGGCGTGTACACGCTGTCGACGCCCTTCTCGTGGAAGGAGATGGTCATGTCCTGAAGGGTGGAAACTTGAGATGAGCCGTTTCGTAATGTCAGGGCTAGTTAGGGAAGAGCGCGCTCTCTTCATTTTACACACTCTCTACGCGGCTCGGCCGGCGAGAGCGCTCGTAGAATGAAGAGACAACCTCTTCATTTTCCAGCTCTAACCAGTCTTGATCGAGTATGTTATGAGTATGTTTATAGTAATGGATACGGGTTAGGTACCTCGGTGTCGTTCCGGTTCAGCACACTAATGTAGCGGCGCCCATCCGCCATCACGGCACCCACTGCCTCGACGTGCTTAGGAACACCAGCGGGCAGCGTCAACTTGACGACACGTGAACCGGGCTTGAGGAACTTGCTGGAAAGATGGGTTTTCAAATTGGAGAGAGGTTTCTGGTCACCTGAAGTGCGCCAGCATGTAGTACATGGGCTGCTTGAGGAATTCGCCCTTGTTCGTCTCGACGATAATGGGGGAATCGACAAAGTTCATCGCCCAAGTGTACCCACCCTATGAAGGGAAATGAGGATTGAGAAGACAAGGTATGAAGAATGCATACTCAACTACCAATATGAACACACACCTGAGTGTTTAGTGCCATATTCCAGTCGACCCATCCTCCCACCCAGTTGTTGAGGTCCTGAAAGTATTATCTTGATTAGCAGTCCAGATATGTTAGAAATACCAGACCTCAATGATCGAATGAGCGTAGTCCTCGCCTCGTGTGTAGTTGCCGATGCTCGGCCCACGCCCCTGCCGGTCAGACCATCCCTGGCAGGCCTGACAACAATCGGTTACTGTAATTCTCCTCTTAGGATATGCCCTATTTGTAAGGTTGATCTCTTTGGCTACGGCGACATTGGAGAGTAATATTTTACGCACTTCAGTGCTCAGGATGAACTTGTCGGGGTGCTTCTCGTGCGTGTGCGTGAGGGCGGACACAGGGAAGACGGGGTCCTCGTACCAGTGGACGGCGATGCCGGCGATCAGGTCGGCCGCCTCCTTATCCTCCAGCAGCTGCAATCATAATACAAATACAAATATTTATTCCATCCAATTATAAATATTCATGAATATGTATTCCATCCAAATACATATTTATTAATTATAAATATTTATTCCGTTCAAGGGGGTATAAGAGATTCGGTAACTGTCATTGAAGTTGTTGATGGAAGGTGCGTCGCTCCTTGGCGATTCGATGGGGAATATAATTTCACCATAATTGTGAAATAGAAACATTTTATTGAGGCTAGTTTAGGCTTAATTCATTCCCGATTGCCCTAAACCGTTTGCCGTTATCTCTACTTATGCGCTCACCACATCTGCCCAGCCGGGAAGGTACCATCGCTGATCGTCCAGCCCCATGATAATCATGTCCTTAGTGGCGGGTGACGATTTGAGCGCAGGCGACAGGTTGTTCTTCACGAAGTTTCTGAATTGGGAAAATCCGTGGTTTCCATCTGCCTCTGATAGTATTCTAAGAAAGTGATGCGGGGAATCAGATATGAGTCAGATTATGAATGGCTGACACAAATAGCTCTTCGCTGGAGATTTTGTCATCGGGGACATAGCTCAGGGGTAGAGCGCGCGCTTCGCACGTGCGAGGTCTGGGGTTCGATTCCCCAAGGCTCCAATATATTTTGCCAGAATTTATCTAAAGTATATATTTTTGAATTTCCAGTAGACCTTTCCATGGGCGCATCGAAGAACATTGACTGCCAGAGCCAATCAGGGTTAGCGCCATTCATCGGCTCGTTCTGAGGTGAAACGCCCCAGAATGGAATGCCCTCTGCGAGATACGCCTCGAAGAACCTGAATGCTAGCGATGTACACTTCTCTTAATAGGGAATGGTCAAAGTCCGCGGAAACGAATCTGAAATCGGTTGTCATACGCATTTTAGTCATCGCGAGGGATGCACGAATCCATATTCAAAAGTTGCAAAAGTCATCTGGAAAGACTAAAAAATCGATGTCCCAAAATCTATTGCACGCGCGCGCAGCACGATAGTGTCAAGTGTAAGACGTATCCTCCGATATCCCACCATGGCTTAGCCGGCCCCGCTGACAAACGCGATATCGCTGGTTCAATGCCCGCGCCTTGCATTTCTTTTGCAATTTTTTTTATAACACTTCGGAGACTTCGATCTTCTGATTTATTTCATTTTTCTGAACATTCATTAATGATTGGTTTTGCTAGTAAATTCTCATTTCGTAATTTGGTAGATCAGTGACGATCTCTTATTTCGTCATTTTTCACAACTCCTCCCTCTCTCCGACTGTTGCATCAGTCGTGAGCGACCAAATGAAACTTGCAAAAAAATTTGCACGGGTATTGAACACGCGACATCTCATTTGTAAGCGCGGCATCATACCGGCTAGGCCACATCGTATGACAATCGATTTCAGATTCGTTTCCGTGGACTTTGACCATTCCCTATTTAGGAGCAAATTAAGAAATCGTAACTCACTTGACAAAATACTTGGCCCAAGTCTGGTAGTATTCGCCGCCCTCTGGTCCGCGCAGTTTTGCGCCACCCTGAAGAAAAATCAGAAATACCACGAGTCCCTGATAGGTTTGACCAAGGGCTGATAGACCACGAGCTATTTTTATAATTCAAACATAATCTGTTCATAAGCCACTAAAGCAAGTTGTGCTGGATGACCTTCATATCATCGTTCTCCTTCATCCAGCCTGGCGCAGACCAGGGAGCCGCGAACAGACGCAGACCACCACTATTCTTTTGCAGCTCCAGTGCTTGCTTGATGTAGGGGATCTGAAAACTTTATCGCGTGATAATCACAGACTCCGGCAATCATGGTGTTCACAAAAAGTGATCGTGAAGGCACATCGGCACCCGACCCTCTTTTGATCGCATACTCGCCGATTGTTCACCACTACACAGCGTGTCAAAAAGCGAAAATCCTTTGTTCGGCGCGGCGCTGAGCCATTGTAAAACTTATCTCAATCTTCACATTCCGATCGATCAAAGCGGTCGGAACAGAGTGAATAAGAGGGAAGGTAAGAGAGAAATACAAATTAATTAAAAGAAAGAAATTGAACGAAAAAGTGAGTTGATGTGGCAAGATGCTTCTGGATTACTTTCAGACCATGCTGATTTCCCAGCACGCCGCGATTAACAGTTTTCGAGTTTTGCAATTTTCTAACCCGTTTTCCAAGAAACTGAGCAATGGAAAGACCTTCACCATTATTATTTTCTGAATCCTCATGACAAATTCTCGAATTTGATGTGTTCGGAATTTCCAATTTCCTTCTTATATTCGAGATATTTGAGTTAAACGATTAAAAAAAAACAATGTTTTCTCATATATTTCGAAAACGAAGACGAAATTCGAAATTCCGAACACATCAAATTCGAGATTTTGTCATGAGGATTCAGAAAACAATAATGGTGAAGGTCTTTCCATTGCTCATGTTCTTGGAAAACGGGTTAGAAAATTGGAGAAATCTAAAAATGTTCATCGTGGCTTGTTGGGACATCAGTTTGGTTTGAAAGTCACCCAGAAGCATCTTGCCACATCACATCACTATTTCGTTCGATTTATTTCATCAAATAAATTAGTGTTTCTCACTTACCCTCCTTCTTATTCACTCTGTTCCGACCGCTCTGATCGATCGGAATGTGAAGAATGAGATAAGTTTCACAATTGCGCCGCGCCGCCATTCTTCCTCTCTGGCACGCTGTGCACTAGTGTTTACGTCCCAAAACTCGTCTTGCCTTGTACTGGAAATCGTCGTTCTGCAGGGCAAAGTTGGTCAGATTGAAGTCTCCGTCGACGTCATCGTAACTGTATTCACGAAGGGCGAAATCCGTGCTGGCGATGGGCACTCGACCCAGCGTGTATTCACTGCCTGCAGAGAATGGTTGTCATTTCGGCTTTGACTCTCTCCATTCTACATACTATCTCGACGGTGTCAGAGAAACGAGAAAGTGTGCAGAATGAAGAGAGTCGAAAACGGAAATGACATCACTTCCTGCAGAGAATTTTCGGATGTGAAGTCTTAACTGGTCAGGGTAATCACTTTGATTGCAACTGCTCAATGCTATTTAATAAAAATAAATTTCTAGGGTCGGAGTTAAGAGTTCGTCTCCTCATTACACTCGCTATCTCGTCACTGGTTCGGTCTAGAGAGAATGAAGAGACGAACTCTCACAGCCATAGGGAAGGATTATTGCATCGTTCAATCTCAGATGAGAGCTTGCTCGTGGGCTAACAAGACCATCTGAGGGGACGATAAAGAATGACTAGCGTACCAGAGGGACCGAAGTACTGCTTGATGAGCATGTCCTGCGTGTCCTTCCTCAGCGAGTTCAGATTGATGCCCGTGCTGTCGGTGAAGGCGCCGCCGAACCCGAGAATCTCCTAGAATTAGGAATCAATGCTTTCTCGTTAATCTAATAATTAACAGAGTTCTTATAATGAAGAGGATAATTCATTGCGAAGACATCCATACCTGGAAGACCGTCAGCGTGTCCAACTCGGCAGTCAGACTTCCTGCATCAGTATGGCGGTTTAAATCAGTGTCGAAATTTGAGGGCAAAGGTTAGGGTTTGCCGGAAATATGCACTTCATGTAGCAGTTAGTTTCCGCTTTGTTTTCAACACTCTCATATACAATGAACGAAACACCATATTTCTTGTGGCACGAATTATTATCGAGTTTGCAATTGGGGATCACCAGTCGGTTTGGATGTCTGCTTCACGGTCGACTTGTCCATGCGAGCGCCTGTCAAGCTCGTACGGTACATCACCGCCTGATAACAATTTGTGATTTTTCGTGCTTGGTGTAGCCTGTCATCATAAGAATACACATCAAGGGAAATAGGATCATTCTCTAATATCCATAGCCAATCAATTCATTCAATTTGTTCGTACCAACCGTAGGTCAATCAATCGGTGTTCCCACATCATCACGCTTCTCACCGTTCCGGGTGCGACGAATCCCTCCAGTGCTTCGATGTCATCGCAATGCGTCCCGTTGCAGACGCAAACCGTACCATCATGGTAGTCACGCGGAACGCAGCCTGGAAATATTCTTACTTTAGGAAGATTGTGATTCTAGTTTTCATAGGCAGTGTGTCTTGATCTTTCTCTTTCCAAATCAAAGTTATCTCTATAATTTCGATTAAAATTATAGCAGTGATCATCAAATGTCCACTATAGCGGTATCAGAAAAGTGATCAATTGTGTTTTATTGAGAAACGGCATGAACATTGTATCATAATATTGATTAGAAAGTTGAGAATTTCTCACCAGGCGTTGCTCCAGCGACTGCTAAAAGCGAGACAATAACTAATGCGGTTGTACTCCTCATTGGGCCGAGTCGAGAAGCGATCCATTTCCTTATCACTCTAGCGACCCTCGCAATCCATTTTATGAGTGGCATGCGATCGTTGGTTTACAAGTTGAAGAGGAAAAGTAGGGATGCGATAGAGTTGGAGAGGCAGGAATTAATCAATCAGAACATTTGCATTTTTCACACGTCTGCCTTGTTCATTATCGCCGTATCTTCTTTTTTTGGAAGCAATAGAGTTGCTGCAGACTTATTCACACTTTATTCAAACATACACAGTATGTAAATGAAGCAATCAAAATGTGCCTCATGTTTGATCTAACTAAGCAGTAAAGCAATCAATGGTAAAATGCATGCAACGAATCCCCAATTGATTTGATGAACTGCATTGTACATCACTCCTTGCGCTGGGCCGTTCCATATTACTGTAACTATCGAATGGGGCGGAACGTATGCAGTAGTGAATGCATTGGCGATGCCCTTCTCCCCAATGGAAAAGGTTATGTCCTGCGCAGAAATGGGTAAGAGATAGGGCTAGCAATTTGTGTCCAATGGACTGTCTGGGACACTCGAGTGTCTATGTCTCAGACACCATTGTGTCCCAAATTGAAAATTTAAAACAAAGGAACAACAAAGGAAATTTCATTCCGGACACAATAGTGTCCGAGAGGCGAGAGAGTATTCTTATTTCGGATCATTCCTGTCTGAAAACTCGAGAGTGTATCGGTTCGTTCGGACACAAATTGCCAGCCCTAGCAAGAGACCTGCAAATGAGACCTGAAAAAGAGCTACTCGGCTCACCTCAGTATCATTCCTGTTCAGTACAGTGACGTATCTCTTTCCATCCACCATCACTGCGCCAAGGACGAACACTTCCGACGAATGGTCGGGAAGATCAACCTTCACTCGACGTGCACCCGGTTTGAGGAATTTACTAAAAATCGGGTAGATCATTGACGTGATTCATGTGCCCACCTGAAGTGCGCCAGTGCGTAGTACATTGGTTGTTTGTAGAATTCGCCGAAAGATTCATTGACTATAATAGGAGCGTCGACGTAGTTGAGAGCCCATGTGAAGCCTCCCTTTGAGAATTGGTTAGATACGAAAGTAAAGGTATTGCCTAGTTCAGAAAATTCGGCATCGACTCTCCTCGATTCGCATGCTCTCTCGTCGGTCAGGGAAACGAGAGAGTATCAAAAATGAGGATAGTCAGATCCCGATTTGTCACCACTAATATTGACTACCTCCATATCCAATACCATGTTCCAATCAGTCCACCCTGCCACCCAGTTGTTGAGGTCCTGAATAGAGTAGGTCAAGATTTGACATGGGGAAAATTCTCACCGAGATGACGGAATGTGCATACAGTTCCGCACGGTGAAACCAACCGAGACGAACGCCTTTTTCTTGCACTTTCAGCCAACCGTTGCAAGCCTGAAATATTGATTTTAAAATGGATATCTTGGAGCTTCAGCTACGTATGCTAGCTCAAATACAAAAATACCTCAGTTGCAAGCAGGAACTTGTCGGGGTGTCTCTCGTGAGTGGTGGCTAGTAGAGAGATGTTGCTGTTGGTGTCGTTGTACCAGTGAACGCCGATGCCAGCCACGTACGAGGATACCGCGGGGTCGGAAAACATCTGCAATGCACAGAGTACGTTCTTGTGCGCATTAGTGTTGCCAAATCGGAATCCGACCATCCTCTTTTCACGTGCTATCTCGTTTCTCTGACTGGCATGAGATCATATAAATTGCGGAAAGTATCTCCGATTTGCCATCACCAGTGTGCACGGATAATTATACGATGCGAGATTATGCAGAAAGGAAGATTTTGCCAAGCATACCAAAATAAATAAAATCAAGATTAAAAAATAACGTACTACATCAGCCCACTCGGGTAGTGCGAAACGATTGTCGTCCAGTCCAATCACAATCACTTCACGAGATGCATTAGACTTTCTCATAGCTGGTCCGAGGTGATTCTTCACAAAATCACTGAAATGAGCTTTATCCTGCTCTATAACCCGGGAAGATCAACCTTTCACGTTTCTTTACAAATCTATCTTGTTTTACTTCCAAATACATAGATACTTATACATAGATTCGTGTTAGAAAGATGGACGCACCTCTCCCCCTGCGCATCAAAGAACATGGTCTGCCAGGTGTAATCTGGATCCGATCCGGTCGTCGGCTCATTCTGAGGGGTGACAGCCCAGAAGGGAATTCCCTGTGCGAGATACGCCTCGAAGAACCTGGATATCTCTCTTTAGCGTCTGAACAAACTTTCATGCTCACTTGACGAAATAGTTGGCCCACGTGACGTAGTACGGTCCGTCCACATCTCCACGGAGCTTGCCACCACCCTGATCAGGAACGAGATGAGGACACCAGGAATTAGATAACCGGAAACTAGGTTATCAGGAAAAGGTTTCAAAAAAGGTAAAGAGCACCCGTTTCTCCACGCACATTCGTCCTACGAGTCACATTGCTAGGCCAGTGTATCAGGAGCCAGAAACAAAAAAGTAAAATAAAGAAACAGCGCGACACCTTCATCTCGCCATTGGTCTTCATCCAGGCGGGCGGCGACCAGGGCGAGGCAAAGAGGCGCAGACCGCCCGTCGACGCCTGCAGCTCTATCGCCCGCTTGATGAAGGGAATCTGTAATATTGAACAGATTTACGTCTCGTTTGGACTATCGCAGGTTCTTCGAGGCGTATCTGGCACAGGGCATTTCCTTCTTTGCTGTAATCCCTCAGAATGAGCCAACGACAGGATTTCTAACAAATTGCAACTCTAAACCCCTGCAAACCTTATATTCGAAATCGTCCTTCGGTAGTGCAAAGCTCTTCAGTTCAAAATCGCCATCGACATCCGCATAACTGTACTGGCTGTAGGAGAAGTCGGTGCTGGCAATGGGCACTCGGCCGATGGTATATTCGGTGCCTGGAGCTAACTAATTTTTGGTGTCACGTACAGTTATGATACCAGTGGGCCCGAAGTACTGCCTCATCACTTTATCTTGCGCGTCCTTCGGCAACGATAGAATGTTGATGCCGGTGCTGTCAGTGAAGGCGGCACCAAACCCGAGTATCTCCTGGTAAACCGTGGAGGGATCCAGTTCGATAAGAAGACCATCTGAAAGAGAAAAATCTTCATTCAAGAAGCGCATACTATTGATGAGGGTTGTCAGCCTCCATACCGTACCCGGCTGTGTTGTCTGCTTTCTCGTTATCTTGTCCATGCGTTCTCCTTGCACGTTTGTTCTATAGATAACAGCCTGGATAATTTTTTTCTTCATATTTTCAGTCCTCGATAACTCACATTCCCTCGAGGAATTCTGTCCAGCGGTTCGATATCATCGCAGTGAGTTGCATTACAAACACAGACAATGCCTTCAGGAAACATGCGAGAAATGCAATCTGAAAGACGGTTTGGGATGTGCTGGTAAGAAAATACATACCTGGAGTAGAGTGAACCAAGACGACTAGCGCCAGTAGAGATATCCGAAGTCCCAATATCATTCTGTGACTGACTGATTGAGTGATGTATGAAGATCCCTCGTATGCCATCTGCCCCTTCAATAATGCCTTGTAAAAGATGAACAATCGATATCTGTTAAATTACATATTTGATAAACATGACATGTATGTTTTTTTTTAAAATCATTTGCCTGCAAACTGTCCGTAAATGAAAACAAGTTGACGGTGAGCAGTGTTTCTGGTGGAGTGGAGGTGATTGAGATAAGGGCTGCAGGGTTGTTTTGCCCTGATACATGATCGGGCACAGGAGGCAAATGGTCAACAAAGTGACGATGAAGATCGAGAAAAATACACAACTAATACGGAGTTGACACTCACCTCGAGGAGGGAATGAATGATATCGCATACGCCCATTACAGATCGGACAAAGTACATCAAGGATTGTGATTATTCAATAATTTATGCAAATCTTATGCCTCGAAAATAGCAGAGGAGGTCACAACATATTGTTCAACCGATGTGCAGCACTGACCTTTTGTGTACGCCACGAATCACCACCAATAAAGATCATTGTGTTTATCATTGAAACAAGGATCGGTTGATGGCTAACAAATACATGGAATGGCTGGAAATACACGTCGGATATGGGAAGAAACCGGTGATTCGGATACTGAGTGTTGTGGGTATTGTTCGCGATAGAAGAGCCAGCCCGTTTAGTATCGTCGTTGATCTATGAGCACAACTCGTTGGTGTGACTCGTTGCGATAAGGGAAGCCAACACAATGTCCTTGGTCCTTGACTCACGTCCAAGTACATGGGTTCGGGGTCACTTCACCCAGTCCTTGGGTAGCGAGTGGCAATAGGTAGGAATTGGTTTGGCTGCCCCGACCACTCTACCATTATCGTAACCGTTGACGTAGTTGTTCGTCATTGGCGCTCGTATGCCCCAGGGCGCGATTTCTGAAATTTATTGGTTGTCACTTCCCGATAACCCCGAAGCAACATGCTAGCGGCAGCCCGATCAAAAATCTCATAAACATAGGTTCCATGCTCCATCTTGGCAAACAATCGCTCATACAATACACAAGCGTATGAATAAATAATCGTGTACAAATAGGCAATTACCGTATCACAAAGGTAGACCTAGAATTATTAGTATTAGTCAAATATAGAGGAATATGCGAAAATAAACTATATACCTCCTCTAGCCCAATCTTGACCATTTGTCGGGACCGCTGTTTGGGAGTATTTTCCGCTGAAATGTTTTGGCTGACGATCACAAATTATATCATTTCAGAGTCAATCACAACAGATCGCATGCATTTTCGACTTGAATAGAATCACATGAAAGACACGACGGAAGCTCTATATTTTGCTAGACTCACTTGTGATAGTACTGGACGAACTCTTGTCTGAAAGGAAAATCTCTGTCTTTGTTTTCGCTTGCCGTGTCTCCGAAAATAACTCGTGTTTCTCCCCGACCACTAGCTCTCCGAACGAGCCTTATATTCATAGCGACCCTTTTCTCGACAGAAGCTAATTGAATACAGCTTATTTCAAGTTATATTGGTAACGGTTAAAGTACCGACAAGCGGGAGAAAATCGTTCCATTTACGGAAATTTTCGATATTTTACCGTAAACTAATCAATGAAACGATTAGATTCTAATCAGGCTAATCGATGAAACGAGTCTTACTTGGCTCTATCCCGTATCCTGTTGAGTGCGGTATCAGGGGAGTGGTCCTTCTCGTGACTTCGCATCTTCTCGTGATGCGTGTTGTGATCGCTCACTCGCACTCGGCGCAGGTGCGATTTCTGAATATTGATTTTTTTATTTAAAAAATAGTTTCAAAATACAACTACAGATCTAGAGATCTAGCCGTTCGGAGATCTAGCCACCCGATCCGACACGATAGACGGACCTCCGTTCTATCTACACCTCACACATATTCTCTTGTAAACATGCCCTCAGAAGGAATAAATATTGAATGAATGAATGAACTAACCTGCTCCTGCTCACTCATTTCGCTCAGCTTGTTCTTGTGCGGAGTCATGATGATCTCCTCCTTGTTCTTCACCAAACTGCAAATGCCAAGATCTAAACCCATATTCGCACATAATGTGTTGATGATAAAGAGTGTAAGGATCATCATTTCGACATTCAGAGGTACAGAAGCCTACTTGATCTTTGCCGCGCTGCCGATCAGCGGATGCACTGATCGCTTGGCGCTCTCGAGCGAATAGAGAGGGGCAATCTGAAAATTTTTTTTTCTACTCTTTTTGTTTTTACCATCACTCCACCGACCCGCCGTGACTAACATTTTCTACCGATTTCAGTTCACAATCAGGGTGCATTCCCTTTATCCACTGATTCTGTAAATGAGATTAACCTTGTGTGATCCCCAGAACTCGTCTTTCTTCTGAGTGGGGATCTTCGCAAGACCTTCTTCAACGAGTGCGTATCCCGTCTGGAAACAGTACTGATGCTTTGATAAAACTCATATAAAAATAAAAACAATTAATTCACAGATTATGAGTGTAATTAACGACTCGATGCTTTCTTTGTCATAGGTTCTACAACAAGATCTCTATAACAAGTCTCTATAAAAAGATCTAATGACTCGCTCGAGCAAGTCTCAAATGCTCTAGATATTGAAATGCACAGATAAACAGGTCACAGACGATACACAAAATGACAAAAAAAATCAGACCGATCCGGGTGCCCAGGGTCCTTCGACGATTTCGATCCCAGTCTGAAAGTCAACACGACACCATTACATAAAGGCATGCATTCATTCTCATCAGACACAAAATTACTTCTACTGTTTACAGCAGTACGAATACGCGTAATGCCGGACATTATTCTAATACGATTAACGACCACACATCAATTCCACTAGAGTTCTAGATACGAAAGCCGCAGATAACTTTAACTCTATATATTTTCGCAGAACAAATAAACTAACCACTAGATTCTTGTCTATGATGTAGTTGCACTCGAGATCATCGTCATCCTCACCGAGGGGGTTGAGTAGGGCCTCCGCAACCTGATGAAACATCTGGATTAACCAAATGGAAACAAC
The DNA here is from genome assembly GCA_036245825.1 of Pristionchus entomophagus. NCBI lineage: Eukaryota > Metazoa > Nematoda > Chromadorea > Rhabditida > Neodiplogasteridae > Pristionchus > Pristionchus entomophagus. The sequence continues at coordinate 47,341,343 of BTSX01000004.1, read as the reverse complement.
CTATCTTTATCCTCTGCTCCGATTAGCTCTCACTTTACGAACCGCAGTGGATTTTGGATTTTAACACATTTATCAAGAGTAGGCTCTGATGTGCATGGCGGGCCATTTATGATTTCTTGCTTGTCTCAGGAACCGCAATGACTTTCATAAATACCGCACAGAAAAACTGATTTTAGAGATCAATCCCTCGCTGCGACCCCACCCCTTTCGACACCATCGACGGACCTCCGTTCTATGCGACACATAACAGTTATTCTCTTAAAACATGCCTCCTGACGGAATAAATAAGTATCGTACTTCGTAAACAAAACCGAACAAGTGAACAATTTTGTTCATTTTTGTCACTTTTTGAAAGTCGCGCGTGACAAACTTAAAAATTTTAATTTTTGTTTTTTAAATTTTTTGTCCACTCCGATTTGCCGGAATCTATCGGACATGTAACGGTGAAATATTCCTTTAAAATGGGGAAAAAAAGAGAGCAAAAAATATGAAAATTGAAAATAAACTAGGGATTACGATAGAAATTATCTACCTACCTCATACTACCGTAATCACTGACTTAGAGCTCTCGTTTTTCTCCACTTTAAAGAAATATTTCAACGTGACATGTCCGATCGATTCCGGCAAATCGGGGTGGACAAAAAATAAGAAACAAAAATTAGAATTTTTAAGTTTGTCACGCGAATTTCAAAAAGTGACAAAAATGAACAAAACTGTTCACTAGTTCGGTTTTGTTTACAAAGTACGATAATGAATTAATTAATTAATTAATAATGAATTATAATAATAATTAATTAATAATGAATAAATAATGAATCAATGAAACAATCACCTTCATCCATCCCATGTACACGATAAACTGCACCATGGTCGTGATGGGCAACCAGATGTCGAACTGCAATAATCGATCACTATTCTAGAAACAAATAAACGTCTCGGTCGATAACGAGTCTACAACCGATAACGTTGTCCGAACGCAAGAAACAGAGTGCGGGGTTTTCTGCAGCAACACAAGAAGCTAGGAGATATCTAGTCGATACGTGGAGTGTTAGTGGAATCTCGGCCATAGCATGTCCAACGAAGGGAGTTTCTATTAGTGATGTCGTTTCGGTTATCGATTCTCTCCATTCTGCACAATTTCTCGCCGGTCAGGCAGACGAGTGTGCGGAGTGGAGAGAGCCAAAACTGAATGTACATCCCTAGTCTCTATCAACTGCTTCTTCTCCACACATACGATACTCACCCTCTCATAGGTTGCCTCGTGACCTGTCTAGATATGGAATTTGTATGGGGAACGCGTAAGCAAGGGGTTAGGTGAGCCTAAGCGTGTCGAGACTAAGAAAATGATATCTTCACATTTCAATGACCCAGCTGGGTGGAATGAAGATTGCATTTCTCCAGAAGTCATACATAATTTAGACAGTCCGAAAAGACTCACAGCGCCTCCGTCTCTTGCTCCTTGTCTGACGAGGAACTGACGACCAACGAGACAGATGACGAAATAGAAGCGAACGGCCAGAAATATCACCTAAAATAGACCTTATTTTATCAATTCATTTGTAGATATTTTGCGTTTTACGAGGTTCAAGGCCATATATAGAGACCACAGCGTCGAGAGCCGATTTCACTTAGTCAGGCGAAAACCAGTGCCAACGGTTCCCTCTGGGACCCAATAACATCATACTGTTGCTCGTTTGTCGAAAACTCAACTCGTTCTCGTGAAAAAATTGAAACGGTGATCTCGAGGCCTCCACTATGCATTATTCGCCTAATCCACCCTCGCACAATCATGTAATGCACTTGAAACAAGCCAACGAATGGTCTTGTGGCTCTATCGGTAGCGCGCTCCTTTATCAAACCCGAAACCCCCGGTTCGAGTCCCATCCTTTGCAACCAGTTTTGCTAGTTGTCAAGATAAACAACGGAAGTCGGAATTCGAATTCGCGCGTACTCTTGCCGTTTTTGCCTTTTGCCGAGGTCCGACAATTCGAGGATTTAATTTTCCCTTCTATTTTTATTCTAATATTAATTTAAAAATATAAGTCATCAATTACGAGTGGAGCAGCGTGTTTCATTCATTGGAAGTGCCTCAATCCCCTCTTCTCAACCTAATTTTTCCAATTTTAACCTACTTAGACTTTGTTGATCAGGCTGCTCCACTCGTCATTTGTAGAGTAGGTCGATATCTACATAAAACACTTTGGAGCGATTTGATCGGTTAAGAATTAGAGTTGTCGGACCTCTTGCGGATTTTTGGCAATTCTCTATCCCTCCCAAGTGGGCGGAGCCTGTGGTCTTTAGCCATATACAGATCTGTTTTTGCGTTTAATTGGGCTCTCTTAACGTCTTCGCTTTAACTGTACTTGCCTGCGGATAAACAAGGGGTACCGGCACCCAATCGTACTTGAGTAGGGAGGCCAGACCGTGCCGGAACTTGTTCACTTCCTGCAATTATCGTCTGTATTTGATACCCAATTTAGGATGTAGACGAAGACAAAAAACCTCGACAATCTTGGTCATGATGTAGAAATCGTCGATGGTTCCGGTGACCTTGCAGTCGTAGATGATGTTGATCGACCATTGGATCGGCGCCCAGTATCTGCACGTACACTAGTTGCATTCTATCGGTAAAAGGTAAATATACGTCCCGAGACTGGGCTCGCTCACAGCTAGGCTGGTGATACAATAGTCATATCCTATCAGTAGCATAAGCGATCTTCTTTTCGGTAGAGGATCACCACATGTTAATCATGAGCAAATCGTTCGGAGAGTTGGAGACTGCAAGAGATCACGAGACTGACCTGCTGTAGGGATCATGAATGCCCTCCAGAACGTACATTTCCTCCTCGGTGAGCAGACCTCAAACAAGAAACATCATCCCGATGAACGACCATTTTCCTTACAATCCAAAAAGCAAATAATCTTACCACTAGCTGCGAGTGTATCCAGAGTTGGGAAGCGCTTACGCACCTGCAAACAGCATTTAGTATGTGATTACAACTCTCACAATCTGTAGGTCTTCGAGAATATGAAGCAACTCGTTTGTCGAACTTGATGATGCGGGTTGGCAATTCGATCCTCATTGCGACGTTGCAACCTTTCCTCCCGTCGTCTATTGCGAAATTAGGCGAGGGGGAGGTTGCAACGTCGCAATGAGGGTAGAATATCCAACCCTTAGATATGTGTTATGAATTCATTGTGATGCCCTATTCGATAGTTTTGCCAATGTACCTGCATGGATATGTCCCTGAGCACGAGTGCCTGACTGAGTGTCATGTATCGGACGAGGTTCCGTCTCAGTATCCTCACACGCTCGTCGCCGCCTCGGATGTACGTGGAGAACAGAATGGCCGCACTGGAATAATTAAAACATTAAACAACGTTATCCATTTTAAACATGCTGTTATACGATCATAACCGTAATGATAAAATCGATCTTGATTCAAATTTATGTTCAGTGGTGTGTTGCAGAATGTTCTATACAATTTACTCGAGATACCGTCTCTGGTGAGAAGAATCTCAGAATATTTCTCAAATGAATAATACTATGTTATGCATTATATCTTGCTATAATTGCCTGTCAAAAAAAGTTTCTGATATATGATTTTCAGAACGCGTCTGATCTACGTTTTATTATTATTTTCTGGCATACGGAAAGATTGAGAGTCTAATAGTGGATTCATCTTCTAGACAGACTGAACAAGGCAGATTCATCTTATCTTTCAGCCCCTGTCAAATCGGAATACAGCATAGAATTGTTTTTACATTTCGCACCAAATTCGTGATCACAATCGGACAACACACAGAAAACGGCGTATTAATTTTAATACCGAGGTGTGCTCGTGGAGGCACCACGCACGCAAAATGTATTCAATATAATACGTTTTGTGTGCGTGGTGCCTCCACGAGCACACCTCGGTAATAAAATTAATACGCCGTTTCCTGTGTGAACTGAAATGGAACTGACTCATCGATCCATCCGATGTTGCTCAGTATGCTCTGCCATCTTCCAACCACGAAAGTGACGAAGAAACCGAGCAGAAAAGTGAGAGGGATATTAGAGTCCAGCTTCTTGTCCATGTACTCCACGAGTGACTCGAAGTTCCTGAACAATTTCGTTGAACGAGTTCAAAGAAACATGAAGATCATCCCGTGGACACTTCGTTCTGGTAGCAACTGGTTTCAACGAATTTCGAGAATTATTCAACAACAAATAAGTGTAGCGTGCGATTTATTCATAGAGACTAGGCTCGTGCTCTGATCCCGACTCTATTATTCAGAAATCTCTGATAAGGGTTAGATGTGTGAAAGGCTGGATAAACTAAGCACACTTTACGACCCTTTGAAGAGGGGCGACCCTTCTCTTTCACCATCAAGTGCGAAAGAATGGCTAGTCCATGAAAAGTCTTACTTCTGTTGGCGTTCATCCAGCACGTAGCGGTAGATGAACGAGATACTGAGGAAGATGATGGTCCAGACTGTCAGTTGAGATAGGACAGCCTCAATTCGAACGACTATCATGGATATTGTTTATTAGTGTCGTATCGGTTTTCGACATTCTGCACACTGTCTCGTTTTTCGGCGAGATAGTGTGCGGAATCGAGAGAGCCAAAACCGAATGTACATCCATATTGTTTAGGCATTTCAGATCATCGAAACAACGACAAGGGCCTAGTATACTCCACGAAAGACACTTCCTTCAGGCCATCTTTGGGCAACATGCAGTAGCCAATGGCTACAATGAGTCAACGAGCCGGCGGTGGCAAATCGGCATCCGACTCTCCTCAATTCGCACGCACTCTTGCCGGTCATAGAAATGAGGGACCATGGGAATTGAGGAGAGTCGGATGCCGACTAGTCGACACTTGGCAGTGCCCATTGCGCCATCGATCAGCGTTATTCGGAAATATGTAAATTACATTAATGTACTCACTAGAGCGCGCAATTCGGTTAATCGTCTCTTCATTTCATACACTCTCTCACTGGTCAGAGTGACGAGATAGTGTGTGAAATGAAGAGACGGCGACCCGGATTGTGCACTCTATTACTCACTTTCCAGACACTGCCTCGCCAGCGGAACAGCAGGCGGAAGAAGCTCTTGAAGTTGGTCTGACTGACGTCGAGCGCGTACGATATAGTCATGACTGAAATGAGAGATTAAAGATCAAATCTTCAGTAGTTCTAGCCCAAGTGTCGATAGTGCGGAACGAAACACGAGCAACAGAGGTGACAGATAGTGATGGCAAATTGGCATCGACTCTCTCCAATTCGCACGCTCTCTCGTCGGTCAGAGAAACGAGAGAGCGCGCGAATTGAGGAGAGTCCGGATGCCGAGTTGTTACCGCAAATAGAGATCAAAACTTCAGTTGTTCTAGACCAAGCGTAGTGCGGAACGAAACACGAGCAAGAGAGATGACAGAAGATGTGGGCCAACACACAGGGAAGTATCCAGATGAGTGCTAATACGCGAAACGAGGAATAACTCCTGGTAGTTAGGGGGAACGGAGTAAATCGGATTCAGAAACACATTGACAAAGCAATTGTATGAGAAGCGAGGGGAGAAATGGAGAGAGTTACATACAACATCCCGCACAATGTCTGAGTGACACAGTCAATGTCTTTTATGGTATTGTTATCGACAGGGAACGCTAGCGATGTCGTTTCGGTTTTCGACTCTCTTCATTCTGCACACTGTCTCGCCGGTCAGATAACGGAGAGAGTGTGCAGAACGAAGAGAGTCGAAACGCGTAACAACATCACTAGTGAGTGCAGTGAAGTGAGAGAGATGCGGGGGATCTGATGGTTGCGCGTTCGCTCCCCTCATTTCGCATACTCTCTCACCGGTCAGAGAAGCGAGAGAGAGAGCGCGAAATGAAGAGAGTCAATCCTTAAATTACCAACCATACTGTTAAAGGTCCCAGGCTACTCGAGTCTAGTCTGTGAACAAAAACACTCCGACAAATGAGAAAAAGAACTCGTACTTCCAAATGGGAACGAATGACAAATTCACTGGCAAAGTCGAAAACAGGATAGTGCATTACTAACAACACTGGGGGCTGAATGGGATTTCCGGAGCGCTGGCGGATCTCGTTCCGAGTTTCCCAACAACAGACCTAATTTGGCGCGGAAACCAGCGGAAAGACAATTCAGGGATGACTCTCTTCATTTTGCAGCACGCGAAATGAGGAGAGTCATCCTTGAATTGTCAACCCTAGTTGTGTGCCGGTCTGTCTTCTACGCGGTTGCTCGGGGTGACTGTAAACGTGAGTCAAATGAGAGAAGAAAGAGGTTGACAACACTGGCGCGCGATACTCGTAAGTAGGGGTGGCTTGGCAAGAAATAGAATATGTTCGATCTCTCGCAGGTCAGAGCAACAAGAGTACGCTGCACGGAGAGAGCAGACAACCCAACGCGAAAGTAAGAAGGTCAAATTGGTTTGTGATAAAAGGGGAACAACAAGAGAAAGAGAGTGCGGTGAGTGGAGAGAGAGAGCGAGGTTCGAACGCGGAACTAAGAGGATCACACTTGTGAATGGTGTTGCTGGATCGAATGGTGTCTCCATAATGCATACTCTATCGTTTTTTTCAAACATCGAGAAAGTTGAGAACTAAAACCAAATAGCATCACTACTTGAAAGGGAGAGAGGAACCGAAAAGATGGGCGTAGACAGCAGGTTCTCCGTCATTTTTTGCGCTATTTGAGCGGAACATCGATCGAAATACCAAGCGAGAGTAAAAAAAAAAAAATACAACGAGACCCAGGGAGAAGACTTCTTGCAAAACATCACCTGCGGGCGGGAGTCGAACCTGCCTGCGTCGGCATGCCGGTCAGACACCATGCCCAAGCATAAACCAGTCAGACACCATGCCCGGGCGGGAGTCGAACCTGCCTGCGTCGGCATGCCAGTCAGACACCATGCCCATTACACGGTCTATGATGGACCGATAGAAAGACTATTTCCTTATGTTCTGTCCATAGACAAAAGATTATGAACTTCTTCCGCATTACCGAGAAAATCTCCCGATTTCGGTATTTACCACGCACGCCCCCTTCTTTCTTCTTCTTCTTCCCACGATCCCAGTCTCTTTTGTCTCTGTAATAAGCTCGCGCGGGGAAACGATTGACGACTGTATGGACACTTTTCCCCCTGCAAAGAAGAGAAGAAATTGTTTCCGGGGCGACTGTCGGTACAGTAGGAAAGGGAGAGAGGTAAATGGAGAAAAAATTATTTCCTTAAATGGGGGTATCAAATAAATAAATAAAAATAAATAAATCCTTGTATGCCATTGGTTCAATGTGGAACTCTTCTCAGACTCTAGACCTTTGCGTGCTCATTCAGCGGAATTAAGTAGAAGGCGCTCTCAAACTCACGCGTCTAGGCATATTTCTGGAAATTGTGTGACCAATCGCTAAGATTAGGAGAAAACCCGCCGAGGATTCATTCGCAAATGATTCTAAAACTAGTTTGACGAAGATTTTTTGAGAAAATATTGCGAAAAGGCTTAGAGGATGTATTCGCAAGCCGATTCTAGAACCAGCGTAACCAATCGTCTCTATTTTGAATAGAATTGGACCGAAATACAGAGCGGATTCATTCGCAAATGCATGCGGGACGAGATTTGTGACGCTTAAGTAGCGGAAAGCGCTCGTCTGACGTCACTATCTCCGGCAATAATATATAATAAATTATAGCTAATTGTATCGTAGAATCAATGTTGTCAACGAAAGGGGGTTGAAGCAGTATGCGAACGACTAGAAATCCGAAGTTTGCAGCAGATTCATTCACAAATGCATGCGCGAGATTTGTAACTAGAATTGGTAATTCAAGGATTGACTCTCTTCATTTCGCGCGCTCTCTCGTTTCTCTGACCGGTGAGAGAGTATGCTAAATGAGGAGAGTCGTCCTTGAATTGTTAATTCTTTTTGTGACGCCGAAAAAGCGGCGGCTGCGAGCAGCACTCGTCAGACGCCCGACCACTACTATACCGACAATAACAAAAGACGTGGTAGAGGAGAAAAGTGGGGGGGGGATGAATGGGCGGGAAGGATCTCCACAGATTCCATTACCTTCCCATTCCCCCTCCTCTTCCAGACTCGAGGACTCATCAGGTTAGGTTGGGCGGAAAAAAAACGAGAGCGCGCGCCGAGCTTGCAGGCTGGAAAATGGTGGAGGAAAACAGCATGAATACACCTGCTGCAGTGAGTGGGGGGGGGGGGAGATAGCCCGAGGGGGGCTTGGTAATTTTTAGAATAATATATTATCCACGCTTCCCTGGTCCCGTTCTTTCCTGCGTTCCGGAGAAAATCCATTAATGGCCTCTGCCAATGGCCAGTGCACTTCAGAGCCTATTCTTGAAAAAATACAATGAATTCCGGATACAAATAAATCTATGGCCGCTGATCGCGAAAGTAATCTTTGAATGGAAAGCCAAGCTCGCAGAATCTAGAAAGCAGGAAGCGCACTGGTCCGCAAAACGTTTCGAGTGTGTCCCAAAGAACTGCTCGTGCTCTTCTAGCGACAACGATAAAGTATGTCACGCAACGAGGAAACCAAATGTGGTCCGCCGTCTCTTCATTTCCCACTCTCTCTCGGCACTCTGACCGGTTAGAGAGTGTGTGAAATGAAGAGACGGCGACCCGTATTTCGAACTCTAGAGGAAACTTGGGCGCGGCGCTTCCAAAATGCATCTGAAGTGGAGAGAGAGAGACGCAAGAATGCTTAGTCTTCTTGAAGACTTGAGAGGACTCGGGGGCTCTTGAGGGCCAGCACAGTCTCGAGGACGCGTCAGAGATACACGCGTAGGTCACTCTAGTGACTATTAGTAGTTACAAATCGGCACCGGCTCTCCTCATTTCGCACGCTCTCTCTCCTATCGGAAAAAGGAGATGGTCCGAGACAATAAGAGAGCTTCGTTCAGATTGGCTATCGCCTACTAGAGTTGGCAAATCAAGGATTGACTCTCTTCATTTCGCGCGCTCTTTTGTTTCTCTGACCGGCGAGATGGTGTGCAGAATGGAGAACGCCAAAACCGAATAGACATCTCTACTGGACGACGACGCTAAAGTGGAGACTGAAACTAGACGGAAAGCCGTCTAGAGATGCATCGCTCAACAAAGGCCGACGAATCACTGCGTCATAATTCGATTGTTACGAGAAGAATATAGCAGAGAGTAAGTAAGCAGCTCGCGTCAATGGAAGGTGCGAATTAGAGTTTTGAATAAAATTAGAGACGTCGTTGCGGTTTCCACTAGTGATGATTGGCGACCGACTCTCCTCAATTTGGGTGCTCTCTCGCCTCCCTAACCGTCGAGAGATCGCGCAAAATGAGGAGAGTCGATTTGTCATCACTAGTTCCCGCATCTCCTCATTCATAACGCGCTTTGATCGATCCGACAACAGTGATAGTGTTCGGAATGAGGAGAGTCAAAACCGAGATGACATCCCTATTGAGCACGTTCTCTGATCTACCCAACAATAGAGATAGCGTGCGCAATGAGGAGAGTCAAACACGAGATTTTATCTATCGTACACCACTGAACGTGCTTCAACAAGTACAGGATGTACGAAAAAGGTAGTGAGAATACAAGGGTGACATCACTAATTGAGCTATAAAAAAATCAGTTCACGTTGAGTTCGTCCGTCTCGAGCACAACTGCGGTGCTGTAAACATTCCCGAATGCATAAGGGAGCAGAGGCGTAGCCTTCTTCTACCCTCGGGCGGTTTACGTTAGGAGGCAATCCTTTCCATATACTCTCCTCATTATGCACAGTCTCTCGTCTCTCTGACCAGCGAGACAGTGTGTAGAATGAGGAGAGCACCTCTCCATAGGCGTCAGGGAGCACAGAACAGCAGCAGCAACTTCTCAGAAACGGGACTGGCTCTGACCTACCACCCCCTCGCTCAATGGCTCTACCAATTGTCCATCATGCAAAAGATTGAATGGGCAAAATTACAAAATTTTAAAGGAGAAATGACAAATGCGTTTAAATCAGAAACTGTTCAACGGGCACCGAAGTTTCGATAAATATTATATTGTAGTAAATTTAGGTACGTGACAAAACGATGCCCGCGACCGAACGCCGAGGGGGTAATTCGAGAGGTGAGAGACGATTTGTTGGCGGGTGAAAACAGAAATCGGATAGATGCGGCCAGGGGAATGGCCTCTGCAAGTTTTCATCCCAGGGTAAATAGGAGACGCGTATAGTTGAGCCAGCGGCAGTTTTCAGGGAAGGAACTAGTGATGTAATTTCGCTTTTGGCTCTCTCCATTCTGCACACTATCTCGTCGGTCAGAGAAACGAGGGAGTTTTCAGAATGTAGAGAGTCGATACCCGAAACGACATCACTAGAAGGAACTAGCAGAAAATGTCACCATTCATCATTAATTTTCGGCAGTCGGAAACAGAGCGCAGAACGGAAGAACACGCAAATAATTCAGCAGAAATTTGTCGAGAATTTCGCGAAAAGAATCACGCAAGGGCAGTAATTTGGGAGCGCTAAAAGGGGAGGAAATTGCTGGGGAAGAAGCTCAAGTCACACATCTTTCGCTGGTTTACTTTTCGAATATTACCGTATCTACCACTCTGCAGCGTTTTCTGCAAACTTCCGGGGGGGGGGGGGAAGCGTTTGCATACTAGATGCGTGAAAGGCTGGATAAACTAAACACACTCTAAGACCCTTTCGAGAGGGGGGAAGGAACCCCTCTCTTTCACCATCAAGAGTGAAGGAATGGCCAGTCCATTAGAGAACCAAAAAAAAACTAAAAATCCCCTTTTTGCAGCTTAGAGGCACTTCTTCTGAGGCTTAGTAGCAACTGTTGGAGTATGTATGAACACACGGAGACAAGCAAGAAGTGGGAAGAGAAGTGATAGACATGACTGATTCCTTGTTGATTTCAGCCGAACCAGAAGTTTCACTATTACACTCAAACTTTGGCATAAGTAAAGTTGAGCAACTGTTCATTAATTCAGTTGAGTAGGCCTAATACAGATTTGGAATTAGTAATGGACACTTCGTTCTACATGGGTGATCGAGAGAAGAGAAGAGAGCGGTCTCGACGGGAATTGGTTTTGACGCGGTGCCAGCAATGGTGACCCGCATAACGAATTGGTGGCAGCAAGGCAATCATTGCGGAAAGAACGGAAAAATACAAACAAAGCAAGCCGAATTCCACCAATCGGAAGTAGTGCGGACTAATGGGCGACTCTCAATCCCAGTCTCAGCTTGTTTTGACACCTCTCCAGTCGTGTGGCAGTCGACGTTCTCTCTCCCTCCTCTCCCCCCCCTCTCGACTCATCCCAACTCATTCCACGCTCTCCTCGATCAACACGCTCTCTCGTCCAGACCGCCTGAGGCCATTAATCACCCCGGTTAGAGACGGGAGGAGCGAAGAGGCGAATGGGACAATAAATTCGATCAAAAGATCGACAAATTGCGTGATTTTTCACACTAGTTCCTTGATTGTGAGGAGCAGAAATCAGTGAATCATGTTTTCCTTCCCGTTTCATAATTTGATCTTGATTATTGATGAGCTCAGTCACTTTGTTTTCTCGTTGAGAGTGCGGGTATTTCCGTCGCAGACGAAGGGACAGCAACTACTACAGAATAACACATTTCATTTCATTATAGCAATAAAAAGTCGAAAAGTTCGCTTTCTCTCATAATATTTCACGAAATTCTATTCAGATCTAGGATCCTAATGCACTTACTATGTGTGTCAACACTTTGAGATGGGTATGAGCAATAAATGGAGAGATCTTAGATCAAAACACGGTAGTGATAACCAGACTTGCCTGGTTTTGGCCGAAGTTCTAACTGCATGGAGAATGAAATAGCAGAAGGGGGTGATAATGGAAACGTGTGAAGAGGAAAGTGTTCTAAAAACGATACAACGTGAAAAACGTCGTAATATATTGAGAGGAATTGCAACTAAAAAAAAAATTTTTTTTTAATAATCTGTAAAAATCACAAAAACGAGTTGATCATGGTGTGAACGCGGTCGCTGCTCATCTCACGGACAAGATGGGCGGGCGGGGGGTGGAGTCCCTTCGCACTCTGGAATAAAGCATGATTGTTGACTGGGTTTCAGGGTTCTGTTGATGGAATTCCGGAATTCCATTATCGAGAACAAAGGGCCTGTTGGGCAGAGAGTGTGGAATTACATTCCAATAAGAGAACTCTGCTGGGTTTCGAGTCATTACTGCTCCTAAAACTCAAGCTCCACTTTTGATAGTCAAGTAGCGATATTATTGTGAGAGTTGCATTATCATCAATTGTGGTTATTGAAATTTAAAGGAAATAGCGCTCTCACCGAGTGCCCGCCCAGTTCGGCGACGTCGACGTCGAGATTGGAGACGTCAAGAGCTGCGAGCTCCGCTTGACAGGCCCGCTCAGCACGAGCGGGGGCTGTCTGAATTCAATTGACGTAGATACTAGTGATGACAAATCGGCATCCAGCTCTCTTCAACTCGCATGATCTCTCGTTTCACCAACCGACGAGAGATCACGCAAATTGAGGAGAGTCTGATGCCGATTTTTCGTCACTAGTAGATACAAAAAAGGTTATTTTTTATTCGTTTATTCTTGTTCGAAATTTTTGTATTTTTCTTCTCAATTACATTTTATTCGGAAAGTTGTCATTTTTCTCACCGTTATCTCCAGAGGCGCGGGATCCGCTTGTGGAAGGGCGGCAGACGTCGATTTGGCGGGCCATTTGGAGATCGGCGGCGCCTTGAGTGGAACCAGCTTCACCCAGGGAGGAATGCGCTCGAACCTGAACTGATCGTATTATGAGAATGAAAGATGAATTTGCCGCTGAGGAAATATCGATCGATTCAGAAAGGCGCCTTGATCTACCGGAATGTCATTGGAGGATCAGGTTCCGCGGCTTAGTACCACCTCTCAGCATCAGAATGCGATTGGTACTTCACAACTTCGCAAGCTCCTTCACATGTCAAACGAGTGAGTGAAGCGCTAGTTCGCACTAGAGCGAGGGCACTAGTTCGGATGATCACCGTGGGAAGATAGCCGACTGGATGAGAACCAAAAAAAATGTCGTCAACCAGTATTTTCTCAGATGTTTCAGTACATCATATTGAGCCCACTGACAACATTTTTTTGGTTCTCATCCAGTCGGCTATTTTCTGATGGTGATCATCCGACCTAGTGCCGGAGCGAGTGAATGTGCGAAATTAAGAAAATATTTAAATTTAGAAAAAACTCACGCTCGCTCACTCTTCGCACTTCCTTTCGTCTTATTTTTGTTCTCGACGGGGCTGAAAATGATTTTGTTTACGTCTTTGAACTTTCTCATCTGTTAGATCTTCAACATACTATATAGTTTTCAAAATGATGATGGTTGACAATTCACGGATACCTCGCCTCATTTTGCATACTCTCTGACCGGTCAGAGAACCGAGAGAGCACGCGAAATGAAGAGAGTCAATCCTTGAATTGCCAACACTATTAATCATTGGCTAACGGTACCGTCGTCTGCCCACGTCAGGCGGCGGTGTCAGCGTGCGCAAGTCCAACTTCTCGATTTGCGGCGGTAGATCAGGCTGAAACACTTATGTAAAAAACTATGGACATCGAACCACAAACAACCCATTCCTGAGTGAGTACTACCTACTGATTACGCTGAAATACCTCCGTATAAGGCAACTTATTTCAGCAACTTAAACATGTTAATTCCTAGTGATGACACAGTACCTCAGTCATGCCATTGTGAATGACCCGTATCTGCGTCTCGGATTCCAGATCCACCTCTGAAGAAGAGGCGTACGATTCTGAAATACGCTTCCATTTATGCGAATCAGGGAGATGGTGATAGATTATCCTCTGCGAAAAGGGACTAGTGATGACAATTCGACATTGACCCTCCTTATTTCGCACGCTATCTCGCCGGTGAGAGAAACGAGAGAGCACGCGAAATGAGGAGAGTCGGATGCCGAGTTTCCATCACTACTCCGTACCTTCCTGATCCTCGTGCAGCAGGTGCTGAATGCGATCCAACTTCTCGTTTAGACGCGACAGATCTTCCTGAACGAGTCTGGATTAGAGCGGGGAGCGCACTCTTCTTATTCTGCACTGGAGATGACAAATCTCCATCCTTCTCTCCTCAATTTACACACTCTCTCGTTGCTCTGACCAGCGAGAGACCGTGCGAATTGAGGAGAGTGGAGTTCCGACTTGTCGTCACTAGTGGGAAGCGCGCTCTTCGTATTCCGCTAAATCTCTGACTAATTAGAGTGGACATTTTTCATTGGACAGTTAGAATACATTGAAAAATTTCTAACCTGAATCGTCCTTTCGAGTGCCATTTTCGCCTCTGCCTTGGTGGAAGGCTCGTTCCAGGCCCTGCGAATCAATCATTCAATTCATCATATCATGCTTTTATAGCTCCAATGGGGATGAGGCCATATTCTTCACTGGTTGAACTACTTCACATGCTTAACGATGACGCGCTCTGCGAATGCGACATTGTTAGGCAAGACATACAAAAGGGTGCGACCTCCGACTCTTTTTTTTAAAGTTTTATGGATTAACTGAAACTACAATAACCGCGTATCCGTCCGGGATGCGGTAGTAATACCAATACTCCGAGAGCGATCAAACGATCAATGCAGCATCATGACCTAATAGGGATGAAAATTCGGTTTTGGCTCTCGCCATTATGCACACTTTCTCGCCGGTGAGAGAAACGAGAGAGTGTGCAGAAGGAAGAGAGTCGAAAAACGAAAAGACATACTATGACCTACCGTCGTGCAGACTTCCTGGCACTGGTCAGCCTAACTGCTTCGTCTGGTAAGGCTGCTGTTGACGGGATGTGGTTGTTGTTGCCGGAGCGCTTGCGATTTCGCAGCTCCTGATTTAAGTGTGGTTGAATCAGCGTGAAGAGTTCGTCTCTTCATTCTGCACACTTTCTAGATAGGAGAGAGCATGTGGCATGAATAGACGAACTCTTCACTATGACAGTCCTAGTTTCAATTATTACGTCTGATGTCTCCCCCCCCCCCTTTCTGCCTTTTTGCACTCTTTATTCTTATCATTTTTTGAATGATCTCATCTAGCTAACGACCACACAGTAATGATGACAAATCGAAACAGACTCTCCTCATTTCGCCTGATATCTCGCCGGTCAGAGAGGCGAGATAGCGTGTGAATTGAGGAGAGTCTAGTTCCGATTTTCCATCACTACAGTACTTCGTCTCCCCTCACCGGAGCAATCGTTTCTGGCTGTCCGGCAAGAGATGGTGCAACGTGCCGAGAGTACCATGGCACGGCATTTTTCCGCCAAAACTCAATTTAAACATTCGCGTCAAGACCATACGGCTTCCGTCACAATGGCTGGCAACTTGCCAATTTCTCTCTTTCATTCTACTCTCTTACTCTTTCCCTCCCCCTGTAAAATACCGTGAAAGGCTGCCTCACCGGCTCAATTTCCACGCTCAAACTCTCCAGGAATCCTTCCTCCGCGTCCAATTGCGCCTCCAGACTCTTCTGGAACTCGGAGACTTCCCTGAAAAATATCAATATTAGAGATGCCAAATCGGAACTTGACCCTCCTCTTTTCACAGACTCTATCGCTGGTCTGTCCGGCGAGATAGCGCGCGATTTGAGGAGAGTTAGTTCCGATTTGGCATCACTAATCGGCATTTCGCCCAGATTGTTTCCGTGGAGATTGGAGAGAAATGGAAGGAATGCGAGTATGGGAAAGATTGAAATAACGAGGAGGAAACTACGGTAGCTCGGTGTCACTGTAATTCTACCGTAATCCGTCTCCACTTACCGTAATCGTTCCCTCATCGTGTTCTTGAAGTAGACGGGTCGGGAGGTGGGAGGAGGAGCGGCTCGAGCTGAGGGACGCCTGAAAATCGATAATTGCATTGGATACTGTATCAGACTCAGGATACTGTATTTGGAGTCTCTGATTAGTGTGTCCACAAAGAGAAAGCATCTGAGTTTTGTGTGGTCGATAGACATCTAAAAGTCACCCTTTCCAATATTCCTCTAGTTTCTATCGCTGACTACACCTTCTGATGCAATGCTCATACTCTCCGTCAAGCAAGCAGAGCTTGCATCATCCTCCCCCCCCTCGATATAAGCTGGGACATTTCTACTTCGTTCATTGTCTCTTTTCATTTCCTTCTAAACTGTTCGAAAACTTTGCACTTGCATCATCCCATTTCTCTCGGTCTACTTTTTTCCATATTCCGCCGCCTCACTCCTTTTCTTTCCAAACGGTTCCAACGCTTGTTCCAAAATCCGAAAATGTTTCCAATTCTCAAAGTATCAACAACTTGCATCACCCCTCTCTTCTCTCGATATAAGCTCTGCTTTTTCTCCTTCCTTCTCGATATTTCCTCCAAAGTGGTGTGACTCTCTCCCCCTTCTCTCCCGCCCTGACCACCCCTTGGTTTTTCCTTGCATGGTGCGAGAGTTGAGCTGTCAGAGTGAAGAGTTCGTGTCTCTTCATTCCACACGCTCTCTCCTCACTCGACCGGTCTAGAGAGTGTGCAGAATGAAGAGACGAAATATTCACTCTGACCCCTATTCGAGAAGGGACGTGGCGATGGGTTGGATGGTCAGATTTATTGCTCTATGGTCACTGTAAAGGCACTTGAGCATCGCACGCTAATGAGACTGGAGAGCAATTTTTGGACTGCACAGCAACCGTTTTCTTCGTATTTCTCTATTATCTATTACCCTATTATTTTACAATCATAGACGTTTTAAACGCTTGATAAATTGAATTTGATCAAAAGCCGAAACGTGTAGAACAATGCTATTAGCTTTGCTAAGAAGAGAACAGTTCCACCAGTATCCTTTTTTACTAGATATACTGGAGTTTCTTTTCAACCGCTCATCTGATCTCTGTTTACACTCTGCATTTCTCCCTTCTTTGTTTCTTCTCTCGTTTCATTTTCTTTCCATTGCCGTCAATCATTTGAAAGTTGGAAACGAAAGAATCGCTCGATTCATTGACAAAATGCTTTGACAACGCCTGTTTGGTTTGCATTATCAGTATTTGTGATCATTTCCGTCTTCTTTGATACATTACATCGTAAGATCTGGTTAATCTATCAGCCGGCGTACCAATTGAGGTAGCCATACGGGTCCCTATATAAGCGAGAGTGTGGGGAAGCGAGAGAGACCCTCTTCCTTCCCCACACTCTCTCGCTTCTATAGGGTACGCCGGCAGTTCTTCTGTGAAGAAAGGCAATGTCTTTGACCCTTCGATAGATCGCCTATCTTTTATCGCCCCACTTAATCGGCCAACTCTCGCATCTCACATGGCGTGAGATGAACTTATACCTTCCTTTGGAGGCGAGAGAGCACGCGGAATCGAGAGAGTGCATGGGATCAGGCTAGAGACATGGCGAGAGAGTGTGTTGATTGGAGAGAGCGCACGTAGGCAGAGCGGGGGAGGGGAAGGGAAGGGAAGGGGGGAGCTATCACTTCTCAATCACTTCGCTCTCCTTGCGACTCGCTTTCCGCAACTCGTGTTGTTTTTGCGCTGAACTTTGACCTTTCGGATCCCGATCGAGTATCTCCAGTTGAGTCTCCTCTTCAGCTTGATCTTTGATCTTTAGGAGACGCATTCTCTCTCCTCCCCTTTCTCCCCTCTCATTCCCTCCTGTCATCTCACGGTCGCAATCTAGGCCTGATGTAACTGGCAATGATTCATTCGACCATCGGCCGTGATCTTTGATCTTTGTATTTTGATCTCTGATACCTTCCAGAATGTCGGCTACGGAGAGACAGATCCTGAGACTCGTGAACGCTGCGGCGCCCGGCAACTACAAGCAAGTCGCCGTTCAGCCCAAGTAAGCAGAGATCAAAAATCAACCTTGCATCATCACTAGGCAATGCCTTGAGGACCGTAGCACGCTCCACTTGGCAAACTACCCAGACTAGTGATGACAAATCGGTATGGACCGTCCTCTTGTCGCATGATCTCTCGCCGGTCAGAGTGACGAGAGAGTATGTGAAATGAGGAGAGTTGTCATCACTATACGGATCTCATCGTCACTGGCCAATCTTTCCAGATCGAGCGACCTCAAGTTCTCCGGTCTCCTCCCCGCCTCCACCCACAATCAGGTACGGTAGTCATCGTCGATCGATTATATCTTCACGGAGTACGGTAGTTAGGTGATCGGAAAAGGGGCCGAATACGCCGGAGATAAGGCGTTTGATAAAAGTCGGGGCGAGTCAATTCTCAAGTCTACTCATGATGTGTTTTGCTTACGGTAGCCCTAGATACAGTGTAGTCTAAAGATCAAAGATCAAAGACCAAAGATCAATCCCGACAGGTGGCCTCGCTCGGCTCGGTCTCGGGCGCCGACCTCATCGTCGCCGACAAGGTGCTCGTCGCCGACGGCCACGTCACCAAGGACGGACTCCAGGGAGGTACGGTAGAATATCGATTGATTTATTGATTTCCTTGAATACGGAAGCAATCGATTATCGATTGATTCTTAGAATACGGTAGCAATCTAATGCCTACCGCTTATCGATTAGAGATCATGTTAAAACGCGCCTCTGACCCACTGCCTGACCTACCCTACTCGCTTGACCTACCATATCCCCCTCACAGGCCCCCTCGACGCCTTCCTCCTCTCCGCCCTCACCGCGCTCAACACCGGCGGCGTGCTGGTCGTCAGGTGCGTGATCTTTGATCTTTGTGTCAGTTTGCGGTAGTTCGATATCCACAGTATTCGCAGTACGGGCGCAAAAAGGCAGTCCTCGATAACTCGAGGGTACCGTAACCCCATTCTTCCAGGGAGGACCTCAGCGCGAACGCCAGCCCCCTCATGACGCTGCCCGCCCTCACCGACTACGTCGACGTGTTCAGGTGCGGTAACAATCGATTTTATCGATTATTTCCCCTGAGGGTACGGTAGCTGTCGATTATCGATTACTGACTTTTGATGACGCAATTCCAGACGCGACATCGCCGGCAAGTACGTCGGCTTCGACTTCTACTGCGCCGAGCAGGTGAGAGAGTGATCTTTGATCTTTACAGTTTAATCTGTGATCTTTGCGGTTTCAAGTTTGATCTTTGATCTCTGCAGCTCGACTCCTCGATTCATCTCAACAGCAACTATCTCGACTTCGTGTGGATCCTGCGCAAGAAGGAGTTCACCCCGGTAGGTATTCGAACATTCAAGAAAGTCACTCTTCAATAGCCATTGGCATACTGTATAATCAAAATTAGTTATCCATAGCCGTTGTGGTAGTACGGTAGGCGCTTACACTAGCGCTCCATTTGCCTCTACGATTTCTTAACGTATTGGTGCTTGAAACGTGAAGATTACGTTGACAAACTGGAAACGACTCGGGATTGATCTTTGATCTTTGCTCCCCTCAATTCTCTCGATTATCTCGCCAGTCAGAGAAAGGAAAGAGCACGCGAATTGAGAAGAGTCGGGTTCCGCTTTGTCATCATTAGTGAAGATTTTCGAAAAAAAGGCAGTCCTCGATAACCGCTGATTACTGTAGCCGCCTGCCGACGCGGCCACGGTGACCTTCCGCGACTTCCTCGACAAGACGCAGTACACGAACACGGGCATCGGCTCCTATGAGTGGATGTTCGGCAAGGACTTCATCTCGCCCGGAGGGTACGGTATTTGATGAGCATCGATTATCGATTACGGTACTGTCTACTTGCTTAGTGTACGGTAGATGAGGGCACGGCAGATGTTTAAATGGTTTCAGTTACGACGAGAACATCCGCGTGCTGGAGCAGTTCGGCGGCTTCAAATACGGCGCCAAGATGCTCGACATCGGCAGCGGCATCGGTGAGGGAGATCAAAGATCAAAGATCAACTCTCAGACCTTTCCCATAAAATCTCTTTGCCTCTTTTTGTGCATAGCCTGAACATAATTTTGATCAGCCTATTGTCATTCAAATCACAACCATCTAAATATCAAATATCACACTCCCATTCAAGAACATCTACGTGTGATCTTTGAGCTTAGCTCTTGGCTCAAGATTAATCTTTGATCTTTCGAGTTTGATCTTTGATCTTTGACAGGTGGTGGCGTGCGACAGGCGGCCGCCGTCTACGGGCTGCAGGTGACGGGCGTCGACCTGTCCGCCAACATGCTGTCCGAGGCCATCGTGCGCGTCCACGACGAGAAGGACTCGAGGTGAGCAGAGATTGATCTTTGATCTTTGATCTCTCATCTCTGGTCTTGGGTCTTTGATCTCTGATCTCTGAGAGGCTCGTCTCTTCATTTCACGAACTCGATTGTAGTGAGGAAAATGAACTAGGATATTTCAAATTATAGTGAAGTCTCGATTAGTTAGTAATTCGGAAACCGACTCTCCTCAATTCTCGTGCTCTCGTTGACTAGAGAGCACGAGAAATGGGAAGTTGCATTTGTCATCACTAACATCGACCCTGACCTCTTTCTCTGCAGAGATCAAATATCAAAGTTCAGAGTGAACTACTCGATCTGCGACGCGGTGACGTACGACTTCGGAGAGAACGTCTACGACTACGTCTTCTCGCGCGACTGCATCCAGCACATCACCGACCAGGACGCCCTCTTCAAGAACATCTTCGTATGTGATCTTTGATCTTTGATCTTTCGAGCCTGATCTTTGATCTCTGCTCTCTGCAGAAATGCCTCAAGCCGGGCGGCGTAGTGCTCGTCACCATGTACGGCAAGGGCAAGGGCGCCTGGACCGAGGCATTCAAGTGAGTGCAGAGATCTTTGATCTCTGACCTCTGATCTCTTTCAGGAAGTACAACGACAAGCGCTTCTACCACCTGCAGACGCTCGACGAGGTCAAGGAGGTGCGTTGAAGTTTGATTTTTGTAGTTTGTAGTGTGATCTCTGATCTTTGATCCCTTTCAGCGCGCGATCAAGCACGGCTACGCTGATGTGCACGTGGAGAACATGACGGAGCGATTCCGGGAGATCCTCACCCAGGAGCGTGCCCATCTCGAGAAGGAGAAGGAAGACTTCTTCAAGGTTTGATCTTTGATCTTTGTAGTGTGTAGTCTGATCTCTGATCTTTGCAGTACTTCACGCAGGACGAGTTCGACTCGCTCTTCAACGGCTGGTCCGACAAGCTCAAGTACATCGAGGCGGACAACCACAACTGGAACCTCTTCAGGGCGAGCAAGCCCGCCAACTAGATTGTAGTCTGATCTTTGAACCCTGTAGTCTGATCGTTGAACTCTATAGTCTGATCGTTGAACTCTATAGTCTGATCGTTGAACTCTATAGTCTGATCCTTGAACTCTGTTGTAGTCTGACCTTATAACCCTTTATTGTTGAATTAATACCGTTTTAGTCTGATCGTTGACCTGTGTATCATTGAAACTAATATCGTTGTAACCTCTGAATTCGGTATCATTTTGCTGGCATACTCACATTCCCACTCAAAGCTTGTACACACCCCGCCAACTACTGCGGCTTCCGATAAACAATATTCGATGATAAAATCGTGTTGGCACACGACCGCTCCTCTGGAGGCAGAGAGGGGGAAATGAGAGGGGCGCTCGAACCATTTCGAATTGGGATAAGTTTCACAAACTGTTCAAGTTCCCGACCACCACCAGAGATCAATCAATTCCTCGCTATTGGTCTAACAACCCAAGTTCTCGAGTTTTCTGAGGAATTGATTTGGCATTAGTAATGGTCATTTGGAATGATCTTGCAATGGATTTGGGCTGAAGTTACCGTACCTCTCCAGTTTCCTCCTGGCATACTCCGCAATTAGATCGTTCCGTCGCTTACGCGCGTCGTCATCTCGGTAGGAGAGCGAGCCAGAGAGAGATGGAGTCGCACTGAGATTTAGTAATTATTTCTGTTATTTCTTAATTGTTGCAGAAATTATAAATGTGGCATGCTTTTCGACATTCGGAAAGTGAGTTGAAATTATCAGAACGGTGGCATTATCCTTGTTTTGGTAAAAAATCCGTCTAAAACTGGCAGTCTCTCACCGATCCGGATAACTCCTGGCCGTGACCGTGGAGTAGTGCGCGGCCCTGCGTGTGCTCAGCGACACGCCCGGTCCCTCGTCGCCGGTTGCTGCAGCGTTCTGCAAAATTTATTTCTTGCAGCATCCAGATCCGATGCAGCCACTGGTTTTCGTCGCCGAAAATTTTTAAAGTCAATTATCCATCATCTTCAGGGCCGCTCGTTATCAGTGATTTGTGTGTGTACAAAATTTTCGCGACCTCCTCATTTCGCATGCTCTCTCGCCGGTTAGAGAAGACGAGAGAGTATGCACAAAGAGGAAGGCGTAAACATGTTTGCACACCCCTGGTGATTATGCTATTCACTCACATCACGAGGAGCACACAGATCGCCTGGAGTGAGATGCAGTCGGAGAGTGATGAGACCTCCCTCGGCCGATGACTGATACGCCGTCCAGTAGTCAGAGACGAAGAGCATCTGATCGAAGCGACGAGTGTCCACCTGAGAATTGGGTTTGATCATTTGAGAATTGGACTTGATCATTGGAGACAAAAAGGTGCTGCATTTCCAGACAGGATGAGAAACACGCCTCTGAATGACATCTATTCTGATATTTTGAACCTGTCTATCATCTTTGAGTTATTGACGCACTTCTTAACTGCTAGCAAATATGAATCTATGCAAATAATCAACAACAACAGAACCTCAATACACCCGGGGATGTCCGGGGTGTCAGAATTTCATGTGGAAATCTGACTGGACTGTATACCGCATACAGAAGCGGAATGTGGCAGAAATTGCATATCGCCTCACCGTATGAGAACCAACTGGATAAGAACCGTAACAAATATCGTATCCCAGTATGTTCTCAGAGGTTCTCTGCACCATATTGAACCATCTGAGAAAATATTGGACATTTTTTTGGTTTTTATCCGGTTGGTGCTCATCCGACCTAGCTCCGCCTCACCTTGACATCCTCCCCAATCTTGCTCAGCAGCCACAAGCAGTCGCTCGTGTCGGCTCGCGGGGTGGACAGGGGCGCCGAGTGGTGCTGAGCGGCGAGACTCCCGATGACGGACTCGTACCACATCTGAGATTGCGTCATCAATAGGCAATAAGGAGAGATTTTTGTGGAAACTAGTCAAGATTTTAGAAATTTCATGAATGGATATTTGCGAGATACTAACAAGGGCCCACAGATTCATTGGCTAGCAGGAACATTTTCCCGCGTTTTGTGAAAATTTTTCACCATCTTCGGATATTTGAGGTGTTAGAACAAAGTGTTGGCCAAACGGCCTGAATTACAGCGCCGTAATTCCCTCCCCCTAGCCAAATTTCGCAATTCGCGAGGGGGAGGGGATTACGGCACCGTAATTCAGGCCGTTTGGCCATCTCTGTTAGAGCATGGTCCACTATGACGTAGGGTTGGCCATTCGGGCGTCGTAGCCGCTACCTCACCCCCCCCCCCCTCGTCTATTGCGAAATTATGCGAGGGGGAAGGAGGTAGCGGGCCAGCTACGACGCCCGAATAGCCAACTCCACTGTTATGCATCCCATCCTCGCTCACCTCTCTCGTGGTCCTGTCGTATGGCTGGAGATTCGAGTTGCCATGGTTCGCCTTTGAACGTAGCCACTCCGAAAAGAGTCGAACATGCGCGGCATCCGTCTCTCGAGCGAGAGCGAAGAACCTTTATTTTCTTATTTATACATTTATTTATTAAATTGCAATCTTTTATTTTCGATTGGTTGAGTGTATCGTTGTCTCTCCGCTTGCTCACTTATCCATTTCAAAAGCTGTTGCATCATGCCTATGCAATAGGGAAGCGAATTCGGTGTTGGCTCTCTCCATTGCGCACACTATCTCGCCGGTCAGAGAATCGAGAGAGTGTGCAGAATGGAGAGAGTCGAAACCCGAAAGGGTTCACTACTATGCATGATCTCATATCAGAGAAAATATCAAATATCAGAGATCAGAGATCAAAGATCAACCTCTCAAATGGCTTGAGGTCGCTCTCGTTCTCGTCATCGGTGAGCAGCGACTGGTAGAGTTGGAGGATGTCGGACGACTTCTTCTGAAAGTTGATCTTTGATCTTTGATCTCTGATCTCTGATCTCTGGACTCACACTCTTCGTCTTTGCCGCGACGCTGCTCTCATCTCGGTAGATGAGTCGTAAAACGACGAGGATCAATCGCATCAGGTTGCTGACTAGATTGGACTGCAGCGAGGGCTTGGCACTCTACAAATAATATTATTTTAATTAATTATTTTAATTACAATTAATTTTCAGGAAGTCATGATTTCGGCACTTCTTCGGTTTCTGGCCGAGAATTAGAGTTCCATTCCCACCCTCTCATTTCGATCTGCGTGGTCGCAATTTAGGACAGAAACCGAAGAAGTTCCACGATTTCATGACGTCTCAACTGACTGGAATGTCTCAGGCGCGTCGCGGCTTTAAAAAGACTCACTTGGAAAACGAAGTCATACTGCGCGAGCACGGAGAGGGTCTTGTTCAGCTCGTCCTCTAGTCGATTCGTCTTGGTGAGAGAGTGGATGAAGAGACGGAGATACGCGTGCAGCTTCAGGTGGATCACCTTCAATTGCGGTTTGCAGTTCTGATCCATCCGACGAGTTATATTGCGAAATGAGGAGGGTCGGTTTAGTTGCGGTTGGCAGTTCGATGTTTGATGTCGGTTCAGGTTATGTGGTTCTTGGTTGTTTTTCGTTAGCCAAGTAAGCTGTGAACAGCCGTAAAGTTTTACTGGGTTTTTAAATAAATGAACAAGCATGGGAGACAGAGTCTCGAACCATTCTCGGACTTGATGGCGTGGAAAAAGTTAAAGGAGAAGAGAAAACATTTGAATTCCCGCCATTGCGTTTCTCAGGTCCCAGTGAAGCTAGCGACTTGAAACTTCGTTTTTGGGGTGAAAAGAGGATTTCCACCCCATATTCCAAGTTTCAAATCGCTAGTTTCACTGGGACATGAGATACGCAATGGCGGGAATTCAAATGTTTTCTCTTCTCCTTTGACTTTTTCCACGCCATTAGGGACGGAGGTCGCGAATTTTTGAGTACGCTTTTACGGTTCCTACCTGCGAACTGACCTACCGTATACCAGCGTTGTTATTGTTTTAGCCCAATATATTTAAATCTGCTATTAATATAAAATAATTTTGGTTCTAAGCAAGTGGTAAATGGGTGTACAAATGAGCTTGGCACAATAATAGGGGCGTACACAGAAATTCAGACATGAACAAAAATGAGCAATAACGGGAAACCGCACTCCCCTCACCATTGAGCGCGAAATGAACCCGAAAGGATTACTGTAGATTTTTAAAATCTTTTCGATCAAATTTTTGGTCTTTTTTCTTGCGATTTTTAAATTTTTTGCATGGTTTCCTAGTTGTACTAGTCTATTACGATACACCAATAACACGCTTTGCCATAAATGAGAGTGAAAAATAGCTGAACAGTCTTTTTGAAAAGTCAGTTGTAGTTTATTGTGTGCGTGGTGTGCCTGATCAATTTACGGCCCGGCTCTCCGCTTATTGTACCCTCTGAATTGCTGTGCGTACACGACGATAGCACTCAACGGTGCCGCTCACAAGAGGGTGTGCAATGAAAGAGAATGTACCGAATTTTTATTCATAGGAGGGATAGATTCGGGGCCAGAGAATCAGGTTATGCAAAAATTTCAAAAATCGATACAGCCGAATGCGGTTTCTATGACCTCCGAAAACGCCCTTTTCTCCATTGTAAAAATGACTTTCCCTTCCTGTTAGTTTTTGAGAGCGTGTACCTCCCTGTTATTTTCATGATAAATCTTAGCCGTTATTATCGTTGTTTTGCCGAAAAAATAGAATATTTGGTACAGCGGTTTGTATAAACGAGTGGTATTGATGATTCGGGTTACGGTAGTTTCGATGTTGACCAGGTTTAGTGATCGGAATCGTAATGAAGCGTGTTTTCTTTCTAGAGATCGTTTACCTGGCACTCCTGGAGACCAATTGAGTGCACATCTTTAAAGGTCTGGTTCAAATTCCATATGTATTAGTATAGTCAATTTGCAATTGACGATTTTCATGTTGAAGTCTGACCCAGCACAAGGCCCACTTGAACTCGGCTGATCAAAAAGTTCTCACTCCTCTACGATTTGCGTTATAATTTTTTTTTCTTATTATTTTTCCATTATTTTTTGAAAACTAAATTGAAAACTCGGAATGGGGTAGGCTGAGCTTCCATTTGCGCACGAATTTGTGAATTGTTTTGATTATCTGTTGACACGACCTCCGTCCCTACACGCCATGAACCAGTTCGGAACAACGCGATAAGTCTCAGAAACATATCGAATTCGATAGTAGGGAAGAGGAGGAGAAATAGGAGAAGGAGTGATCAGATATTCGATTTCTTAGCTCACCTCCTCCTCCGACAGCGAATCGCTCGCGGTGAACATGTGCTTGCAGTACAGGGGAGGTCGAGGCAGCTGGAATGGGCTTTGGAATGGATTCGGGAATTTTAGAATGGATTGGAATGGGGTTTGGAATGGATCGCCATGATCATTGGACTCGATCAAAACTAACCAGATGTTCCTCTCGCACGAGCACGTTCAGTTGGGCGAAGAGAAACTGAAAGAGTACGGTAAATCAAGGGAGTACAGTAGGTCAAGAGGGTACGATAGGTCAAGAGAGTACGGTAGGTAATCAGATAGGTCACGCTGATTACCTCCATCTTGTTGATGATCTGCGTTTCTAGTCGTACAATGTACGGCTCGTTGGTGACGATGTCCAACTCGAGCAGCGATTGGACCACGTTCTCCTGCGATTGCATCATCAATAGGCAATAGTGTTGTTAGATAAATTTGCATAAATGCACTCGTTCATTCGCCCATACGAAGTGAAAGTGAGAATGAAACTCACATAATTTGAACAGAAAATGGGAGAAGAAGTAAAGGAAATTGGATGAGTTTCATTCACATTTGGAAAGGGCGAATGAACGAGTGTGTTTATGTGAAATTATTCGATCTAACAACACTACTAGGCTATCAGTGAGAATGCATCATTGCGAGTCAATTTACTAGATCTTTTAAGCACTAGTTAATCTTTGATTTTTTTACTATCGTATTCAATCATTCTACTATTCAGAACTGTTTTCAGCATTTTTTATTCCGCATTTTGTGATGTCATTTTTTTGATTGAGACGGTATCTTCACCGACAAATCGACATTGACTCTCCTAGGTCAGAGCAACGAGAGAGTGTGCAGAATGGAGAGAGCATCCCTAATCTGCACCTCTATCCTCTCAATCGTCGTCTCATAGTGGGCGGGCGCTCCCACGATGGCATTTATCGATCGACTGAGGGTGTCCGAGATCAGATCGGAGCAGTACTGCTTGGTTAGAGTTAGCCTGAAATTTTAATAATATTTAATAAATAAATAATAATGAAAATAATAATAAGTTAGAGTGAGCCTGGAATTTGTGTAAACTGAAATCATGATTAGTGCTGTCGGTTCGTCTCTTCATTCTACGCACTCTCTAGACTCGTCGAGTGATGAGAGAGCGTGCAGAATGAAGAGACGAACTCTTCATACTGACAGCCCTACAGCTTCATGATGGTCCCACTACATAGAGAAGAGCGAGTCTGTGATTGAAGTAATTGAAATCATGTGTGGGAAGAAGCTCGAATTGTCTCTTTTTTTATTTGAAATTGTTTATTTTTGTTTTGAAGATAGCTCTCTATGAATATTCAGAAGTATTTTCACTAGTGATAACAAATCGGCATCCGACTCTCCTCATTTCAAGTGCTTTGTCGTTTCTCTGACCGGCGAGAGAGCGTGCGGATTGAGGAGAGTGGAATAACTACAGCTCACCCGTAGTTGATATCCCCGTACATCCTCAGCATCACGGTGGAGCGGCGATCGGCGAAGTGGTCCGTGTACAGAATCGCCTCCAGCACGAAACCTGCACACGCAGCGTTTCGAGTGCGGGCAAGAGTTAGAGAGGCAGAGAAAAATAGAGAGCAGGCAAAAGTGAGAGAGTGACACGACTTTGACTCTGCTCGCTCTTTTGATGAGCAATCTTTCTGTTCCGTTCAAGAGTTTATGTCCGATCCCCACATACTGATGAAACGCTGTGCTACAATATTTCAATTGAAACTATGTTTGGGTGGTTCACTAAGTATTGCGCGATCTCTTCACGTTTTGAATAACCTATTCGCTAATTAATGTCGTGATGTTCAAGGTGTTTTGGCAAAGAAATATCTCGAGGCCCTGATCTCCTCAACATTCTACCACGTATTCGTTACTCACCCCGTTGCGTCATTCTCGAAAAAGCGACGACTACAATAAGTTGTCATTCGTAGTGATGCCGGCTCGAATAGTGCTCTCCATTCTGCATACTCTCTAATTGGTTAGAGAAACGAGAGAGTGTGCAAAATGGAGAGAGTAACTATTCGATCCGGAAACACTAGTCACGCGGCGTCCAATCACGAATAGGGTTGGTACAATTCAAGAAAGGCTCTCCTCATTTTGCACGCTCTCTCATGGGTCAGAGAGGCGAGAGAGTGTGCAGAATGGAGAGAGTCACGAACCAGCTCTCGCCAGAATGACCGTAGGCAGTTTCGGGCTGTAGCACGTAGGCAGGCGAGCGGCCAGTTCTGATCGATCGATAGAGGCATAGGAGGAGGCATCTGAGCATACGGTAGTTCGGTGGGTCAGAGAACGGGATTACTGTAGTTCAGTGGGTCAGACTGATTACCTTGCGCGGACAACTCGCTCCAGGCGAAGAGTGTTGGCAGGCGCACCGAGTCATCTGACGGAAGGAGCAGCGGGAAATCGAGGTAGAAGGCGGAAAGGAGGCTGGAAATGTAATGGTAATCAGTCTGACCCTCCGAACTACCGTATCTGTCCTTCCGAATTATACCAATCACAAACGGATGTACCGTATCTGACTATGAAGACTATGCAGATCATGGATCGATAAAACAATCTCAGGATTTTCAATTCAATATCTAGGTTTATTTCTACATTGTTTACGATCATAGTATGACTTAGTAATGACAAATCGGCATCGACTCTCTTCTTTTCGCATGATCTCTCGATGATCAGAGTGACGAGAGAGTATGTGAAATGAGGAGAGTCGGATGCCCCGATTTGCCATCACTAGTATGACTAGGTGTTAAAAATCACTGAAAAGATCGGAACTTCGATCTTGTGCCTGTTAAAAAATCAGAAAAGATCCGATCTTTTCCTGAACAAGATCCGATCTTTGATTTGAATTCCCGCACTTTTCGTTTTTCGCTATTATATCGGCTCTCGAGTGCGTTAGAGATTTGAAATTTTGGCTAGTTGTTCCCTCTCTTATGGGAATAACGTATTCCGAATTTCAAGTCCCTAGCTTTATTTTCAACTGAGATATTTGAAATAAGAAAAATTGCGGGAATTCAAATCAAAGATCGGATTTTGCCGGATTTTTTAACAAGCTCAACATCGAAGTTCCGATCTTTTCGGCGTTTTTTAACATCGCATAACTAAGTAACCGCCGAATGCTCAAATTGACGGTTACGCTCTTCTTCGAAATGTTTGCCACTGGCTCGTGCCAGTAATTGTATATCATCTCTGTGTTTCACGAATCGGGCAACGTCCATAGTGGTGTCGTTTCAGATTGACGCTCTCTCCATTCTGCACACTCTCTCGTCTCTCTTACCAAATAGAGAGTGTGCAGAATAGAGAGAGCCAGAACCGAAACTCCATCACTTATACCAAGACGGACAAACACCAATTACTAGCGAAAGCTCTAGATTCTTCAAGAACTTGAATCGATACTAGTAGTAATGTCGTTTCGGTTTTTGACTCTCTTCCTTCAGCACGCTCTCTCGCCGATCAGAGAAATGAGGGATCACGCGAATTGAGGAGAGCCGGTTTCAGAATTGTCGTCGCTATTCGTGAACTCTGATCATTGCCGAGCATGCCCAACAAGCAAGATACTCTGGAACCTTTAGTGCCTTTTAGCACCGAGTATCTTTTAGCGGATAAAAGATTCTCTGGTCTCTGGCGGATAACAATATGAAATAGAAAATAATTGCGATTCTCACGTACCGCGCAAAATCCACGGCCTTTTCCCTGTGCTTGAGAAAGGCCTCGATCAATTCTTGAGGCGACAGTAACCGAAGGAGCGCCAACCCGACGCGATTTGTCATGGTGGAGGAGACCCCCCTGAAATACAAATATTTATTACGTCCATTAGGGGGTTGAAGACATTGGGTAAGTGTCGTATCGTTGAAGTAATTGGAATAATTTGGTACGTTTTATACACGAGAAAAGGTGGAAGAGCGTTGTGAGAAGCGCGGTAAATGGCGATTAGTTTCATCCCCAAGTCCCGAAGCATGTGTGGGTGGCACGAACGAACATAATAAATGCACGGAAGGTGGTCGGAGTGGGTGAAATTTCGGTTTTGACTCTCTCCATTCTTCACACTCTCTCGTTTCTCTGACAGGCGAGATAGTGTGGAGAATGGAGAGAGATTTCCATCCCTAGTGGTCGGAGTGGATCGTGGCATATAATATAATGAGGCCTCGAGTACGGCAAAAGCACCTTTGGAACATCATCATTTTTCTTCTAATTCTTCTTTCTCACGTTCAGCGATAAGGTGACAAAGGATAAATCACCTAACGAGGGCGGTTCTTTCATCGAGAAGGGGAGAAAAGCACGATCAACATGAGAAAACGGCGATGCCTACATCATAGTTGGTGAAGGTGTGTCAGTTTCACCTGCTGGCATTTACTTCGGCATTTCAAATCACTCGATGCACCCAATATGAAACATCACACTACTTTTCTTGGGCCTTTGTCGCTATACAAAACGTATACGAAAGGAGAGTGGAGAAGAAAGGGGGAAAGAAGGCCTGCGCCCAATGGTCACTAGGCTACTGAATTGCCCCCGGGCGACTAAACTTCGGACGTAGTCCGAAAATTGCGCACCCGAAAATGAGGTGTACAATTCACTTCGCTTTAGTGATGTCGATTCGGTTTTGGCTCTCTCTCCATTCTGCACACTCTCTCACATGTTAGAGATACGAGAGAGTGTGCAGAATGGAGAGAGCTCAAAACCGAAACTCCATCACTACTCCGCTTGCTTCGTGTGGGAATGGACATGGGACCATTCGATGACAGGCCTTTGATTGGGCGAAATTCCCGAATTCAGTGATGCTCACTAGTGATGACAAATAGTCATCTGACTCTCCTCATTTTACATGCTCTCTCGCCTCTCTAACCGACGAGGGATCACGTAAAAGAGGAGAGTCGGATGCCTCGATTTGTCATCTCTAATGCCCACTGTGAGAAAAAGTTGGTAGACAACAAATCAGCGGCAGTAATCCGAGGGGGAGAAACTCGGTTGGAATCGATGGATCATTCCAGGTAAAGAGAGGGAGAACGAGGCAGTTTCGAGCCGCCAGCAACAGATACTTTGCGGTTAGAAGGAGAGGGAGAGAGAGAGATATCGATAAGCCGGGAATGGAATGACGGGAACGCTGTTAGCAACGGTATCCAGAGAAGTGAAATCGGAAAGAGACGTTCCTCAGAAGACGTGATCTCTCGACCATATGAGGCCGTTGGCGATAGAATCAACAATTTTCGACGGGGGTTTGGAACAGGCAAACAATCAACAGTTACCCCTATGACCGACTTTATGTCATTTCCGATTTTTTGCCTCTCCCCGGTACTTGCTGACCTTATCACAAACGGCCTCAAATGGCGAGAGAGAACGAGAATTGAGGAGAGTTGTTCTCGATTGGATAACACCTACTCGTGATGTCGTTTCGACTCTCTTCATTTTGCACACTCTCTCGATTCTCCAACCGGCAAGATAGTGTGCAGAATGGAGAGAGCAAAAACCGAAATTACATCCCTAACACCTACTCTCATCTAGGAAGACTTTGAATGAGCTGATTCAAGATGGGGAAAGCAATCCCTTGTAATGAGTATCGCAATTGGTTCATCCCCGTATCCAGAAAACAAATAGGGTTTCCCAGTTGTGTCTGATTGCCAGATCATGCGAAATAGTGAGCTGATGCGTAAATTTAGAACCATTTTCAGAACTTCCTCGGTTTGTGGCCCAGGTTGCGATCGCGCAGATTCAAATGAGAGGGATGGAATGGAAATCGAGAAAGGGGAGGTACAGAAAACAATCGTAGAATTATGTGGACCAGAAACCGATGAAGTGGCCGAATTTCGACCACTGTTACGATGCGAAAATGCTAGAATGACCGGGAAATCCTAGTATCTAAAAATAATCGCGACACAAACGGGCAGACGCTTCCGGCGCGACGCGGAAAGGTCGAGGCGTATTAGGAGCTCAGCCCAAGTCCAGTCCAGTACAGCGAACGACGATGTATAGTGAAGGCTTAGCGCGTCGAGGCATAGAAAGAGCAGATGGGGCGAGAGACAGGGCAGAAATAAGAGAGCGCAGACGAGCAGAGGGATGAGAGAGTGCATGAGGGGGAGAGGGCGGGTGGGTCGTCATGGAGATGTGTGTGTGTACGGGTGGATGTAGCCCTGAGGGCAGGGAAGGGCGCAGTGACCGGAAGTATTCCCCTCCCCCATAGCCTCAGGGCATATATGCAATTGGAGAGGAGGTGCTATATCTCGTTCTATTGGGTTGGTTAGAAAGTCTTTTCCAATTTTGAGCATGATGTTTCAACTCAGATATTTTCTTTGTCTGTAAACCCAAACACAAACCCTCATAACATTATCTGGGGGCATGTTCGACAAATATTAGCACAGGTTTAAATTGGCCGCCACTTGCTTAGTATGGGAGAAATCGAGGCCTCACTACCTCGGAAATACTCTTGAATATTTAGCAAATCTTCTGAGTAGCGATTCTTTGCATGGAATTTTTTCTGAGGAACGTAACATGACTTGAAAAGAATCCCGATCGATACTCTCCATGATAGCTGAAGCAGAATGGCTCTCGATTCACAATGATGCTAATACAGACCCATGAACCAGGAGTTCTCCAAAAAAAACCACACACTTGATCAAATTCCGTACTTCGATAATACGAGAGACAGTCCTGAATACACGTGCGCTTCATTAAGTTACAAAGGGGCTATGTAACCACTATAAATGTTTGGGCCTTGTTCTCTTCCTTTTCGAGAAATAAGAAATTTTATGAAATTTAATTCTGAGGCAAAAACGGTGAAAAACGTGATTTTATGTGTTGTCGGTCACACCCTACTCCACACAAAGTAGAGATATCAATGTTCTGTCTTTTCAACGAGTGATAGCGTAAGGCTTACTCGATCATTTGACCACAAAGGATCATGCTTTCGAAGTGCATGCGAAACGGAGCATTGCCAAATGTACCAATTTCGATGGTCGAATTTCGAGACTTATGAAACGATTAATGTAGCTCATGAGGGGACAGCTATAGTCTTTCCCAATTTCAAATATAAATTTAGTAGTATCAGTACTTCAACGTACAACACAAATGGGGTCTTCAGATTAATTGGCACGAATACACGGCGATCGAAACTGATTTCGACCAGATGCAGCACGCAAACTTCTGAATGCGGCGCCTATTTCTAGTAGGCTTTTAGTGGCCCCATCTTGGTAGTAATTTAATAATGTCACATATTCATCGTACTATGCGAAAGTGCTCTCCGTTTGACCATATCTGCCTTCACCATTGAATGCTAGCCCATACAAATGCCCTAGCGATTGTCGATTACGTCGAGTTTGATCAAGCACTGTACCCGTATTTCTGATCGCAGAGATCTGAGATAGTGTGCGCTAGAGTGAGTATTCGAGACATCATCCATTATGAAAGGATGCAAGTTGATACCTCTAAAAGGGAATGAAAGATAGGTCAGAATTCACAAGTGCCAAGATTGGAAAAGACTTTCTGACCAGCCTGATATCTGGCCAGTGAGAAAGCATGATAAATAGAGAGAGGGTATTGCTCGAGATGAGGAAGAAGACAGGAGTCGAGAGGGCAATAAACAGCGCTCGTAATTCCTGGAACGATTCATTTCGTACGGGCTTTTTTTTCTGACGCTACACTAGGAGATGAAGGGCTTTATTCTGTGCCGCTAAATCGTGATGCAAATGTAGTGAGAAAACCATGTCGAGCACATACAAGCGACATCTATTCGGGTTTCAGCTCTCTACATTTTGCACACTATCTCGCCCGTCAGACAGACCAGAGAGTGTGCAGAATGGAGAGAGCCACAGCCGAGACATCCCCGACACTTACGCCGCACATACACTACGCAAATCCGGGCGACTGCTAGTGATGACAAATCGTAATCCGACTCTCCTCAATTCGTATGTTCTCTATGTTCTCTGACATGCGAGAGAGCACGCGAAAAGAGGAGAGTCGATGCCAAATTGTCAACACTAGTGACTACCTTATCAACTGCTCTCCGTCCCGTTTCTCCCACCCACTCGATTCCTGCTTGTTAGAGCGACAGAAGATGGTAAGGGATAAGGAGGATCGAAAGGAGATGAGGTTGTTTCACAAGCAGAATGTCTGGGTGTATAAAATGAGGAGGATTTATGAGCTATCATTAGGTATTGTTTTCTTTTCCACGTTTTTCCCAAACACTACTATCCATGTGTATCTTTTTTCATTACGTAGAACGATTGAAACTCACTTCAGAATTATACAATGCATTTACGGGGTTACTGTAACATTGTTGAATGATATCAATTAAAATATGAGTCTGTAGAGTCTATAAAGTGTGATAATGGCTTCTTTGTTCCATGGGCCGCTGATGAGGGAACTCATTTCTGTCATTTACCCATTTCATGGAATGTATCTATGTGCTCCTTTTCAGTTAACATGCTAGCCGTGCTCCTCATCCTCGGCACACTCGCCTTCATAGCGTACAGGTACCGAACCCGCCCCGATCCAGCTTCCATCTGGTTCCGCCTGGTTCCTCCTGGCTCCGAGCCAATCCAAATACTGAGTCCAATATAGTGATGACCAAGACTCTCGTTTCTCTAACCAGCGAGAGAGTAGGCAAATTTAGGAGAGTCAATGCCGAACTCATTCCCAGCCCTCTCCAGGTACTACTCGGGCCGCAACCGGTACTGGGCGGACCGGGGGGTGCCCGGGCCCGAACCCGAACTGCTGTTCGGCAATCTGCGCGCCGTCTGGGCGTACGACCGCCCGCGTCCCCTCGTGCTGCAGGAGTGGACGAAGCAGTTCGGAAAGGTGTGCGCTCTCTCCATTCTGCACACTCTCTCGCGTTTCTCTGACCGGCGAGATTCAGTTCAAAATGTAGATAGCTTCTATTCGATCTGGCTTCTCTAGTGCCAATTTGGAAAGGTGTGACGCTCTCCAATCTGCACACTCTCTCTCGTTTCTCTGACCGGCGAGATAGTGTCTCTGGTGCGGTGCCAGGCGGAACCAGAATCGGAACCAGGAACCCATTCAGGTGTACGGGTACCTGTCGGGGCAGCGGCCGTTCTGGGTGGTCTCGGACCCCGCGCTCATCTCCGAGATCTACGTCAAGCGCTTCGACAACTTTTATGCGCACGCGGTGTGTTTACCGTATCCTATCGATTATCGATCGACGACCTACCGTAAACTACAGTGTCCATTAGTGATGTCGTTTCGGTTTTCAGCTCTCTCCATTCTGCACACACTCTCCTCTCACAGTATTAAGCCCCATGCAAAACTTTCTGCAGAATTAGTGCTCGGTCTGCTTTGATACCTTCTTCCTGGAACAAGAATATCTCTTGAAACTCAAGTGATTTGACGTTTGAGCGTCAGTTTTCGACAATGAATTTAATGAGTTTCAGACGGTATACTAAAGCGTTAGTGACGATGGTTGCTCAACTCTACCGTACATTTCATTCCGTACGGGACCAAAATTCGAATCAGTCTCATTTCTCTTTTTTTAACGAGGGGGCGGGGCCAACCGCTCATTTTGTTCTTGCATGTGAGGAATGGCCAGCTTAATACTGTGATCTCTCTCTGACAAGCGAGAGAGTGTGCAGAATAGAGAGAGTCGAAACCGAAACTATATCACGATTTAACGTATCGAATCAGTTATCGATCCACCGTGATCTACAGTATTCAAGTCCAACTTCCTGCTTTTAGCGGGCCGAGCTGCAAGAGTCCGAGGATTGCGCCGACTCGCACATGGCAGAGGCGAGAGGAGGGCATTGGAAGAGACTGAGGTCAGCGATTGGATCATCACTATATTATCGACAAATTACCGTACACTAAATGATTACAAAACACGTAGTTGTCAAATGACGAAGCAAGTAGTTATTGCAAGAAAATAAACCGTTCCACTTGTTAATACGAACGGTCCAATCTACTGTGTTTAGCAATCATTAATAAGGGATTCTAGGCTTCAGTGTTTGTATTTAATCAGTGCATTTTTTTTTATTTAATCAGTGCATTTTTTTTTTTTTTTTTTTTTCACATAGGAGAAAGATCGGGAATATTGGAAAACTAAATAAATAATTAGCGAATATTTTGTTCCGCTCATCATGTCTACTGTATGCTAAACAGTCCATGACTCTAACTGAGTTTTTGAATCTTACAATAATTAGATAGGCTATTTTTCTTGTATCCTTTCCAGAACCCTGAGCACGGACGCCTTCAGCACCAAGGCCATGAGGAATATCTTCCCGACGATTAAGAAGTCTGCCGGTCTCCTCGTCCAATTCATCGAGGAGAAGAGGGGAGTGGAAATCGATATACAACGGTAGACTGCAGTATCCTAACAGTTGTCGATCGACTATGTACTGTACTTTCGTGAGTACGGTAGTAGGTATTCGTTCGATATCTCGTTGGATTCTATTCATTACCGTATCCTTAAATACTGTAATTACAGGCACTTCCGCGATTACGGTAGGCTTCAGTGTTCGATCGATATCTTGTTAGATTACCGTATCCCTCAGATACTTCCGCGAGTACACCATGGACATCATCTCGCAGGTGGCACTCGGGCAGAAAAGCACGCGGATGTTTGAGAATGGATACGTGGACTGGTGCAGCGATTTCTTCCTTAAGTGAGTACTGTAGCAGTGGATAACGGCAGATTAAGATACCCCTGGGTGTATTATTGATTACTATAACAACTTCTTCCTGAAGTGATTACTGTAGCAGTGGATTACGGTAGAATACTACTCCAGTTGAAATTATGTTGAACACTGTAACTGGTTCTTCTTGACGTGAGTACTGTGGGCAACTGTAGATTACGGTAGTTTACTGTAGATCGATTGCAGGCCCTTATCCCACTGGATGTTCGCGCTTCCCTCAATCTTCCCCTCGTACGTGGACTTCTGGCGGCTGTGCGTCCTGGTTTCGTGTGAGTTTCAGTGAATTAATAAAAGTCATTTGACGGTTCAATCTCGTTATTTTGTCAGCAGGCGAGTCAAACTAATTACCTATTCGTTCCCTCACAGCAGTTTTTTTTTGAAAACGGTGTTTAGATTCTTTATGGGGGTCCTATCTATGGTGGAAAATAGAAGGGAATCGGGATTTCCCGTCATGACGAGCCAAAATAAATTTCTATTCGCTCCCTCACACTCAAGTACAAAGATGGGAAATCTTTCGAATCATCCCTATAGGGCCGACCAGCCTGCGGTCAGCAAGAAGGAAGAGATAGGGATGATTAGAAATAGGTTCCACGGTTGTACTTCAGTGTGAGGGAACGAATTAGAACTTAGTCCTAATGTACTGATGTTTAGCCCTCTTCGTCGACTTCCCCGTCATCACCCTCGCCAGAGACATCAAGAAGACCGTTCAGGAGAGAAAGAAGCAGAGGGTGAAAGATCAAAGATCAAAGACCAAAGATCAAAGATCGCCTTCAGGAAGCGGGTTCGCCTCCGACCAACGACATCATCGACATGTTCCTGGATGCCGAGGCGGACATCAGCGAGGTGGACTTCGGGCCGGAGGGAAAGGCGAGTGGAATCAGTACTCTCTCCATTCTGCACACCATCTTGACTGGCAGAAACGCGATCACGACGTTTTGCTGACAACGCGCCAAAATAATTCCCGTCGAGACCTCTCTCGTGCTCTCTCACTTTCGCGTACTATCTCGCCATTCACCTGACCGCACTGTCATCTCTCGCTCACCCCCCCCCCCCCCCCCATGTAGAACGCCGTGAAGCGAGAGAGTGTGTGCAGAATGGAGAGAGCTACTTTTCGATATCTACAATCCGGAATCCCTACAGTTTCAAATTTTGTCTAATCGCTGTAATTTGAGGTGAGGAACAAGCTGTCCCTCGACGAGATCGTCGTCAACTGCAAGATCTTCCTGCTGGCAGGATATGATGTTAGACTCTTCAGAAACTACATACAATTTATAAAACAATTGATAATTTATCTGAAAATACACGCTTGAAATTGATTCGAAATGCGAGTAATAAAATTCGACTAATAAAATCTGTCCGAACTCGAATGAAGAAAGTGTGTGCAGAATGGAGAGACTATTACCATAATTTCTTCCTATTTCGTAACCAATTGCAGACCACCTCCATCACTCTCTCTCGTGCCGTCCATTTCCTGGCAAATCACCCCGAGATCCAGGAGAGACTCAGGGATGAGGCGGGCGGAGTCATCGTCGATGAGGTACGGTAGCTACAGTAATCCTCGGATCTACAGTATCCGTGATATACGGTAGACATGGTATCTACAGTATCTTCAGATCAACAGTACCAAATAGCTTACAGTATCAGTCGGACCTACAGTAACCCTTATTATTGCCAGGACTACGACCTCGAAGACATCGGCAACCTACCGTACGCCGAAGCCATCGTCAAGGAGACCCTGCGGCATCATCCTCTTGGCAGCGGGTGAGACTATTCAGTTATCGATCGTCGGTGACTACTATAGCCCGGTATCGATCGCCTGTGGCTACCGTAACGTCTACCGAATCACAAAGCGATACAGTATGCAGCGAATTATATCGAGACGAATTATATCGAGTGTTGCGGCTCTCAATTAGCTACCGATCCAAAATCCCTTCAGTTAACGATCGTTGTCTACTTATCGATCATCGTTTAGAGCCGAACAAAACATTTTGAAAAGTAGATAGTTGTCGTTATTCGGTGACCAGTGTATTCTGTATCGTGCATGCCCCAATGCATTGAACGGATGTCCAAGAATCGGTTGAGTTTCACGTATCATAGGAAAGGAAGTGAGAAATGCAAGAATGTTTATAGCGACAAATCGTGTAGATAAACAAAGTCCACTGAATAATCCGCAACTCAGTTGTCGATTGATCATACCGTAATCTCTGTAGTGATGAAAAATAGGCATTCACACTCCTCATTTCGCATACTATCTCGCCGGTCCGACAGTCGAGATAGTGTGCAGAATGGAGAGAGCGGAAACCCGAAACGACATAACTAGATGAGAATATCCAGAGAGTTATCGATCGAGACTACCGTAATCTCTACCGATTCACGAAGCGGTACAGTACACAGCGTATTTTATCGATAGGCGTAGATACCGTAGATAGTTGTCGTTCTTCGGTGACGAGCGTAATTTGAATGGCAGTTGTTCCCAAGAATCGATTGAGTTTCACGCATCATAGGAAAGTAAATGGGAAATGCAAGGATGATATTTGAAACGAATAGTGTAGAAAAAGAGCAATCCAGTGAAGAATCTGCGACCAGTGTTCTCTTATTGGAATTGAATTCCAATAGAACTCCACTGGAGTTCCATAATCTCTTCATTTTACACAATCTATCGCCAACAGGAACTTTGTTCACGATAATGGAATTCTGAATTGGTTCCATCACAAGAACCCTGTCTGCTCTTCAGTTGTCGATTGATCGTGCCGTGATCTCTACAGTAATCTCCTCCAGATTCACCACGCGCGAGTGCACTGCGGCCTGCCAGATCAACGGATACTCGTTCGAGAAGGGAGACATGATCATGCCAGATGCGTGGAGTCTGCAGGTTGGGACGAACAGCAGTTCTCTCCATTCTGCACACTCCCTTTTTTTGAAAGTGTGCAGAATGTAGCAAGCAAAAAATCAGAACACGGTTTTTTACGTGGGGTGAGCGAGTGCGGGCATGGGGACGAGATAGTACGCAAAAGTGAGAGAGCACGAGAGAGGTCTCGACGGGAATTCGTTTTGGCGCGTTGCCAGGAAAAAATAATAATAACCCTACTACAGATGGACAAGAACACCTGGGGCGAGGACGCGGAGGAGTTCCGGCCGGAGAGGTACGGTAGTTGGACGCGATCGATAACTGATGACGGGTTACTGTAAATAAATATTGCTCTACGGTAGTGGGAAGGCCTTGTTGAAGAGAGTAGGAGTACTTGAGGGCGACCGAGAACTACTTCAGTCGGGTGAGGGGAGGAGAATCGAGGGCGGACTACGGTAGCTGGGGGCGGTCGAGAAATGACCGGATTACTGTAGGTGTAGTTGGATCGATAACTGATGACGGGTTACTGTAAAGGGAAGTAGCCCTACGGTAGTGGGATTTTTTCGTTGACATGGGAAGGGTTACGGTAGATGCGAGTGATCGAGGACTGGCTGACAGGATTACTGTAGGTGGCTGGAGGACACCACACGAGATCGAGCGGCATATCTGGCATTCGGGGAAGGGCCGAGAATCTGCATCGGAATGAAGTTGGCAATCATCGAAGTGAAGGTATTAACTACTCTCCTCATTTCGCACGCTCTCTCGTCGGTTAGAGAGGTGAGAGAGCATGCAAAATGAGGAGAGTCAGATGCCGATTTGTCATCAGCAATCCTTAATTTCTAGTGATGCAATTTCGGTGCTGGCTCTCTCCATTCTGCACACTCTCTCGCCGATCAGAGAAACGAGATAGTGTGCAGAATGAGGAGAGTCGAAACGAGAAACGACATTACTATTAGTAGCCTTTAGAGTCATGGTAATCCTCGGATCTACAGTATCCAACACAGATCTAGTTTGCTTTCATCCGAATATCGATCCCCTTCATTCAGGTGGCATTGGCAGTACTGGTGCGAAACTTCGCAATTGAGAAGACCGAGAACACGGTATGAATCTCCATCGGATAATAATTAACATTTATAAAATAAATAATTAATATCTCGAGAGCCTCTACTTTCAGAATCCTCTGAAAATGGTAGGATCGTTCTTGGTCGCGTTTGAGAAGGTGCCAATTTCCATGAAGAGACGTCAATAATCACATATCATTTCCGTTGTCTACTTACTTTTTTATTTGTATTAAATAATTGAAAATAAACAATTTCGAACCAATTCTAAAAAAAATTTAATTTAAAAAATTCACTACTCGATCAGCGTTGCATACAGTACGTTCAAGTTGAGTGATTGAAACTGCGATTCACCTTCTCGATTCCCATTGATTGTCTAGCTTGGTCAGTGATTTTTACAATGTCATTCCCGTCTCGAGAATTCCTGCTATCAGTTAGGATCAAGTGGTCAATGTTTGAATCGCGCGTTTTCGCCCATTTGACACGTGCTTTTCACGCCAAACTTCTAAGATACTTCTCGCTCTCTATTTCATCACGTCCCTGCAGCTTTACTTCGATTTGCAGTCTTTCTAGAGGAAGTGAGAGAGTTGTTGACTGCTATTCGCATGCTTTTCACGTGCTCTAGGCACGCCCCTTCCTTTCCCCGTCCGAATCCATAGCTTGAGTGCGCATTTTCCTTGCTATCTCTAGTTCTAGTCGACTTCCTCGCTTCATTTCTAAGTTCAAACACATGTTAGTCGCTCTTCCTTCGCCCTCTATCGATCTGTCTAATGCCGTCCGTCTCTCGTCACTCTAGTCGCAACCCTTCGTGCGCTTATTATTTGTTTACCCGATTAGAACGGATCCGGCAGTGCTTTCGATGGCACTTTCTCATTGATTAGTGATCAAACCTTCTCCCTTCTCCCAGTTTACGTGTCTTTCGATAATCTATAGCTCGCGGGTCACGCGTCGATCACAATACCGCGCTTGCACAAACATTCATTCCTTTCTCGCCGTATATTTTGTTATTTATTTAATTTAAATAGTCTATTTCCAGCCAAGATGTCGATGGTTAATCGACGAATCTCGCTGGGATCGCCCAAGGACTTGAAGGAGGTCAAGTTCTTTGATGAGGAGCCCATCCCGGACGTTCCCGTCAAGGGAGCAAGAGTGAAGGTCCGTGTCGGTTTATAATTATAAAAATAGATAATTGAGAATTAGAGGTTTAATCACTAATAAATGAGAAAGTACCATCGAAAGCATTGCCCTTCTAATCGGGTAAACACATAATGACCCAACTTCTTCGGTTTCCGACCCAGACCTATTGAATGGCTGCTTTCTCTTTTCCACTGTCCATTGCCTCATTCTATACCTTTTTGTGCATCCTTCGCTCTCAAATTCTGGGTATTCCTCTGGAAGATATTCCGACTATTGCCCAACCAGGTCTAAAAATAGCCCCTACTATTAATCATGATTATGAAGATATGATTAGTATTACACTCGCTGACATGTATATCTCGATAGATGTTTCTCGTACCATTGGAAGGAATTGCTGTAAGGATATTATGCAATTCGTAGTAAACACTAGTGCACTCGATCCTCGCGGCAAACTTGCCTGCCATTCCCTGTTTTCTTGGTCATTTGATGAGGATATTCTGACACTCTCAGGTGTTCATTCCAGCTATTTCCTAACTATGGCTGTTAGAGTGACGAATCGGTCTCTCTACACACTCTAAAGCGGTTTAGTGATGAAAGAACGTCCACACTCAAGATACAGATTCTTCACACTAGGTAGCCCTGCTCCTAAGCCATTAATTAGTGTGACATGATCTGTGTGCTTCGGTGGTATATAAATTATAATATTAAATATTAATTAAAATTGCTGGTGTGCTACGCGGGCGTGTGTCTGACGGACCGTGAGGTGACGAACACG
The DNA here is from genome assembly GCA_036245825.1 of Pristionchus entomophagus. Classification (NCBI taxonomy): domain Eukaryota; kingdom Metazoa; phylum Nematoda; class Chromadorea; order Rhabditida; family Neodiplogasteridae; genus Pristionchus; species Pristionchus entomophagus. The sequence continues at coordinate 47,298,532 of BTSX01000004.1, read as the reverse complement.
AAGCAGGCGAGGATCACGAATGGCATCAAGGACACTTCCCTCTTCCCCGGTCAGTCGAGAGCCATTCCAAAATCCATTCCAGATGGATTTGCTCAGTCGTCGCTATTGCGAAAGTTCTATATTGGTATTGATTGTTCAGATTTGAAAATAACAATGGGACAACACCGTCTCCCCCGGTTAGCCAGCCATTCCCTAGACACAAATCGTTCAGCTTCAAAAGTCTTATTAGGTCGCATTAGTTCTGCTAGAACGCATTAGTTCTGCTAGAACTGCTAGAACATTTGAAACAAGGAAACAAAAAGAGGCCACTAAGTTATTATTCGCGAGATTGATGGGAGGTTAATAATATTCTGAGTGAACACCAATCGTGCCGGGTGCGAAAGCTGTCGGTTTTCATTCCTAGCAATTTCACAGCTTCTGGAATCACCTGCCTACCAGCGGAATTCCCCCGAAGTGGGGAACACCTCTGGATGTGTTCAGCGCTTCGCACTTCACATATAAGCTTAAATCGCGTAATCTTAGATAGTTTGATAAGCTTATCCATAAGTTGACTGGACGCCCATACCGAACATACAAACCAACACACAGGCGTTTGCGCTTTATATATATATATATATATATATATTAATGATTTGCAGGCTACGAGGTGTCGGGTGTGGTGGAGTCCTTCGGAGACGAGGCCAAGCCGGAAGACTGGAATCTGCATGTTGGAGATAAGGTCAACTTTTCAACAAATTTCGGCTCCACTGCAGAATCCCCCCTACTTAATGGTTACAATCCATTAAGTTAACATAAATTTTAAGAACTGAATCAGAGCCTTATCAAACGTGAAGCTCTTTGGATAGGCTTAATTGCACTAAGTAACCTTTATGGATCTTCCTCTAAATCTGATCTGGGCTTCTTCAGTAGTGCCCAATTTTCGACCAGTCACTCAATTTAGCCATTCATGTCTTATTTATAGTGATAATGGGCGCTTATGCACATATTATGGCAAAAATTTAATTCTATTACCAGCCATACTTCTGATCACTAACTATGCGTCTTTGTTTTCATTTTGGCAAATGGGTGAAACTCATTTTCACCAACACGTGCAAGACCGCCGAACTTTGACAAAAAAAATGACAAGCCTCTTACAATAGCTGCAAATTCAGCCATTAATGCTTTATAGATGACTGAGGAAAAATCATTATTTGATAAATCAATATTCACGAGGATACTGTAGGTGATCGTGTGGCCGACGGACGAGATGGCGTCGCACGGCTACTCGGACTTCGTCGCCGTCCCCACCCTACACTTCCTCGTCAAGGTACGGTAGTCAATCGATAAATCGCCAAGGTACGGTAGGGAGTACGGTAGTCAGTCGAGAAATCGTCAGGGTACGGTAGGGAGTACGGTAGTCAATCGACAAATCGTCAAGGTACGGTAGTACTGCCGTTATGGGTCAGTATCGATTGACCCATGATCTACTATCATATTTCCCCATCTCAACTAGGCTGACCCCTAGAGTATTACAACTACTCGTTCCCTCTCTCCCTCTGCACAGCTGGCAGTAGTGGAGAAGCCACTGGGTCAGTCTCGCTAGTTCCATCATGAGATAAACACCTTCTCTCCTAGTCTCTTATCGCTAACACACACAGAAGTATGCCATCATCTTATATGGTATAAAGCTGCTACAGTTGTCAATTTTCCATTTCGGTACGGTAGGGGTTACGATAGTCTGTCAATCTATTTTATCGGTAATAAGTGCGCAGGATGATCAATTGAATCTAGTAGTGTGTGATTTCTGCCAGCGAAAAAGTTTCTGGTTTACACTTCGAAAGGAGCATCCATTGTCGGACGATGTCAAACCTTTGAATGTAGTGGAGTTGTAGCACGAACGTGACAGGTGGCAGAAATAATGTATATCTGATTTGACTGATTTGGAATGGATAAAAGAGGGCGTTTGTTCTGTTTCTGGCCCTGATAATTATGCAGTTGTTTTCCCTCTATTCTCTTTCTAAACTTCCATTCCATCCCTCTCATTTCCATCTGCGCCGTTGCAGTCTGGGCAAGAAACCGAAGAAGTTCCATTGAATGTAGTTGAGTTGTAGCGCAAACGCAGCAGGTGGGAGAGTGAATGTACTCTGATTTGGCTGATTTCGAATGGATGAAAAATTCATTCATTATTTATTTATTATTTATATTACAAGAAAATATCTGTGAGATGATGTCGCGTCGAACGGAGTAGGGATGTGCAAAAGGTTTCCCGCATTCCTGGTTTCTCATGCTCTCTCGTCTTTCTCATGCTCTCTAACCGGCGAGAGATCATCAGAAATGAGGAGTGCGGGAAATGTTTTGCACACTCCAACGGAGGTCCGTCGATGGTGCCGAAACAACTTGGTGATTTTGTTATTTATTTAATTTAATTCGGTCATTGCAGATCCCCGACACGCTCTCGATGCACGTCGCCTCGATCCTGCCCGCAGGCGCCACCTGGGCGCTCTCCGCCGTCCTCCAGGTATATTATTTATTTATTTTTATTATTTGTTATTCTTTTACATTGTTATATTATTATCCTGAAAAAGGATACAGCGTGAAGAGCATTTGTTGAAACACAGATCTCCGAGGTTCTTGAGTTCCCGCGATTTTTTCTAGCTCATATTGAACTATGCTGTTTTTGTCAAGTATTATAATTTTAAATTATTAATTTATTAAAATAAATAATTAAATATGCAGGCCCGTCCCATAGTCGAGGCGTTCTCTCACTCGAAGGGCTTCTGCAATATCCTCATCGTGGGCGCGGGCGGACTCGGCCTGTGGCTGCTCAAGCTCGCCAAGCACTTCCTCCAGGGCCAGAATGACAGGTACGGTAGGTGATCAAGGGGGTACGGTATCGGTATCGATGGGTACGGTACCATCCATCCGTCAAACACCTGACATATGATAAGTGTATGTACGTATGTATGGTATATGGGGAATACGATAGACTCGTCTTGTGGGACGGAATGATAGGTACGGTAGTTGGGATTACGATAGGAGCGGGAATCAGGTTCTATGACATCAAGTAAGAAGCCCATTTAGAGTATTATTGTCAAAGTGACGCCATGCAACCTGATGCCTGCGTATAATTCATGGGGGTGCGGCAGGCGTGGATTAGTCTAATTTTGGAGTGGATTTATCGATTATCCTGATTCGCAGTTTTGGACTGGATTTATCGATTATCCTGATTCGCAGTTTTGGACTGGAATTATCGATTACCCTCATTCTCAGGAAGATCAAGCTGATGGTGGCGGACGGCAAGGAGGAGCGCCTGTGTCTGGCGGAGAGGAACGGCGCAGACTTCGTCGTGCACTGGGACGATTCTGGTGCGGATTTATGTATTTATCTATTTATTTAAAATAAAATTTGAATATAAATTTAAAATAAAATAAGTTGAAGTAGGATTCTCATCGACTGGGAAGATTTCGGTTTCAGTTGAGATTTTTTAAAGCTTTTTGAAATAAGGCGGAAAAGTCGGTTGACAAGCACTTAGTGAATCTGCAACGAACGGGGGTCTTTCTAAATTGTTTGGGCTTGACTAGGCAATCCTAAATAATTTTATAATGAAATAATTTGTTTTTCAGAATTCGAGGAGTACCTCATCATGCGCACCAAAGACGTGGCGAGAACCGGAGTGCAGGTGCGATTTTTTTTAACAACTAGTGATGTCGATTCGGTTTAGGCTCTCTCTCCATTCTGCACACTCTCATCGGTCAGAGATACGAGAGAGTGTGTGCAGAATGGAGAGAGCTGAAAACCGAAACGACATCGCTACTTGAAACCATTATTTTTTCTATTTGATCTTGAAGCTGGAATTCAATTCGGTAAATTTTTTAAACTGGAATGATTCGATTATTGATAGCGCCCATTCGATGCTTGGCTATGTTCGCCGCTAGTGGCGGGAATCCGTCTGGTTTGATTGGGACAAAATGTAACCATCATGATGTGCTTAAGCTACCTTTTCACCGGTTTTGAGTCTAGCGCACTCGGTTTCAAATGCCAATCGGAGATCTTTGTAATGTACAAAGTGATATTTTTAGAAGAGGACATACGTAAATATTTAAATTTAATATTTTAAAATTAATTTCCGATTACAGGTGGTGTTCGACTTCGTCACCTCTCCCCGCACCGTCACTCGCTCGCTTAAGTGCCTCGTCGAGGTGTGCTAATTATTGCTTTATAAGACCTTTTTTTTAAAAAAAAATTTAATGTCATCAGAACTTGGTGAATTGAGGATTTGAGGCCGTCTTAATCACTCAATCGCCGAAGTCGTGCGCTAGAATTCATATGAGTGACTACCTGCGCCAGTCAACATATTTCTGCAAATGCTTGGCACTAGGCAAAAAATCGAATTTGAAGTGAATAAATGAGGATGGTTGCGAAATGTTCACAGCATTGCTTTAGGTATTATCAATGCAAATACCAAGGAACTACAACATAGTGTTAATGAGCGCCTGCATTAATACTTCGTTCGTTAGAAAAAGTGCTTCGAATTTGCCAACTTGAGATGCTCGAAAAATGCGATTTCTCAGATGAATGCAAATTCCGCTTTTTTTCACTATCAAAACACTCAATAAATATCGAAACGTCTGAAAGGGCATATATCAATCCAGTTTGCACGTATTTATCAGCAAAATGGACGAAACTCGTTGAAAAGTCAGTTCGTGATCCAGTTGTGATTACACTGTTTTAATAAAGAATTCAAATATTGGTATTTTAATTTTTCTTATATTTTCACATTAGTTATTAGATGATTGCTTTTCCGGAAAATGCAATAAAAAATGTATATCGTATACCTGAAATGAAAAGTCTGAATTTTTTTTCGAAAAATTATTTTTTCTCAATGAATTTCAATCCGATCGGCATCAAACTTGGTATGTGTAATCACATGAATATTGTTAACCAGCGGCATTCCCCCGCCTACGGCGGGGGAAACCACTGGCAGACTCCGCGCTTCGCGCGTCGTCTGTCTCCCCCTCTCCCACCTCTCTCGGGAAGGTTGTGAAAGTTCTGGAAATTTCTGGAAGTTACTATGACGAAATCTCTCTCCTTCCCCTCTTTAAAAAATTCTGGAATTTTATATGACAAAATCTCTCATCTCCCTCTCTTTCCCCGCTCCGGGAAGTTAACCTTCTAGAACTTTCCTTAGAGAAGCTTCTAGAACTTTCCTCAGAGAAGCTTCTAGAACTTTCTTCAGAGAAAGTAAGAGTATGTAGTTTTTAGTCTCTAACCTAACGTTTGAAGTTTGTAGTTATGGTCTATACTTTGATCTTTGGTCTTTCTAGTTTGTAGTTTGGTCATTATGGTTTGTAGTTTGGTCTTTGATCTTTGCAGTTTGATCTTTGATCTTTACTCTAGGATCGGGGACCCTGAGGGCTGAGGAGGGGGCGGGGCCAAAAGGAGGCGGAGTCTGAACAGACAGACGCTAGCGCTTTATATAGGAGTATGATGATTCTAGAAGGAATCGAAAGTTCTGGAATGTTCTAGAAGGAATCGAAAGTTCTGGAATGTTCTAGAAGCTTCTGGAAGAAATCGAAAGTTCTGGAATGTTCTAGAAGCTTCGAGAAGAAATCGAAAGTTCTAGAATGTTCTAGAAGCTTCTGGAAGAAATCGAAAGTTCTGGAATGTTCTAGAAGCTTCGAGAAGAAATCGAAAGTTCTGGAATGTTCTAGAAGCTTATATGACGAAATCTCTCTCCCTCAGTAGGGATACGGTACCCGGGTTACTGTAGGAATACGGTAGGGTACGGTACTCGGGTTACTGTAGGATTACGGTAGGGATACGGTACCCGGGCTACTGTAGGAATACGGTAGGGGTACGGTACCGGGTTACTGTAGGATTACGGTAGGGGTACGGTACCCGGGTTACTGTAGGATTACGGTAGGGGTACGGTACCCGGGTTACTGTAGGATTACGGTAGGGGTACGGTACCCGGGTTGCTGTAGGATTACGGTAGGAGTACGGTACCCGGGCTACTGTAGGATTACGGTAGGGGTACGGTACCCGGGTTACTGTAGGATTACGGTAGGAGTACGGTACCCGGGCTACTGTAGTTTGATCTTTTGGGGGCGGAGCCTAAACCAAAAGTGGGCGGAGTCTGAACAGAAATCAGAGACTTTTGCGCTTTATATAGGAGTATGATTTTTAGAGATATCACTCGATTGAAACGATTGCGAAAGAGCAAAGTTGATTGGGTTACGGTAGTTTATTGAAACTTCCACCGGTTAGCGGAGAATGATCTGGAACACTAAACCAGTGGCGCCTGAGCTACACTCGGCGAGTACTACCTTCTCACACATTTAGAGCGAATTCGATTTTTTGCCTAGTGCCAAGCATATCTTCACTAGGTCAGACAGTCACTCATATTTGTTATCGATAACTAAATTTTGATTGAAAATGCTTCGATCGCTGTTTGGCAACCATATTGGAATTTTTTTAAAAACATGTTTCGGTTTATGAACCTGCCACTTTGGAGATTCGAGGTCGCTTTAATGATTCAACCACTGAGATCATGTGATGAAAACGATAAGATCGGTGCAAATAGAACAACTTTTAATGGAACAAAGGTTGCTCTTACCATAACCAAACCTCCCCGCAGATATAACTCAATCTCATCATGCTTATCTTTCGTGTTCATATTCAGTAGGTGATAGGTGGACTATTGCTGCGCAGTTCCAGCTAAAATAAAAGTTTTCAAGTCCCGGTCATTTCTGGTTTCGATATTGGGCCATAACCCCGATCGCCCCATCTTAAGTGGCGTCCCGCTCAATTGTACAGGTTGCTTTCGCAAACCTGTACAATAGAGTTGGATGTTGGAAATTCCTCTTCTCTAGTAAGCCAGCCACTCAAATTGCCTATCAATAATTAAGTAAGTATCCCATTAAAAAAAAAATAACTGAAGCAATTTATAATATTACCAGCGGTATCCCCCCGACTACGTCGGGGGATAGCACTGGCGGGGCTCACCGCTTCGCGGTGCGTCGTATTTCGAAATCGCAGAGGGAATGGGAGGGGAGGCGTTGTTTACATGTTTCCGATTTCGCAATCCGGACAAACCAACCAACACACAGACGTTTGCGCTTTATTATACAGTATGGATAGTGCCCATTTTTGTGGAGCAGCTCGCGCCTCCTGCATTTTCCGAAGAACATGTGCCATCTTGTAAAATCCAAAATGTGGGCTAAAAAACACCCGTTAATTTCCATTTTCTAACCCGGGTATTTGTGGTTTCGATCTTCGGCCATAGTCCAGATCGCCCCATCTCAAGTGAGTCTGAATGAGACAGGTTGCTTACGCAAACCTGTCCAGTAGGGTTGGACGTCAGCAATTATCTTCGTCTCTATTTTCTCCGTATACACATCAGTGTTGGGCAAAAATGACGAAATATTTACCGAGCTCCTCATTTCGCAATGTTTCTCGTTTTCTCTAATCAACGAGAGAGCATGGGAAATGAGGAGCTCTGTAAATATTTCGTAATTGTTACCTAACCCTGATACACAGTATAGTGCCGATTTTTGCGCAGCAGCTCACGCCTTGTACATTTGTTCCGAAGATGAAGCGAAAATACGCCATCTTGAATAATACAATTGCGGGCCAAAAATTCACCAGTTAATTTCTGCTTCCACACTCGGATGATACCCTTCCCTGCAGGTATCGCTCGATGTAGTCATGATTCATGACTACATCCACTGGTGAGCTAAAAAATGGGTGAATAGTCCGGACAAATACATTTTGTTTTTCGAAAAATAAAAATACGCCTTCAAAAATCGGTCTGCTGTGAAGGGCTTATGCCTCCGGACACCCTACAAATGGCCTTCCAAAAGTCTGGACCCCCTCCATCTCGAACCCTAGACCTTTTCAAGCTCACCAGTGCTCATGATATATCTCGATCACATTCACAATCAGTAGAACACGCAGATGCAAGCAGGCTGTAGCTATGGGGTTACAGGTAAAAAGAAAATTTTTAATCCCGGTCATTTCTGGTTTCGACCTTGTGCTATAACCACGATCGCCCCATCGCAAGTGGCGTCCCGCTCATTCAGACAGGTTGCTTTCGCACACCTGTTCGATGAGTCTGAACGTCAGAAGCTCCTCTTCTCTAGCAAATTAAATTGCTTATCCCTAATTAATTAAATATTAATTAAATAATTTAATTATTTAAATATTCTCAGGGCGGCGTCCTCTTCGTGGGCGGTCTCTCGGGTCTGGACGTGCAGCTGCCGATCAAGATGGTCGCCAAGAACCGACTCGCCATCATGGGAGTCACGAGGTCGGTGCCAGAAAAATTACCACACTCGGCTCTTTTCCCATGCTCTCTCGTCTCTCTGACCAGAGAGAGAGCATGCACAATGAGGAGTGCGGGAATTGTCTCCCTACATGTCAATTTTTCCCTCAAAAAATACCGGACATAGTTTTGTTGCAATTTACCTAGTATTTTAACGCTGCGAGAGGTAATTATATTTTTTTGCCTATACCGCCCACGGTGATCACTAGAAAAAGCGGATTTACAACATTTACATAGAAGAAGTGAAACAAAAAAGACCCTATTGAAACTTAGTGGAAGTTAAAAAAAATGCAATTGTGAATATAGCATGTTTGCAGAATTATTTAGCAAATAATAATAATATTATTATTATTATTGCAGAGGCTCGATCGAGCAGCTGAAGAATCTGGTGAACCTGATCGCCGGAGGGCAGATCGAGGCGCCCGACTACAGGGTGTACCCGGTGGACCAGGCCAGCATGGTACGGTAATGGGGGCTACCACGGGTATCTTGGTACCGGTGTTGGGGGACCTAGCGGGTATCCGAGGTCAAATACTAGGTGAAAAGTAACACACTATACCCGCCGATTTTTGGAGAAAATAGTACTCGCCGTTAGGCGGGGACGGTAAAAAAAAGGTATAATAATGACACCACAAGGAAAGCGCACGCTCAGAGACCACACCTTTTTTCGTTGCTCAAATCAACGCTGTGATTTTTTGCGGCGTAATATCTCCACTATTCCTTCACTATATTTGATGCCGAAATAACAAAAATGACGCAAAAACTCTGGGAATTCATTGAAGTATACCCACAACACATACAATAATGCCTAAACCCTTTTGTATTAGCAATGTTACGCACTGGTTTGACCCATGTAACCGGTATGTAACGTTTTTTCAAACTTGTAAACTGAGTATGAGAGGTACATTTAAAATCGATGAGGGTTATATTTTTTTTAGTTACTTTATGATTCCCTCTTTCGAATGAGTATACAAGTTAGCCATAGAATTGCCGACAAACCTATTTAAAATTCATGTGAACTTACCTCATCTTCGCCCTGAGTACGGTAACCTTTAATTAGAATTCCTGCACTTTTCGTTTTTCGCTATTATCTCAGTTCTCGGATTAAATAGAGACCCAAAATTATGGTTAATTGTCCTTTTTCGTATGAGAATAACATATTACTAATTACAAGTCTCTAGCTTTATTTTTAGCTGAGAATCTCAGCCTGAGATATTTGAAATAAGAAAAATTGCGAAAATTACAATCAAAGATCAGAACTTTTCCGGATTTTTAACAGGCTTAACATCGAAGTTCCGATATTTGAGGCGGTTTTTAACATCGCATTAAACTTTAGTTTGCAAAATGGAGAGAAAATTTGCGTCGAGGCTGCAAAAATTTTTGAAAGTAAGTGTCCCCCTTTACCAACAAAAGTATACCCGCCGATTTTTGACCGACTTCACACACGTATTTGACCTCTGGCGGGTATCATGGTACCGGTGTTGAGGGAGACTGGTATCATTGTGGAAGTAATGGGTAGTCAGCATGGTACACGGTATTGGGGGATTCGGCGAGACTAGGAGGGTTCAAGTTTCATGAGCACTACTGACTGCGAACCGGACAGTGGCTTCGATTTCATTGACGTATTGAACAATACACAAATCTCTGTGTTGATATGGTAGCTACCAATTATGATAGTTCCGAAAATCATTGTGTATCCTTGAATGTTTGTCTATTGAGGAGGCATGCATTTTTAATTTAGTATTATTTTCATTTTTAAAAATGATTATGCGACTATTATGCAGGTGCTCAAGCAGCTCTCCATGTCCGAGGTTGAAGGCAGAGCTATTCTGGAAGTGAGTATATAATATTCCTTAGTTTCTTTCCATAGCTTCTTTGTCAGGTTTAAAATTGACACGTTTCAAAAACGGTAGAACAGATCTTCCCAGGTGGCTTTCTGAAGCAAACATGGGTTAATCCTCTAGCTGTCCATACCTCCGTGATTCCGTTATCGTTCATGTTTTCAAATGAAACCCATATCTTCCAGGTGTGCGATCCCAACACTGCACTCGACAAGAAGGAAGACGTAAAGAAGGCCGAGTAGGCCAATCAATATTCGTACAGTATCCCCCAGGTCGATCGATCCATGAGTACCGCTCCCCCTCCCCTCTCACCCCCCTGCAAGCACCACGATTACGGTACCATGCATTCAATGTATCTCCCCATTGCCATACCCGCCTAATTTACACACGTTTCGAGTAGTATACCGTAGCCTTGTCTTGTTTTTCTTTCTCACGTTCGCAAGAATGCGTGAAATTAGAAAAGATCAATGCTTATTTTAAGATTCCATGTATTTCTCTCGCTTAGTCCGTAGTCATTTCATAAATCCGAGTTTAGTATAGTGTCTCTCAGTGAGAATTTTTATTTTGCCTTCGAAGTTGTAAAGTCAGATGTATAATCGAAGTTACAGTAGAAGATCAATCACTTTTCTAGTTTGTTCACACGTCTCTTGTGCTACTCCCTAAGAAGATTTCAGGCAAATTGTTCATTTTATTTTGGTAATATTCGGTTTGATAAAGTATTTCAAATTCAAACGCCCTGTGAAAGATACTGTATGTTTGTAAACATTGTGAGATATCGATTGAGAGGATACGGTAGCTGGTAGTGATGTTTCGGTTTTCGTCTCTCTATTCTGCACACTCTCATCTGTCTGACCAGCGAGAGTGTAGAAATGAGAGAGCAAAACCCGAAATGGCATTCCTAGTATTTGGTGGGTCGTTGATCTTTGATCTTTAATCTTTGATCTTTCCGGGGTGGCTCGATGTCCCCCTCGGCGACGACAGAATCCAGTGCAGACTCGAAGGAGATGAGCAAGTTCGCCTTTGAGGTGGGTGAACAGAGGAAGGGTTCCGTCTCAGAAAGATGAGGATAACGGAATGTATTGCACGTCAATGAAGCTCACTTTTACCTTATCTCTGGTTTTTCTCTGTTACTTTAACTCTTGAAACTCTGTGCGCCTCCAGACGCGGTACCAAATCCACCTCGTAATGCCTCGTTGTAACTCCGCCCCTTGTCTCCTCATTTTTTTCTCACTTACAACAAGGTGGATTTGTACCGTGGCAGGTTGTAACCACTTCTAAACATCAAAACAATTTCATTTTAGTGGTTATGCTGGAAACTAGCGGAGATCCCTGTTGTTTCTCGCTTAACTATGAAGATAACGCGATGATAAACAATAGTGACGGGTAGAACTTGAATCATTTTGGCGAGTTGTTCCGTGGGTGTGTCCTGACTCCTTTCAAAAAATTGGTAACTGCGATTCGATCAGATATTCTACTTGTTTTCGGATATTTTGAGAGCTTGTTCACTACAATTTCCTGTGTAAACGCTTGTGCGAATTTATTTATAGTATATCCTAGCTGTGCCAGGTTTCCAGCTCTCTCAATTTTGCACACTTTCTGGTTACTTTGGCCGGGGATAGAGTGTGCGGAATGGAGAGAAGATCAACCTTCTCCATTCTGCACACTCTAGATTCAACTATTCAGTAGGGTTGGCAATTGAAGCATGACTCCTGATTTTACATACTCTCTCATCGGGATCAGAGAAGCGATAGAGTGGGCAGTATAGAGCGTCTCATCCCTCTCCATTATGTACACTCTTTCGATTCTCTGACCAGTGAGATGGTGTGCAGAATGGAGAGCGGATCAACCCTCTCCATTCTGCACGCTCCTCCTTTCCGCCTGTTCAGCTGCTGGCGACGTCTCGTCGTGCGCGTCGAGGCTGTCTGACGACGCCCCACTCGGTGGTGGAAACGCCCGTCTTCATGCCAGTGGGCACCCAGGGAACCATGAAGGTCAGGGGAGAGAGCTACATTTAAATAATAATAATAATAGTTCAGTGATACTAAAGAAAATTTTTGGGGTACCCAGGGAAGGCCCGTGGGCACCCAGGGAACCATGAAGGTGAGAGGTGATTACACTTAGGCTATGGTTAGGTTTTTAAGAAAAAATTATGTTAGGGCACTTACAAGTTGTTTTAGCCCTGAGGTGGTGGGGAGAAACTACCCGCAACGAACCATGAAAGTGGAGGGGGGGATTACAAAGTATCAATAATTAAGTGATATGACAAGTAAACTAGAACAATTTTTTTATGATATTCGGAAATGAGGGGAACTCTTCAGAATATTGTGGGTTTTGATTTTAAAAATTAATTAATTTTAATTTATATTTGCAGGGGATCCTTCCGGAGCAGCTGATCACGATGGACTGCCGCATCCTGCTGTGCAACACCTACCACCTCGGCCATCGACCCGGACACGAGGTATACTGTAGGTTGAATATACGGTAAGAATGATCAGCATATGACTTTAATATTGGCAATCGACCCGGACACGAGGTATACGGTATTGTAAGGGAAGAGATATCAACGACTTATTTCGCTCATCGGGGGAACTACGTGTTCTGTAGGTAAAGGGCAAAGTGAATTTGTAAAAATAGATATTGGACAGTTGGTTTCTCGTTTCATTAACTATATGAAATTGCTAGCCACACTGTTCATTTGATCATAGGCTCTTGTCATATCTCAAAACTTATCCACATCCCTGGTAGTGATGTCAGTACGATTTCGGCACTCTCCAGTCTGTACACTACATTTGTCTGATCTGCGGGAGAGTGTGCAGAATGGAGAGAGTTGAAATCAGGCCAAAATGATTCCCAATTCCTGCTCGAAAACCCAATTAATTGGGCCCAATTCCTTCACCCAAACCCAAGTATTTGAGGTCGACAAAGATAATAGAAAGGAATTGGGTTGGCATCGCTAATTTCAATCTCACTCTCTCTTCGCAGTAGTTATGTATTTTCGGTTTTAAACCCTCTCTATTTCTCACACTATCTCGCCGGTCAGAAAACGAAAGAGTGTGCAGAATGGAGAGAGCAGCGAACCAAATTGACATCCTTATATTGCGCAGGTCGTCGGCGAGGCGGGCGGCATCCACAAGATGATGAACTGGCCCCGCAGCATTCTCACGGACTCGGGAGGATTCCAGGTCAGGAAATATTACCTTTCACAGATGAAATATGTACCATGGAGTTTTGAATAGATGAGGGTATTTTCACGGGCGCATTACACATTTGTTGCATTGTCTCGTAAAAGTGTATCTCATGACAGGCGGTCAAGGGTGGAGATCAACGAGGTAGATTTGCGTGGGTTAAATGGTCAACAACTGCCTAGGTGGATTGGTGTTGCATAAACTTTATTTTACTTGTCCAAAATCAACTTGACTGATTGTTTGAGCGACTCTGCTGAAATATACTAGTGAAAAATAGAGAAGATTTTCGATTTTGACGCTTGAACCCAGAAGCACAGGTTTGCGGAGGCAACCTGTACGATTCTGGGAGGAACGCCACGTGAGGTGGAGAATTTGCGATTATGAACCTAAGCCCGAAACCGTAAATGGGGGTTAGAAAATTTTATTTTGGCCTAAATCCCATAGCTACAGCTCGCCTATCAGTTTTAACACATTTATCAAGAGGTCAATAGAGTCTTCGCCCTTCTGAGAGGGTTAGGGAAGGTCAGATGAGGGCTCTGGTGTGCATGGCATTCCACGTGACATTGCTTGCTTCGTTGAGAAAGGGGGCGCCGATTGTCTTTCGGAAGATATCGCTCCATCGTGATGGTGGACGGCCTCTTCCTCTGCGCTTTCGTGGGTACCAGTCGATCACAGTTCGGCTCCACTTTAAGCTATCATCGTTCGCAATTTTGTGCAACCAAAACCATTTTCTTTTCTGTGCGGTGCGGACGAAATCCTGAATTCTAGTGGAATCTCGCAGCCGCTCATTAGAAACATGATCGAGCACAGTACAACCAACCATCCATCGTTCCATTCTGCGTTGAGTCACCGATAATCGATTCATGTGTGCTTTGGTCAGAGCCCAACTCTCACATCCATACAGTACCGCCGGAATTATGCAACCATTGAATAGTCGGCGTTTATGAGCCATTGGAATACCCCGATTGATTAGAAAAGCCCGGTGTTTATGGAATGCCCCAAATCCCGCCTGGATTCGTCGAGTTATTTCGCAGTCATCCTTTCCAGTGACTGAAATTGCACTTCCCAAATACACCACCTTCTCCTGTAATTTTACCACTTTCCCGCCGACTTTGACTACTTTTGGACTGGGCTTAGAAGTCATCCCAATGGTTTTATCCCCGTTAAGCTGAAGTCCCACACAAGCCAATTCCCGTTCTAGATCCCTTGCCATTGCTTGAATTTGCCGTTCATCATGAGAGATGAGAACAGCGTCATCAGCGAAAAGGATATGAGAAAGAAATCTTCCATTTATACTAATTCCCTTCCTAGACCAGTCGAACTTACGGAATGCCATATCCAGAACTGATGTAAACAGTCTAGGAGACAGGCAATCACCTTGTCTAACACCTCTTCCCACCTTAATTTCAACCTCATTTCCATTCACCACCACCATATTCCTACTGCTCTGAGAGAGACCCGCGAGAAAAGAAACCACCTCAGAAGGAATGCCCTCCAACTCCACTGCTCTGAACACAGCTTCCGTGTATACGCTGTCAAAAGCTTTCGAGATATCCACAAAAAGCAGATAAATCGGCAGCTTGAAATCGACACAGTGAGCGATCACAGATTTGAGAGTATGGATAGCATCTACTGTTGAATGACCCGCCCTAAATCCCATTTGTTCCCAGCTTTTGTTTCTATCCAATACTGGCGCATACCTCTTATTGAGCAGTCCGGTAAGAGCTTTCTGAAAGACAGGAAGCAAGCTAATCGGTCTGTAGTTTTTAGTGAGAGTTGCATCTCCAGATTTTGGTAGAAGAATTGTGCGTGAATCCCCAAAACCCTGCGGAATAGTCCCTAACATGATACTATTGAAGATATGAGTGAGAGCGGGGACTAGTTGATCTATTCCAACCCGCAGCATTTCCCCCGTGATCCCGTCTTTCCCAGGAGCTTTGCTAGATTTGAAATGCCGAAGCACTTGATCTACCTCTGACTCAAAATGGGAATGAACGGATCCCGTTGTAACTCCTCCCGATATCCCACTCCACCATCACCCTCATATAGACCATTGTAGAAGTGTTGAAATGCCCCCTCAATTCCCCCTTGTGTAGTTTCCATCCCCCCTTGCCCATTCCTAACCCGCATGATCCTATCCTTCCCAATAGCTAACTTTGCAATTGCTTTTTTGTAACTTTTCCCCATTGCAATGGCCTCGTTGACGTAATTAAGATAGGCCTGATCCCTGTCGCGTTTATACGACTGCCGAATTGATCTATTGACGAGTAGCCATTCCACCCTAGAGACCCCAACGGCATCCATTTTGAGTTCCCTGCGCCTTTCAAACAAATCCCTGGTCTTATGGGAAATCCGTCTATCTCGTGGTGTGTAAATGGTAGCAATTTTCCCCGACTTCTGCACTGCTGAGACCACATTACCGTAATCCGGACTCGCACCACTACGTGCCATTTCTATGCCTAGACTGAGCCTGAACAAGTCATTCTGAAGGTGCGAGTCTCCCCGAGCCGGTCTGTTGTTACCCCGACGGAATCGGAAAGGGAAGGAGATGGTTGATCTAACCAACCGGTGATCAGTCGTAAAGTCAAACCGATTGACCACCCCCACGTCTAGAACCCGAATATCCCTTGGGAACAAGATGAAGTCTATCTCGTTCCTAGTGCGCCCGTTTGGTGAAACCCAGGTGTATTTTCGTTTCTCCCGTTTCTGGAAGAGACTATTTCCCACCCGAAGATGCAATCTTTCACATAAGTCCACCACCATTTGCCCCTTCTGGTTCCGTTCCCCGTACCCAAATTTTCCAACCGACATTTCCCCTGGTTCAGAATGCCCGACTTTCCCATTGAAATCCCCTAGGATGACCTTATGCACGAATCGATACCGGTGACTGCCAGCGATTGGTCCGTGGTACTCTCTTTCGAATTCGTGAATGAAGTTGCTGTACTCGATCATGTCAATTGAAGCTGGCGCGTAGATCTGGAATAATCTTATCAGGACCTTATCCGACACCGCAACATCAAGAAAACAGATCCTGGGAGTTAAAGCGCGAAACCCGACAACCTTCCGTTTCACCTCCCCACTCACGACAAAACCCACTCCGGCTGTACGATTGGGAAGTCTTGTTGAGTGATAGAGGCGTCCATTACTCCATGTAAGGTCCTTCTCCTCCTCACTTGATCTTCTGACTTCGGACAGACCGAGAATGTTCACCTTGATCTTGCTGAGGGCGTCTTCGAGCTCGACAATCCGCGAATCATTGCACAGCGTTAGGCAGTTGAGTGTAGCCAGCGATAGAAAAGCCATGAGCATGGTCTACGCCTCCCACGGTGACCAGCCGGCTTGGGAGGGGAAACGAGAGCGGAGCGTTTAAGCGACCGACCGACTTTTGAGCGAGCGTCGCACTCGTCTATCTATCACTCGCCTATCTATCACTGAATATCGTTGCGAAAGCCTGTCATTCACTCATTCATTCGCCCGGTATACCAAACCAAGATTAGATCGACCGATGCCAGCAAAGAGCGTTATGCTCTGAGTGAGAAACCGGAATTTTCCAGGTTTGTTCTGCTCACCTTTTGTATTTCCCAAAGCGCATTTCCGTTTTTTTAATCTTTGGAACACATTGTAGGATACGTTATGATATATTTATCTTGAATGTCGTATGTAAAATATTTTCCTCAACCACTCGGGGCAAATAGAGAAGAGATGAATTTCTGACGCCTGAACCCAGCTCGGACAGGCTTGCGGAAGCTGCCTGTCCGATTCTGGGAAGAGCGCCATTTGCCCTTGAGCGCTTGTAATTATGACCCAAGCCCGAAACCGTAAACACCCGGGGTTAGAAAATTTTGTTTTGTCTGAAACCCCGTAGCTACAGCTCGCCTATTGACTATTAAATATGGTTGGAAAAGAATAAGACTATGAGATCGAGCGACATCAGCAAAGAGGGTAATGGCCCGAGAGTGAAACCAAGAATGTCCGGGTTTGCTGTTTCGATGGGCTGGTCATTTGTATTTATCAAGATGGCGCATTTCCGTTGTTTCTTTGGAACACATTGTAGGAGGCGTAACATTATATTTTTCTTGCATGGCGTAAGTAAATTATTTTACTCAACTAAACGGGGCAAATATAGAACGGATGAATTTCTGACGTCAAACACCAGAAGAACTGGCTTGCGGAGCCTAAGCCTGCCTATTCGGGGCGAAACGCCACGTTTGGTTGGGGAAATTGCGATTATGGCCGAAGCTCGAAACCATAATTTCCCGGGTTCGAAACTATGTTTTGTCTGGCAAAAACCCGTAGGTACAGCCCGCAAATGATATAATGGATGTTATTGGAATAGTGGAGTAGCGTATGATGGCAATATCGACCCATACCTGCAGAGAGATTAATGATGCGAGGGTGAAACCTGGATGGTCCGAGTTTGCTCTTTTTTTATTCGTGGCTCATTTATCTTTGGAACGCATCGTAAGAGGAGTTATCCGCTCTGTCACAGCTGATTTGCTCCTCCATCTCCCGATTTCAAAATTGGGGGGATATATAAGAGGGGAATGTCTGACGCACATGCCCAGAAGGACAGATTTTGTGGAAGCAACCTGTCCGATTCTGGGCGGAACGCCACTTGAGAGGGGTGCATGTGGTTATGGCCCAAGCTCGAACCCAGAAATACCCGGGTTGGATAATGTTGCTTTTGGCTGCAACCACAACACACAGCTACTGCTGAATATCGTTTTTGGCCCTTTTGTAAATTTTTGGATGTCGGGTTCGATGAGATCGAGGGATATCAGCAGAGATGGTAATGGCCCGAGTGGGAAACCTGAAATGGCCGGGATAGGAAATTTTGATTTTGGCTGCAACCATACAGATACTGCTGCATATTGTTTTGAGTCTCCGTCCTGCTGAAATCGAGCGAAACCTGCAGGGTCCGAGTGAGAAACCAGAAATGTCCGTGTTTGCTGTTTCGTTCGGCTGACCATTTGCATTCATCAAGATGGCGCATTTCCGATTTTATCTTTGGATCGCGTCATAGGACTAACATTATATTTATCTCTTAGGGCGTTAGTGAATATTTTTTCACAATCCCTCGTGGCAAATAGAGAACGGATGAATTTCTCACGCCCAAACCCAGAAGAACAGGCTTGCGGAGACAACCTGTCCGATTCTGGGCAAAGCGCCATCTTGCCTTGAGCGTTTGCGATTATTGATGGCGCATTTCCGTTTCAACTTCGGAACGCATTGTAGTGGCACGTACAAAAATGGTTCCTTTACTTGTCTGCTCCTTCTTCTCAATAAATCTATTTTTTTTAAAAATAATATTAAAATAAATAATTAAAATAATTATATTTAAAATCAAATAAATAAATCGTTCTCGCAGATGGTCTCCCTCTCCAAGCTGATGACGCTGGACGAGGAGGGCGTGCGCTTCGAGTCGCCCCACACGCAGGAGATCACGAATCTGCCGCCCGAGGAGTGCATCAGGGTGCAGCAGGTGAGAATCAGTCCAAGGCAATCCCAAATCTCATTCCAACTCAATTAAAAACTCATTCGAAGTCAATTAAAAACTCACTCCAAAGGCAATCGCAACCGAATGGAGAAGCCAAACCCGGAAGTGCTTAGGCCGGGAATGATAGGAAAAGGATAGCATCCGAGTTTAGCTTTTTTAAAATTTTTTTATAGAAGTTTGAATTCACGGTAGCTGAGAGTTATAGTTAGTCGAATCTCCAATGTCGATCAGAAATTTTTTTCAATTTTTTGGTGGTCGTTTTCATGTTTCATCGATGGTACATATATTGCCTCGTTGTCAGTAGGCAATGACTCCTTGGACCGGTCCATTGAATCCAAAAGAAAACAAAAAGACAACGTGAAATCGGCTGCCCCATAACCTTGGCCCAGGCACTATTTAACATTTACGATTGATTATTATCATATTTAATACCAGCGGTGTTCAGCGCTTCGCGCCTCACATAAGATTAGTTCGCTTAAGCTTAGATTGTTTGTTGGCAGTGCGCCCATACCAAAGGTTGGCAGGCCAAACCGGACAGACTCGTTTGCGATTATATGTATGTATATTTAATATATGTATTTAGAACCTCGGCGCGGACATCATGATGCAGCTGGACCACGTGGTGCACACGCTCACCACGGGCCCCATCGTCGAGGAGGCCATGGAGAGGAGCATACGGTGGGGTACGGTAGGATCATCGATTGGCACTAGTTTCGGTTTTCGCTCTCTCCATTCTGCACACTCACGTGTCTTCCGGTGAGAAAGTGTGCAGAATGGAGAGAGCTGAAAACCGAAACGACATCACTAGTTGGCACTATGCTCAAGGGGTTACGGTAGAATTGGCAAATGCATAGGGGTTACGACGAGTGATAGGAATATAATTCTTTATTGATAATTCTTCCACTGCACACACACTCGGTTATCTGACCAGCCAGACAGTGTGCGGCAGGGAGAGAGCGAACATTCAAAAAGGCATTAGTAGTAAATTGGGAATTTAGAGGGAACGTTACTGTGAGTTATTGTAAGATTCAAAAACTCAGTTAGAGTCATGGACTGTTTAGCATACAGTAGGCATGATGAGCGGAACAAAATATTCGCTAATTATTTATTTAGTTTTCCAATATTCCCGATCTTTCTCCTATGTGATCCTGGACGCAAAATGCACTGATTAAATACAAACACTGAAGCCTAGAATCCCTTATTAAAGATTGCTAAACACAGTAGATTGGACCGTTCGTAATAACAAGTGAAACGGTTTATTTTCTTGCAATAATGATTTGTATGAAATCGTAGTCATTGCGAATGCAATTGTTATTTAAAATAAAATATAAAAATATATATTTATTATTTTATTATAATTTCAGCTGGCTCGATCGCTGTGAGGAGGCGCACACGAAGCCCGAGCAGACCATCTTCCCCATCGTCCAGGTACGGTATACGGTAGTGGCAGATACGGTAGCTAATCGATAATCGAATCTCCATCCCCTCGTGTTCCCCATATGTTTTGTTTAAACAATGGTAATTATTAGCATTGGTCAGTAGTCGAAAGAATGCTTGTTCGAAAATGTTTTGATAACTTGGCGCTTTCGTGTGCCAGCCTGTGCACATAGACAGCAGTTCGAGTCTCCGTTGGCTGTTCGCCCGATTCCTTACTTTGTGAGTAGAATCGGTCCGAACAGTCGAAAAGTGGGTAGTTATCGTTCTATTTTGGAAAAAAAATGATGTGAAGAAAATATTACGATACAGTAGATAATTGCCGTAATTGAACTTTCCACAGCAATGGGTGAAATATACGGTAGTAGGACTACCATTTGATCCCCTCCTCTTTGTCCAGGTATACGGTAGAAGATACGGTAGTTGATCGATTACCGTACCCCTTCCCTCCCCAGACGTTTCCATTCGTTATTTGAAGCGTACACAATTCCCTGTTAATCGCTAGTTGAAAAAATGCTCGTGCGAAAATGTATTGACCACTAGGCGATTTCGAGTGCCAGCCTGTGCACAAAAACAGAAGTTGGAGTTTCCGTTGGCCTTTCCGCCTGATTCATACTTTGAAAGTAGAATGGGTATGAAAGACCAGAAAAGGTGATGATTACCTTTCTAAAAAAAATATAATAATAAAATAATAATAATACATCACGGGAAAAAAATAGGCATCAGAAGTCGGAACAGTAGTTGACGGATTACGGTAGTCAGTAAATGATCACCTTCTAATTGATAAAAAATATACAGTAGTAGATGGACTACCGTATCTACCGTACCCTACCGTGACTACCGTACCCTCTTATCATTCCAGGGCGGTCTCAATCTGGAGCTGCGCAAGAAGTGCGCAGAGGAGATGGCGAAACGGGCGCAGGTGAGTCGCAGCTACCGATGAAGTCGGGGTTTCAAGCAACATTGAACTTGCGTAATGAAAGGGAAAAAATGATAGTCTACTGACACTGAGAAGAGGAAAGATCATAATAGATTGGGCCATACACCAGGATAAGAGTTTAAATATGATTATACTTTTCTTTCTTATTCTCTCAAAAGATGCCGAACACGTGTTCACGCTAACTCGACGATACCTTGTGAAGTAGCATTTGGGTTATCGAAAGATAAATCTAACTCATTTTCGAGGGTTTCCCTGGGCCTGAGATTATTCTACTATTAAGCAACACGCGTGCTATCTCGTTTAAAAAATTCTTTGTGCACGATTTTTTGGCTCTTCTGTAGAATACGGGATTGGTTATTTCATGTGAATCACATCTATGGCTGGTAAGAATGTCTAAAAATGGATTATCGAGAGATTGTGATCTAGAGTAGGACTGGGCTGAACTATCAAGCAAAATCCATTTCGGGAACGAATCCCGTCTTCTATAGTAGAAACGATTTTTAAAGTCACAGCGACCAGGTAAGTTAGGGCTTCAAATGTAGCTGATAGCCGCCTCCAAACGCAATTAAAACGATTCTAATGGAGCATTCAGCTTGAAAATAACAATAATAATAATATTTTAATTTAAATTATCAAGCATACTTAATCCTATCTCGCAGGTGGGCATCGCGATCGGGGGTCTGTCGGGCGGCGAGGACAAGTCCTCCTTCTGGCGGGTCGTCGCCGCGTGCTGTGATTGGCTCCCGCCCCATCTCCCGCGATATGTGAGTGAGGATGCGGTAGCTGAAGGGGTTACGGTAGGAATTGGAGCCCACGGTAGTTAGTCTCTGCCCAGATATGTGAGTGACTGTAAGCGCCAGGTATACGGCAGTCGAGAGTACGGTAGGGACACAATCGATCCTAAATTGATTGCTGTGCATTATCGATTTCTCTCCCGATTGCACGCACTATCTCAGTTTCCTGCCCAGATATGTGAGTGGGGATACGGTAGCGGAAGGAGTTACGGTAAAGGGAGAGGTTACGGTAGGAATTGGAGCAAACTTTGATTAGTCTCTGCCCAGATATGTGAGTGGCTGAAGAAATTACTTTCCCGATTTCATCGATAATACATGTGTAATGAAAAAATATAGCGAAAATATCACGAAAGGAATATTTGAGTTTGACTGCCGACCCTTTTGCCGCGATGTACCATTTGCCCCCGCTCTATAATAGAACAGAATTTCACCGACAATATGGGGCTCTTCCATGATTGCTCGTCCTAGATGAAAGAATTTTGAATTACATAGTAGAGCCCCGCTGTGTTGTGGTTTCGTCACTGAGATATCTTGAGAAATTTAGACGCGTGTCAATAATAGGAACACTAATCATATATTTTTAAAAAAAACTCTAATAATTGTGACTATCCGAATTATGATCCTATCACTGTCGCATTGTTGATCTTTGATCTCTGTCTGCATTCTGCGCGCCTCTCGCAGTCAGCCAGATGAGAGAGTGTGCAAAATGGAGAGAGCGGAAACAAAATTTTCAGATTTCTGTTCCATCCACTGTAACTAACTAACTTCCCGATGAAATCACAACACTACGGGACTCTAAAATATTATTCAAAATTATTTATTCTAGTACGAAGCCCACAGCACAGGTGATGAAAGAGTGTGCAGATTGGAGAGAGCGGAAATATATTTCTTTCTTTCTTTAAATCCCCCTATCGCAGGTGATGGGCGTGGGGTTCGCGGTGGACCTCGTGGTGTGCTCGCTGCTGGGCGCGGACATGTTCGACTGCGTCTTCCCCACGAGAACCGCCAGGTGATACGGTAGTCCAGAGAGTACGGTAAGGGGGGGGCAGTATCGATCGATTATCAATCCGGGTGATACGGTAGTGACGTCATTTCGCGTTTCGCGACTCTCTCCATTCTGCACACTCTCTCGTCTCTCTGACCGCTGATATAGTGGGCAGAATGGAGAGAGTCGAAAACCGAAATTATACCCCAAGTATACGGTAGGGGGCAGTATCGATCGAAAATCGATCCCAGTATACGGTAATGGACATGAATGTATGTATTCAGTCATTATCAATCCTAATACTTGGTAGTAGGAAGCGACTACTGAATGTGGTTGAGAATGTTTGCCTACCATATATCGACCGGTTTCTGTAGAGACGGGTATGATACGAGTGAGAAACAAGGAATTTCCGGGTTGGTTTTAATTCGTTTTTTTTCTAGTTCGGCTCATCTTTTGAATTGAGGGGACAGGAATTCACATGATTCAAGGTATACGGTATATGAAAAATTATAAAGGCAGGTCGATTTTGCAAAAAAATCGATAATTTCGCAGATTCGGCACGGCACTCGTGCGACGCGGCGGCCAGCTGCACCTCAAGCAGGCACGATTTGCCAATGATTTCAGGTGAGAAATATCTCTCATGAACAGTCTTTTTTATATATATATTTTATTTGTGAATTTTGCAAAAAAAAGTAGAGGAAAATAGAAAATAGAAAAAAAAAATAGTGAGAATAGTTGGAGAAGTGCTTGATCTGTGTTTCACGTGTGTTTGATAATACGTGGAAATGATTGTGCTGCAATTTCTTTGAATGCCTCGGTATAAATAACACTGATCAGTAGAGACCGTCTGAGAAAGGGAAGCCCTAGCTGAAACAAAGGAGAAATAACGCACTAGGTTGATATATGTTTCACGTGTGTTTGAAAACATGTAAAAATGAAGGGGCTGCATTATCTGTGAGTTAGACTGTATGAATAACACTAATTTTTAGAGGTGGTCTGAGAAAGGATACCCTAGCCAAAACTAACGGAAAATATTAAACTAGGTGTATCTATGTTTCCGTGATTTTCAAAAGTCTTTAAGATTAAGGGAATGCAATATTTCGAGGTTGCATCGAATAAAACTGATCAATGATGCAAATAATGATAAACAAATAACAAACTAGAAAAATACACTAGATTGGTTCATGTTTCACGCGCCTTTTAAGTGACTTGGAGATTAGTGGACTGCAATAATTTGATCAGTGAATTGGCTCAAATAATACTGAACAATAACTTAAAATATTGAGACCACCTAAAACCCGCATTTTAATTAATTAATTATAATTCAGTCCGATCGACGACCGCTGCGAGTGCCACTCGTGCCGCACGTACACTCGGGCGTACATCTACTCCAACATCGCCAAGGTACGGTATCTAATGAAGTTACGGTAGGCATTAGCGACCGATCGATTCCACGAGGGTTTATCATTTTAGAACTGGTAATTTTAGGACCCATTTGATCCGATGTCAGGAGATGTATCATGTTTCAAACCCATTATTTCGACATCCTGTAGAGTTCTAAAATGATACATCCTCGATTCGACAAGGTATGGAGACTTACTGAAGTCAAGGTTCTGGTGTATGTGTGTTCCAATAAGACTGATATAGTGTATGGTTTATAGAGCAGCGATGAGCAATACAGTGATGCGCTAAGATATGAAGGGGAGTACGGTAATGGGATTGGGAGTGGGGGGGGGGGGATTGGGGAACGAGGGATAGGGCTTTTTCATGTTGTCGGCCACTTTCTCAATCTCCTTATCCATGCTCTTGTGCCGTTGATCTATAATCGATCGTTTGCTCATTGGAATCAGAAAAATTATTACTTCTCCATAAGATAATTCTCGACGGGCGGATAATAATGCAATTTACATGAATTATATTAGGATAAGAGGACACTACTAACCGGTGTAGTGAGAAAGGTCCATAATTGTGGCGCAATTTCCTTCCATTTGATCTTCTGTTCCTCATCCACTGTTCCATCGGGCAGCATCGGATTCATCACTGAATTGAGAGGTGTGTGCAAAAAATTGCCCGCTCTCCTCATTTCTCATGCTCTCTAGCCGGTTAGAAAGACGAGAGAGCATGAGAAATGAGAAGTGTGGGAAAAAAATTTCTGACATGCTTCAGAGAACGCCGTACTGAGAACCTTCAATGATCAGAGATAAGAAAATAAAAATGAGTTGAGAAATTTCGTTAGAGAACCATCAGAAAAATTAACTGCTTCTATCATTGACTCGAATTGTAAAGCGTCTCTCTGCCACCAGCGGTCGAATGCCTAAGTAGTCAAATGACTATGTGTCGATTTGTGCGGGTTGATTTTGTGAAATTTCGAAAAAATTTGTCAAAAGTGTGGGTTGATATTGTGAAATTTCAAAAATTTAGTGAAAATTTGCCATAAAATGTGGGTTGATTTCAAAAATTTGCCTATTTTTCCCCTATTTTTCCAATTTGGTCAAAATTTGTGGGTTGACTGCGTCGGATCCGACCAACTTTTCGATCCCTGTCAGCCACACAAATCCAAACACCTTCAGCACCACATCTCCGAGATTATAGTTGTCTAGCGCGAATAGTTTGCTCAGGAATGGTCGAACGGTCCGAGCGATGGAAAATGTGGGATTCTGAAAAATATCCATTGCATTGTTTTCGCAAAGGAGAGAATAGAAGGAAAAAAGTTGCGGTTCTTTTTGATGGAAAATATTAATATGAATAGCCACTAACCGTCAAACAGTTCGGTGCCGTTGTCCTTCTCATATTGATCTTGAGTGATATAATATTATGGTGTGCCGTATTTTCTCCGACGAAGGAGGGATTTGTTCGTGGGTAGGACGAACAATCTGTAAAGTGGAGGCATAAATATGTTTGTCATGAATGAAGAGCGACAATGGGAAAGGAATATAATTGGAAAATTCCTAGTGTGAGCCGCAGCTCAAGAAGTGAGCAATGATACGATTGAACAACGAGAACAAGAGAGAGAAAGCTCCACTCGTCTTCCGTTATCTTTCCACCAATCGCACAGTGTACGAACCATGACTCAGTCGGGTGTAAAGTATCCCTTAGTGATCTAGTGATTGCTTTCTTATTGCCAAATGAGATCAGGAAATCCAAGCTATCGATTCGGAGGCGTAGCATTTCATCTTTTCTGTAGATCAAGCGTTTTTATAGAAGAAAAAATGATGTCTAAAATGAGTAATTTCAATTATTTCAACCCAATTCACTCTCCAAGCCCCGCATTGTAGGGCTCTCTCCATTCTGCACACTCTCTCGCATCTCTGACCGGCAAGATAGTGTGCAGAATGTAGAGAGCCAAAACCGCAAATTACATCACTTCTGCATTGCAGGAAACAGTCGCTTGCCACATCGTCTCCGTCCACAACCTCCACCACCAGCTGCAGCTGATGAAGGATGTGAGTGGGGGAGATTACGGTAGTATTGGGGGATTACGGTAGTATTGGGAATTACTGTAATATTGGTAGATTACGGTAGCATTGGGAGATTACGGTAGCATTGGGAGATGTCGTTTCGAATCTTGCTCTCTCCATTCTGCACACTATCTCGCTAGTCAGCACGAGAGCTGAAAAGCGAAAATACATCCATTCAGAAAGAGGCTCTTGTGATTATTTCATCTCACACAAACCGTTTAGTCCTCCAGTTATATTTTGCATCAATAATTTGAACAAACAAATGTCGGAATTAATATTGTTAATTTATTTGAGAAAAAAATTGTTTAAGGTTCGTCAATCGATCGCCGACGGCAAGGAAGAGGTCTTCCTCAACGAATTCCTCAATGAGTACTACGAGGTGAGAGTGAAAAGATCAAAGATCAAACTACACTTGAATGAATGTCCATTGGGAAACTGTTCTGGAGAAAGCTGATCACTCTACCGTATCCCTCCGATTTCAGGGAGGCGCAGTGCCCGGATGGGTGCACGATGCTGCCGCGCACATGGGATACACGATCAACCAGGCGAGAGGAGAGATGGAGGTACGGTCGACGGTAGACTCACGATTATCGATTAAACCATCATTTGGATCAATTGATATCTGATTGCAGGAGCGCAAGCACAAGGCGAAACACGAGGATGTTGTAGAGTCCAAGAGGGAAAAGAAGGAGGTTACGGTAGCATGAACAAAATATATATTATCGATTATTGATTTGATTGTTTTCCTCATTGTTGAGTTTGTCTGGTTGTGATTGTTGTTCTCGTAGATAAAGTTGATATCAAATAACTTTATTTCATCATCACATGGCAATGCCAATAGCGATGAGAATCCATCACGTTAGACAACCGTACTTTAACGAGAGGGTGAAATCGATGGGAGAATGGGGAGACTAAAGTTTGCATTTTTGGGGCGGCGAAATAATCGGTGGTCCAAATGTCCGTGAGATGTCAGGGCGGAAAACTTATTCACAACACAATACGTGAGGTGGGGGGGGGGCTAAAACTATTTATTAGCAGGGATACGGTAGTCGGTGGTACTGTAACCTGTAGGGGACGGAAACTCAACTAGAAGTAGTGTGGGGAGACGGGTCCATAGATCATGATGGTATACTATATTGCAATTATCACATAATAATCATAATCAAAAATACATTTATATAAATTAATAACATGAGGGTGGTGGGGGTTGGGTGTCGGTGCCACGAGGGGCGGGTGCGCCCGCTCGGGTTTGCCCGATGTCACCTCTATCACAGTGTTCTTGTTAGTGGAGGGAGAGGAGGGGATCAATCAATCGATAATCGATCGATCAATCTACCGTATGCCCTCTACAGCTCGGTGTGCTCCTCCTCGACGTGAGTCTCCTCCTCCTTCTTCTCCTCCTCGGCATCCTCCTCGATGGGCTGCTCCTCCTGCAAGCATACGGTATTGGGAAGGGGATATAGATCCGTCGACTACCGTAACCCGATACAATCGATAATAGCAAGCTACCGTACCTCAACCTGGGCAGAGGCGTCCACATCGATCGACTGCTTCAGGATGGACTCAATGCGCTCGGCGAAATCGACCTGGTCCTGCAACGAGAAACAAGGTTACGGTAAGCATCGATAAATCAATACACTCAGTCCCCGATCCAGTCCAAACTAGGGGATACCGTACCTGGATGGAAAATCCGGAGCGGAGGGTGGCCGTGTCGAACAGCAGCTGGGCGGTGAACCTGGCCTTGGCGTCCTCGGGATCCGACTCGACGCGCTTGAGCAGCTCCTGCAGGGAAAAGGGTTAGGGTAATCCATTCCTAAAACACCAGTTCATGATAACTCGTGTCGCTACCGTACCTTGACGACGGGATGTCTGGGGTTGAGCTCGAGCGTCTTCTTCTGCGACATGTAGAAGTCCTGGGTCGGGTCCTGCAACGATCATCCATTAGTCATTGGCTACCGTAACCCGGTGGTCCAGTCCAAGCCCCCGGCTACAGTACCTTGGCCTTGGCGTAGGCCTGCGACTTCATGATGCGCTCCATGTTGGCGGACCAGCCGTACGACGAGGCGACGAGGGCCGAGGGCGTCTTCACCAGGCGCTGAGAGATCACCGCCTTCTCGATCTTGTCCTTGAGACCTGCAAGCATTTAGAGTGGATAAAGATCAGTCAAATGGTGGCACAAGAAAGTCCAGTCTCGGCACTAGGTCGGATGATCATGATCATGAATGAGAACCAATCGCTATTTACATTTTTACGATTATCCTAGTTCGGTGTCTTGGAGATTTTAGGGCACTAGATTGGATGATAACCGACCGGATGAGAACCAAAATGTTTCCGTCTTCTAATAATCCCTCGTCAGTTGGTTCAGTATGGCACTGAGAAGTATCTGAGAAAATACTGGGAGACGACATTTTTCTGGTTCTCATCCTACGGTGATCATCCGACCTAGCCTCGATTTTAGGCTCTCATCCGACGGTGCCCATCATCAGACCAAGAGCACCAGATGAGTGGCCTCACTCACCATTCTCCTTGAGCCAGGCGGTGAGGGGCTTGAAGGACTCCTCCAGTTCCTTGTGCGCCTCCTTCGCCTTCTCGCCGTCGTCAACGTTGAGGCCCTCCTACAATCACGCTATCAAGTCCAAGTCCAGTTCATTCCCAAATCCAGCGTCTGGTAGCAGCGGACCCGGTGGCACCCTTGGTACCCCTCGCTCACCTTGGCCACGTTCTGGAACTTCTTGCCGTCGTACTCGGGCATGGCCTGGATGCAGTACTCGTCGACGGGCTCCGTCAGGAACAGCACCTCGTAGCCCTTGGCGAGCAGACGCTCCACGAAGGGAGACTCCTCCACCTGCAAATCATAGTCTTGACACACCGAACCAGATACCGTACCCTCATCTCTTGCCAGAAACTCTCTCTCTCTTGCCAGAAAAAAAGAATGCTTACAAGCCTCGTTCGGAATGGGCTTGGAGCAAATCAGTGTTTGGACACACCGAACCAACTACTGTACCCCTCTCTCTCTCTTTTCTCCATCTTGGACTGAGTCTCCGCCCCCCCCTACCGTACCTCCTTCCTGCTGCTGCCCGAGACGTAGTAGATGGCCTCCTGCTTGTCCTTCATGCGCTCAATGTAGGCGGAGAGCGTCGTCTGCTTTTCGGCGTCGGCGGACGAGAAGAATCTGCAGATCAAGTCCAATTGAAGCGGAGATCAAGTCCAAATAAGTCCAATCGAAACAAAGTCAAGTCTAAATATCGATTTTTTCGTGACTACAGTATCCTTAATGGCGCGTCGCCACCAGCAGCCCATCCTCCTGCTCACCTGAGCAGCTTGGCGAGTCTCATTCTGTTCGAGGGATCCTCCATCACTCCCAGCTTGATGTTGGTCGAGAACTCTGCAAGGTTGGAATACGGTAATTCAGTCGATTGACCCAGTTCAATCGTGGAATCAATCCAGTCCAAATCCATCGAAATAGGCCACTGACCCTTCCAGAACTCGTCGAACTTCTCGCCTTCCAGCTTCTTGAGCATGTCGAGCACCTTGCGCACCAGCTTCTTCTTGATCACCTGGAACCGGAGACGATCAGTTGGGTTCAGAGTGGAACCACAACTCGGAACCAGGCTACCACAGCATGGTACCCTAGTGGTACCAGACTACCACAGCACCCCCGAACACACCTTGAGGAGCTTGTGCTGCTGGAGGTTCTCGCGAGACACGTTGAGGGGCAGGTCGTCAGAGTCGACGATACCACGGATGAAGGAGAGGTACTGTAACCGATTATCGATTATCTATTAATCTACCGTATTCTACCTACCTTGGGCATCATGTCGTTGAAGTCGTCCGTGATGAAGACGCGACGGACGTACAGCTTGATGTTCTCCATGATCTGCAGCAATAGGCGGAAATTATCGATCCAGTCCAAACGATCCATCCCAATCTCCCCTACCGTATACCTTTCCATAGTTCTGGAACATGTCGTTGGGCGAGCGCTTGGGCACGTAGAGGATCGACTTGAACGAGACCTCGCCCTCGGCGGTGAAGTGCACGTGCGCCAGCGGCTTCTCAGAGTCCTGCAACGATTAATACAGTAACCAAAGTCAGTTTCCGATAGACTACCGTAACCTTATCCTACAGTAGCGTAACAGATAGGCTTCTCAGTCCTGCGCAATTAATAACCAGTTAGTACAGTAACCCGAGTCAATTGTCGATAGACTACCGTACCCGTATCCAGGGCCACAAATAGTCAGTCAACGATGGCGCCGCCCTACCGTACCTTGGTGACGCTCTTGTAGAAGTCCTCGTACTCGGCGTCCTCGACCTCGGCCGACTTGCGCATCCAGATGGGCTTCACGTTGTTCACGCGGTCCCAGTCCCAGCTGGTCTTCTCAACCTGCAATCAGTCCAAAAATCAGTCTAATCCAGTCCAATGACGTCATCACAATCATTCCAACTACCGTACCTTCTTCGTCTTCTTCTCGGCCTCCTCCTCCTCCACGGCTCCGTCCTCCTTCTCGGGCTTCTCCTCCTCTTCAACCTCCTCCTCGACGGTCTCGGTCTTGCTGGCCCACTGGTAGATGTTGAAGTTGATGAACTGCGAGTACCTGGAAATCAATAATTTAGAGATTACCGTAACTCGTAGAGCGGCGATTACGGTAACTCACTTGTGCACGAGGTTCTCGAGGGTCTTCGTCTCCAGGAAGTCAAGGGCCTCCTCCTTCAGGTAGAGGGTGATCTGAAACAAAATCAATAAACTCAGTACTCGATGCCTGAAGGATACTGTATTCCCGCCCCTTCCTCAACTACCGTACCTCAGTTCCTCTCTTGAGCGTCGAACCGCGGGGGTCCTTCACGACCGTGTACGAGGCAGAGTCCGACTCCCAGATGTACTGCAAATATGGCGCAATCAATATCAGCTCAGCTACCGTAACCCATCACCCCCAATCAATCGATACTCGGCTAGATACTGTACCTGGTCATCCTCGTTGTTCTTGGTGGTGACAACGACGCGGTCCGCGACGAGGAAGGTCGAGTAGAAGCCTACTCCGAACTGGCCAATCAGATCCTGGAATGGGCCATTCAATACAGTCCAACTACCGTAATCAATCAATAACCCCGACTATCATATCATCTAGATACCGTACCTGCTGCTGGTCGGCGTTGGTGGACGAGTCGAGGAGCTTGGAGAGGAACTCCGAGGTTCCCGAGCGGGCAATCGTTCCCAGGTTGTTCATGAGATCCTTCTTCGTCATGCCCACTCCGGTGTCGATGATCGAGAGGGTGCGCGCCTCCTTGTCGGCCTGCCAATCAATCGATAAGTTAGAGATACAGAAATCGATCAATAAGATACTGTAATCCATCCAGCTACCGCACCTTGATTTTGATGCTCATGTCCTCGGTGGCCTTGAGCACCTCGGGGTCGGTGAGCGAGAGGAGACGGATCTGCAATTATCGATCGATTAGGTACCGTAACCAGATACAGTAACCCCGGGATCGATGAGGTACAGTATCCCTGATCTACCGTACCTTATCGAGGGCATCAGAGGCGTTCGAGATCAGCTCTCTCAGGAAGATCTCCTTGTTACGGTAGAGCGAGTTGATGATCAGCTTCATCATGCGGTTCACCTGAACGAGCAAATCGATAAATACTGGGTCCCGAAGCGATTGTTTTTTTCCTCAAATACGGTACTTATTCGGTTTATGGCACAAATCATTCAGCAAACGTTTTGTTATTTTCTTCTTCATCCTTTCATAAGGACACAGTATCAGGCAGGAAGCGAAGAATTTGCTCAGCTGCTGCCGTATCGATCGATACAGTAACTCAGGGGTCCCGCAGCGCCTCCTACCGTACCTCTGCTTGGAACTCGTGCTTCTCGGCAGACCCGCGAAGCTTCTTGACCTCCTCCGCGGAGAGCCCGTCAATCTTGATCGCATCTTCCGTACTGCAAAATAATTGTTTAATTAATTATTTAATTAGTCAATAAATATTTCAATCAGTCAATCCGGGTCCACTTCAGTATAGTGGCCATCGCTTGGAAGGCTTCCCAGGCTACTATCGCTCTCCCATTGAATGGCTTCCTTCCCACCCCTACTAATCTCTCACTCTACACACTCTACACTAGTGACGACAGAAAATCATCGACTCTCCTCATGTTGCGTGATCTCTCGTCGGTTAGAGGCGGGAGAGCACGCGAATTGAGGAGAGTTGAATTCCGATTTTCCCTCACTACTCTACACATCAAGATGGAAAGAGGTGTGAGGGGGCAGTAAGGAAAGGGGGAAAAGAACAGCACTGTTAGTGTTTCCTAGGAGAATCCATAACAGTTTATGCAAGCCCATCAATCCTCTATGCAACGTGTACAAAATAGCTGCGCAACGTCAGCATTATTCTGATTGAGACTAGTCTAACAGCATTGCCGCTTCCCTCACTCCTGTCCTCAATGACCTTGTATCTCTCACGAAATGTGGGTCACAATCATGATCGTATGCGTTGCAAAAAGCCCGATTCGACTCCCGTTTCGCGGCGAGGAAAGAAGGATCCAGTCCAATAATTAGACAGTCCAAAGGAGAGTCACTCTAATTATCGATTGACTGCCCTGAAGGGTAACTCGAGTGCACTCTATCTCTTCCGTGTTTGCGTTTACTGTTTGAGAATGCCGATAGGGGTCGAGATTAGGTCGAGAGGAGGTCAAATAGACGGACAGTGTTCGCAGAGCGAGCGAGAGAGTGGGCAGGAAGGAGAGAGCGCAGAGAAGCAGCGTAATGGGTGGACACTGCGAGCGCACGAGAGAAGAGTTGGGGGTAAGGTTAATACGGAGTGGTACGGGGACATTGCAAATAGATCTTAGAAGAGGACGGTCAAGGCAGCGCGTCTAAGCAAGAACGGCGACGTTGATTGATCTGAAAAAACAGTCCAAACCATCCCAATGAGATACGAGCATTTATGTTACCTTGGAGAAGTCATAAACAGTTTATGCTAGCCCATCAAACAGCTATGCAACGTGTACAAAACCGCTTTGCAACGTCAGCTTAGTTTATGCAAATCCAAAGTGTAATGACCATAAACAGCTCAAAATCACATTTGCTCGAATGCAACATCAGCAAAAACAGATCATTAACAATTCGCCCAATTAGAACTAGTAGATCAGTTAAAAGCAGAGCAATTCACGAAATAATAGGCCAGTGCGTTCTATTAGTCACTTTCTCGCCATCTTTCACACGTTGATCAGTTTCCCTTCTGATCTACCATGATCGATCCACCGTCCTCCGCGGTGATCTACCGTACCTCTGGTTGGCATCGGTGGCGGGCTTGGTTCCCTTCACCGTCGCGGGCTCGTCGACCTCATCTTCGGCGAGGACGTACGACGACGGGATGAACGCTGCAAGCAAGCGGGTCGTGATCGAGCTTTCCAGAGCGTTCTTAGAGCGACTTTCAGCCCCTTTTCAAGCGTCTAACTGCCAAATTGCAACGCTTTTTCGCCATTTGCAAGCCAACACGGCAAACGCTAGTCGTAAATCACTGCTGCTAGCGTGCGCTAATTGCAGCAGCTGCAGCTGCAAGAGGTTCAACTGACCGATGAGTGCGAGTGAGACTCCCAGCAAGCAGAGAACCGCCCTGGACCAGCGCATCGTGACTCCGCTCTTCTGAATCCGCTCGACGACGAATCGACTGACCGACTGACTGACTGGAGAGACGAGGATGCCCTCTTCTGTCTTCGCTAATGCTGACGTGGGTTAACGCCGGCCACGCCCAACAAAGGAGGCTCCGCCCAGCGAAACGCAAATTGAACAAGCCACGCCCCTTGGCGGATTGCCAACCAATCAGCGAGCTCCACAGCTCGAGTGCGGTTCGGAATACGCATTTTCCTAATTGATGCTTTGTGATTCAATGACAAAGTATTATTACATTTTCTTTTTGCTAATTGAATTCGAAAGGCTGCGGAGAATATAGATTACAAAATAAATTTGTATTAATTTTTGTGAATATTAAAATAGATGGTTCCGTGCGCGGATTACGGTAGACACCACGGGGCGCAGTCCGAGCACGTATTGCGCGCGTTCCTCGCCGTTTTCCGTGTCCACCGCGCCCACCGCGCGTTCTATTTGTTTGCTGCGCTGGCGAATTTTGGTGAATGCAAAGTCAATGCTCGAGGGTGTTAACGAACGCCAGTCCAGTCTCCGCTATTGAGCCAGCCCACCCGTGCTGCCCGCGCTCGTAGATTTCTTATCCAGTTTTAGCTTGCCGTCGCTTTCGCACCCGACTAGAGCTGTTTTTTGAGGGACCTCTCGGGACGAGGCTAGATATCGTCCCTAAACACCGATATACATTGTTCAAACCGCTCCAACTCAACCTTTTCGCGTTTGCTTGCTTTATTCGTCGGAATTCTTCCCATCAGACCCATTTCCAGGGCGCTCCCTCGACTTGAACCAGGCTTGAACCATGGCCCAGGCAGTGCCGACCACTCCGGCGCCCGCGACCACCACCGAAACCCCCATCGTGTACACCTTCGAGGAGCAGGTACGGTACTTCCTTCTTTTCGGGACCCTTTCATAGCTCCTCTTCGGTTTCTGACTGAACCTATCTTTATTTGTTCCTCGAGATCTGTGCCAGACACCGAAGAAGCTCTGTTTTGGCTTCAATTCATGATGAAACTATGGAGGAAAAGGGCGTAATAATCGATAATCCGCTGTAGGTCACCGCCTCCTTCGTGCTGTATGGCCTCTCGCTGCTGTGCATCGTGATCGGTGGCGTGCGCTCGGCGCGCCTCGTGCGCCGAACGATCGAGAAGGGAAGGACCAAGATGGAGGTGAGGAGCACAGCGTTTCGAGGGCGGACAAAAGTTAAAGAAACAGAGTGAAGTAGAGATAAGGTAAAAGTGAGAGAGCACAATGCCTCCCCTCGCTGCAATATTTCTTTCCGTTTATGACTCTATGTCTGTCCTCCTCATGTTTCTGAAACTGTGTGAGGAGACTCTCTCCCTTCTCCACTGTTTCGTTCATCGAGGAGACGTTATGCTGAATAGAGATAGTATCAATTCAACAACACTAGAGAGCATGAACGTTCTGTCTCTCTCAAATTCGCGTACTCTCTCGCTTTCCTCTCCTGTTTTCGTTGCGTGGCATTGATAGCAACGGAAGCGATGGTAGATGCTACTCTACCTCCTTTTATCTCGAGATCGGCTTTGAGATAAGCAAGGCGATAGATCTACCATGAACTCTCGCGACCTTGACATCACGGACGGGGATTGATTGATTAGGAAACTTAGTTAATTAATTAAACATTAAATTGAAGGGATCGATCACGATGAAGGAGGCTCGGTGGTTCCCGATCTCCGCGTCGGCCGTGCTCTTCGGACTGTACTGCTTCTTCAAGTGAGCAATCCCGAGACTCCTCAATTCGCGTTCTTTCTCTCGCTTCTCTGATCGATGAGAGAGTGTGCGAATTGAGGAGAGTCAAACTACTAGCCATGATTGAATCATCTATTTCCTATCTGCATAAGTGCGGTAAATTTTTACATAATTAATAATAAATCACATAATTATTATTTATTGCAGTCCCGACAAGATGACGTGGTCGAACGTGGAGGCGCACTTCCCCGCCCAGGCCATGCCCTACCTCACCCCCATCAGGTTTGTAATAAACAAAAACAAATAAATATTTGTTTTAAAGGAATAAACATTTAAAACAGGTATCACGAAAGAGTGTAGCAGAAAGCGCCTCATCAGGAAAAAAAATTTTCAAACATTTTTTTAAAATCCCATAATATTATTGGAGAACGTCCTGGGCAAGAGTTTTCGAACGATACCGGTCACGAGTCCCAGAGCCGGCTTTTAGGAATTCTTCGGTTGTGGATCCGGCTCTGCTGTATCTCAGCTCACAGATGAGCTAGAATGATGGCTTAGGGCTTAAAATGTTTGGAAAAATAAAACAAACAAGTTTTCTGAAGAAAACAAAAGGTTTGGAGCAGAACTGAAAAAGTTGTGACTGAAAAACTAACTTCAATTTAAGAAAAAAAAATGTTTACCGTAACGTAGCGCATTTGCAGTGGATTTTATTGCAGTATATTGAAGATCTAGGAGATATGTGTATAAGAAAATTATAAAATGTGGCAAATTGGGGTACTTTTTTTGATTTTTATATAATTGTGATCAAATGTGAAAAAATGCCTTTTTTCATAGTTTTCCGACAAAAACTTGTTTCATTCTTGTTATCATGAGCGCAAACCATTACATTCGGAATCTACGCGTCGAAATACGTCAGAAACACCTATAGTGAGATTATTTGGAGACAAAAAAAATTCAACTTTTTCATGACATGGCCATTTTTGGGACAAAGAATTCTAAATCTCAGAATCACCTGCCGATAGGATTTCCTGGTGTATTTTGGTCTGTAGAAAATGATTTTCGAGTCTAGAACTCACCAAATTGCAAAAGAAAAAAAGTTATGCTTGAAAAAACTGAAAATTCTAGGTTTTCGGGACATAACAATTTTATTTTACAATTTCGTGAGTCGAAAATCAGCGTCTACAGGCCAAAATACACCGGAATCGGCAGGTGATTCTGAGATTTAGAATTCTTTGTCCCAAAAATGGCCATGACACGGGGGTCATGAAAAAGTTGAATTTTTTTGTCTCCGAATAATCTCACTATAGGTGTTTCTGACGTATTTCGACGCGTAGATTCCGAATTTTATGGTTTGCGCTCATGATAACAAGAACGAAAGAAGTTTTTGTCGGAAAACTAAGAAAAAAGGCATTTTTTCACATTTGATCACAATTATCTAAAAATCGGTACCCCAATTTGCCACATTTTATAATTTTCTTATACACATATCTCCTAGATCTTCAATATACTGCAATAAAATCCACTGCAAATGCGCTACGTTACGGTAAATTTTTTTTTTTCTTAAATTGAAGTTAGTTTTTCAGTCACAACTTTTTGAGTTCTGCTCCAAACCTTTTGTTTTCTTCAGAAAACTTGTTTGTTTTATTTTTCCAAACATTTTAAGCCCTAAGCCATCATTCTAGCTCATCTGTGAGCTGAGATACGGCAGAGCCGGATCCACAACCGAAGAATTCCTAAAAGCCGGCTCTGGGACTCGTGACCGGTATCGTTCGAAAACTCTTGCCCAGGACGTTCTCCAATAATATTATGGAATTTTTAGAACAAATTTTTTCCCGGCCTTCTACAGTCTCTCGTGATTCCTGTTCTAAACTTTATTGCAGTTCGATTCATTTAAAAAATATTAATGATTTAATTTCGTTAATTAATATTTATTAATTGCAGAGAGAAGTACGTCTCGTTCTCCACCGGTGAGAAGAAGCCCAACTTCGTCGTCGAGATGGCCACCAAGTACTCGACCCAGGTAATCGATAATCCGAGAGTTACAGTATGACACCTCTATCTACACCCTTTCTCTTAACCTTCTACAGTTACCGAAATACTGTGAGACGTTACGGGGCAACGGTGCAGAAAGAGATGCATACTGTGACTGTTACAGTATACTTTTCTTATTGTATCATGAATATCGATATTGCAGGCGCTGGAGGCCCTCCCGCCCAACGTGCGCGTCGTCGGCGAGGAGTTTGTCGAGCACGGAGTGCGTTTTTTTAAAATCGATTTGGACTGGATTCAAATTTTTAATCCAGTCCAAATTTATCCCTGAGATTCAATCCATTCCAATCTCTTCCTTCGCAGGTGATGCCCCTATGGGAGTACGTGCCCTCGATCACGAAGGCGCACTGCGCCAAGGGCCTGCTCCTGCTCCTCTGCTTCCAGGGTACGGTAATATTGATTGGCTTTTCTAGGATACGGTATCAGGGCACGAAGTCGGATGATGACGATAACCGACTGGATGAGAACCGAAAAAAATCGTCTCGCAGTATTTTGTCAGCATTGCCAATATGTTGCACTATCTGAAACATTTTTTTGTGGTTCTCATAAAGTCGGTCCGACCTTGTGCCGGTATGAGCTATAATATTGATTGATCGCCTAATGATGACGTCATCTTTCTCCAGGCTGCGTCGCGCTGGCCGCCCTGCTCAAGCCCCTCTTCTCCTTCTTCATTCGCTGGCTGCCATTCGGACTGGGCGAGAAGACGCCCTACATCGTCGCCATCAAGAAGGTATACTGTAGCGGAGCGTGCCAGGACCCAGCATCGGATAAAGAGAGGGTCTTCTCATTCTCTCTAGCACTTCTCTGCTCGTCAAGTGACTAGAGTAATTGAGGAGGCTCGTGGCCGATTTACCATAGCACGAGCTCAATATTTTTCGTTTTCTAAATAATTTGATTAAATTAATATTAATTTAAAGGGCAAGCGTGAGATGGACGAGGGAGACATTGAGGAGGTGAAGAGGAAGGACGTCGAGTATCTGTTCAAGGTGAATGATGGGTCTTGTGACGACGATTGACTGAAAATCAATAAAATGGCAGTATACGGTAATATATTGATCGATTTGTCTGTTCAGGCCGAGTGGGACTGGCATGATGCCATCGCCATCGCCTTCTGCTCCGTCGTCGGCATCTCGCACCTCTACAAGAGGTACGGTATATCGATTTGTTGCTACCGTAACCAATCGATTGATTGGCGATTGCCGTATTCCTGTATCGATTGATCATTACCGTAATCCTCTCTAGACACTGGATCACTAACAACCTGCTCGGCGTGGCCTTCTCCATCTTCGGCATCGAGCACCTCCACCTGTCCAGCTTCAAGGTACCGTATCCTTGGTCGTGGCAGGACCCACCACCCCCGATTACTGTACTCATTGATTATCGATTATTTGCTCCCTGCAGGCCGGCACGTTCCTCCTGGTCGCCCTCTTCTTCTACGACATCTTCTGGGTGTTCGCCACTGACGTCATGACCACGGTAGGTGCATACCACTGATGAGCTCAAAAGGGTGAATGGTCCGGACTGCCCCGAAAGTTTGGAGAAAAAGAGGGTCCGGCTGCCCGAAATTAGTCGGTTTGCCCTTCCTTAGCCCAGGCTAGCCGCAAAACTCCCCTTCATAACGTCCGGGCTCCCCCTATATTGAACACTTGACCTTTCCAAGCGCACCAGTGGGCGTTACTGTAGGTGTCGTGTCGGGACCAGACATTAATGGGATTGATGGAGATGGCTTCTGTACGGCTTCTGTCCCTGATGCGATTACCCGATTTCCCGTCTGCGTTCACGATTCGCTAATGCTTTGCGATGAATTTAGATGACTTTATTGCAGTAATCCGCTCGATTTATTTTATTATTTATTTTATTTACATTATTTTCTCAGGTCGCCAAGGGCATCGACGCGCCGATCCTGCTCCAGTTCCCCCAGGACATCTACAGGAACGGATGGGTCGACGCCAACAAGTACTCGATGCTCGGTGAGTGTACGGTAGCCGGCACTTTTAGTCCGATCGAGAACTGATTGACTCTTGCTATTTCCAGGTCTCGGAGACATTGTCATTCCCGGCCTCTTCATCGCGCTGCTGAGAAGATTCGACCAGCGAGTGGGAGACATGCAGGTACGATGGAATAGTGATGAGAAATCGCACCCGACTCTCCTCATTTTGCGCACTCTCTCGTCCGTCAGAGAGACTAGAGATAACGCAAAATGAGGAGAGTAGGCCGATTTGTCGTAACTAGTACGCAGTAGAAGAGATCGAGTTACACTGTTGAGTCCAGTCCTGACCAGTCCAAGGGCTCCCAAACTGTGAGATATCAAATTGAGGGTGGGATGCTTGGTTTGACCTGTCAGCCACTGTCAGAAACTGTAATCCGATCCGGCGGATTGGAGATATGTCACAGTTTTTGAGTACTTGGCCTGAACGGTGTAACTCGATACCGTCCTACTGAGCACTAAGGAATCTAAACGCTCATTTTTCTCCTTCAAACTAACCCAGAAAATAATGAAAAAATATTCGTATATAAAAAAAATATATTTGTATCTGCAGTTCATCGAGAAGGCGCCCGGAGCCGCGCCCAAGGACAAGCAGAAGGGACCCGCAACCCAGCCCAAGAAGACCTTCAGGTACCGTAACCCTCAACTATTGATTTATTTCTACTGTATACCGTAATCCTTGAATTCATAAATCCTTTTCAGAATCTACTTCTACATCACCGTCTTTGCGTACATGGCCGGCCTCTTCATCACCATGGCCGTCATGCACCACTTCAAGGTACGGTAGCGCACGATCACCCCCGATCGATGACTGACTGTATTTAATTTAATTTATTTTAATAAATTTCAGCGCGCCCAACCCGCCCTGCTCTACCTCGTGCCCGTGTGCCTCATCGTGCCGCTCATGTTCTCCGTCTGCAGGTACGGTAGCTGCGGTCGATCGATTTATTCTCTAAGGACTACTGTAGCTGGCACGATTGCAGTACCGATTGGTTAGGTTATGAAGGGTACTGTAGCATACGGTATTTTATGGTAATGCATTGCAGAGGCGAGTTGTCGGCGCTGTGGAACTACTCGGAGGACCATCTCGTGGAGAAGGAAGAGGAGAAGAAGAAGAAGGTGAGGAGGAGGGAGGAGATTGGACTGGCCTTTGGAATGATTTTTTGGACTTTGTTGCCATAACTGGAATAGGTTCCCAATCATGCCGCAATCCCATCACAGGTGACTGAGGAGAAGAAGAAGAACTAAGTCGCCCACTCAACTCATGGTCAACTCACATGGCATCGCTTCCAAATTCTAGTCATCCCTGGATAGACTCTCTTCATTTCCCATACTATCTCGCCCCCCGTCTCTGACCCGTCGAGAGAACTTGTAAAATGCAGAGGGTCTTGACCTCTTTTTTATTTATCAATTCTTCCGTATGTGCATTGCAATAGTTCTCCCCACCCCAAAAACCAAGATTATTGTACGCGTTTCCAACCGACCGTTTGCATATTATGCCTCGTTTGTAGCTATTTATTGTTCGTATAATGTATTGACCAAGTCTCGTATAAGGTATTGTTCTTCGTATTGTTTCGTAGGATTGCGTAGCAATGCATGTTATCTTTGGATGACATCATTACTGTGCAAATGTTTCTTTTTATTGTATACTCGTCTCTCGTAGCCTGGGGCTCTAACTATCGTTTTTGAATTGTGCATGTGTACTGTAGTTCTGATGACAAGGTCTATCGATCTATCAGAAACTGGGAAATCGATAGTACCCTCTCTCTCCTCTAGAGTCGATCCTTGACTCTCCCTTACCGTATCCCTTCCAATCGATGACTATCGACCCCCCTTGGTCTCTCACTCCGACTCTGCGTATCATAGCTAAGGATGTGCGCTGTAATAAAGTGTTGGTTGTTGCTAAACATTTGTGTTTTTATTGATGTACAGACCAGGAAGTAAAACATAAATAAGTGAAATGGGCAACGATACATACAGGGGTAGGTCAAGAATCATCTAATGGCGGATGATTAGTCCTAGTCATGAATCTGTGTGAGGAATGTGGCGAAAAACCGAGTGAGGGGTGCGGTAGGGTACGGTAGCAGCCTAATCGATTGGTAGATCACAACTTGATCGTCGTTCGCTTGACCGAGTGGGAGGAGGCGACGTGTCGTTGTCGCTTGTGGTAGAAGAACACTGGAAAAGGCAGACGTTATTCCGTACCAGTGCTGCCTAATCGATATTGACTCTCTTCTATTCGCGTGCTCTCTCGCCGACCAGAGCAATGAGAGATCAGGCGAATTGAGAGCCGGTTTCCGAATTATCGTCGCAATTCCGTACTCAATGCACTTGAATAGTGAAATAAATTTCTTTCGGAGAACTGAAATTACGGCACTAGGTCGGATGAGAACCGAAAAAAATTTCGACTCCCAGTATTTTCTCAGATGGTTTTCTGCACAATATTGAACTTACTGAGAGAATACTGGAAGGCGACATTTTTTTCGGTTCTCATCCGGCTGGTTCTTATCCGACAGTGCTCATCTGCCCTAGTGCCGAAATTTCTGGAGAATGCATTTCCATTCTGACTAAAGGAGTAGATCATCGTATCGGATTGCATGAAAACATCCGAAACTAATAAATGGTGGTGACGTCATCAGCAGATGAAAAGGAGCCGTCAAACAAACGAGAGAATACCGCGAATCATGTTATTTGCGTATAATAACATGAATAATATAATATCGTGCTTTTATCAGAGGCATAATCACTAGTGTTTCCAAACTCAAAAGTTTCCTCTCAATCTCCATACTCTCTCATCACTCGAACTGTACAATAGTGTGCACTTTGCAGAGAGGAGAGTGCACTATTCGATGACGTCATCACTAGTCATGACAATTCGGCGTCGTCTCTCCTCGTTTTGCGTGATATCTCGTCGGTTAGAGAGACGAGAGAACATGCGATTTGAGGAGAGTCAGTCATCACAACGTGTCACCTGATGCGGCGAACACGGAGATGAGAAAGGCGGCCAGCAGCAGAAGCGCTGCGATGCCCAGGTAGTAGTACGCCCAGCCGTAGTGGTACTGTAATGTAGGGTTGGCAATTTGTTTCCAATGATGTGTCTCAGTTTTATCTCTCAAATTTGGGACACTGATGTGTTTTTGAGACACAATCGGGTCGTCTCAAATTGAAATAAACAAACAATGAGGAACAAAGGCAATTTCACTCTCGGACACAACTGTGTCTTCGATTCGAGAGAGTTTTACATTCCGGCTGTCTCAAAAAACGCTGGAGAAGGGCAGGGTTTTCACGATTTAGAGTCTTATGATGGCCGGACTAAGAATAATTGCATCATTCCAATCTCACGGGCATCAGATTGCCCTTGTCGTTCTCTCCCAGCAGATCGGGCTGCTCGTTGTGCCACGTGTACACGCCGAAGCCGGACGCCGCACAGATGGCTGCAAGCGATTGAATCATTTTTACTAGTGATATCAAATCGGCAGCAGACTCTCCTCAATTCGCACACTCTCTCGTTCCTCTAACTGGCGAGAGAGCGTGTGAATTGAGGAGAGTCGAATGCCGATTTTAAAATATATCTTTCTAGGTACATTTCTGACAAGCTTCCCTCCTAGATCCTTACTGGAAGCTAGCACCAGAGTTGAATGGGCCAGTGCGCAAATCTCCGAGAATAACGTGCAGAGGGCGAAGCAGATGGACATCAATCCGAGAATGAGTGCGCACACCACCAGGATGAGGGTGGTCTTCTCGAATTCTTAAAAATATATTTAATTTAAATTAATTTTAGAAAAAATACTGGAAAAAGGGTGATATTTGGAAGGATTGATGATATTTTCGAAAATATCGTTTTCTCTTCTCTTACCATTACAAAACGCAAATCGGGGGCATGACAGAAGCGCCAACGACAAAAGCGCCAAATGCTATAACTTAGTCCGGAATGATGCTAGAGAGTTCTGGTTGGGTTCATCTTATAGCTGGTGATAAGGGTTATTACCTGATAAGTCTTATCACCTTATCACCAAATCACTGATAAGGGTCTTATCAGTGATAAAAAAATGAAAAACATAGCCCTTATCACCAGCTATCCGATGAACCCAACCAGAACTCTCTAGCATCATTCCGGACTGAGTTATAGCATTTGG
The DNA here is from genome assembly GCA_036245825.1 of Pristionchus entomophagus. Classification (NCBI taxonomy): domain Eukaryota; kingdom Metazoa; phylum Nematoda; class Chromadorea; order Rhabditida; family Neodiplogasteridae; genus Pristionchus; species Pristionchus entomophagus. The sequence goes on along the minus strand of BTSX01000004.1, from coordinate 47,254,591 downwards.
CGCTTTTGTCGTTGGCGCTTCTGTCATGCCCCCCGCAAATCCCCACAACAAATATTGAGGGCATTCACGCCATTCAAATAGTCTGGTAGATATTTAAATAATTAATTTTAAATCAAATGAAAATACGCACCGTACATGACGTCGTTGCTGCTCTGACCGGGGAAATTGTAGCCGGTGCGGAACATCTGACCCTAACATTTATTTTAAAATTTATTATTTGAATTAAAATCACTACCTGATCAGGGTTCATCGAGCGGAGGTAGCACGTGGGTTGTAGGCCTAAAATCCCATTTGAAGAGGCTTGTCAGATACATTTCTGCGGTCTCTATTCTGCACGCATTCTCGCTGCTTTGTGTGAACGGTTCAAAGTTTTCAGTTCAAAGTCTCGATCTCGGTGCAAACATGATCAGTGTGCAGAATGGAGAGACCATTCGGTTTAGTGATGTCAAGTCGAAACTTGAATGTCCTCTTTTTTTTTGCATACTCTCGTTTCTCTAACCGACGAGATAGCAGGAGAGCGGATTCCAATTTGCCATCACTAATTCGGTTCGAGAAAAAAACTACTGACCAGTGCTGCCTTGATTTATTGCGTGTGGCTGCTGCACGCCGATCATGCCAGCCATGTACGGCTCCCAGCAGTATCGGAACAGGCCGAAATACCTACAAGTAGGATTAACTCTCTCCATTCTGAACACACTATCTCGCCGGTCAGAAAATCGATAGAGTGTGCAGAATGAGAGAGTCGAAAACCGAAACGACATCACTACTACAAGGTGGTTTCATTCTATTTCTTATTCTCGTCGCTAACGTCAGCAATTCGCAAGAATGCTTGCTCCTATCTCGTTTCGGTTTGCGAGAAAAAAAATGAAAATGAACGGCTCTAATTAAACTACTGCTTTTCCTTTTTATAAGGCGACACCTGTGATGGGTGCTTGCTGATCAGGGATGTGCAAAAAAATTTCCGCACTCCTCATTTTGCATGCTCTCTCGCTGGTCAGAGAGACGAGAGAGCATGGAAAAAGAGGAGTGCGGGATTTTTCTGAACACCTCTGTTGCTGTTCTAATTCGCTCACTTCTTTCCACTCAAATACGGCACATCAACCGTTCGGAAGGAGACCGAGAAGAGGCAGGCAACCTGGAATTTAACGATTATACATAATAACTGATATTTTACATATAATTAAAAATTTATAATTATAAATAACATACGATTAAACAGATGGCGACTGCCGCAATGATACATGAGATGGCCAGCAGAATGAATCGCGATCGGGCGAGAGCTGACATCTGAGAAATGAGAGAGAAGTAGATGTTAGGGATCTTCATTATAAATTTACTCGCGCAAGATTTGACACCATCGACGGACCTCCGTTCTACTCAACACCTCACATATATGCTCTTGTAAACATGCACCCCTGACGGAGTTAATAATGAATGAACGCGCAAGTCAGATGAGTGAGACGTTTATTGAGAGCAGGAATTAGCTACTAAGCCATTACTTGTACAGAAAATATTGAGTTGAGCACAATAAACGACGACTTTGAGGTAGTCTTCCCATTCTGATCGGCACTAGGTCGGATGAGCACCGTCGGATGACAACCGAAACAATGTCGACTCCCAGTATTTTCTCAGATGGTTCTCGGTACGATATTGAACTTACTGAGAGAATACTGGAAAATTACATTTTTTTGGTTCTCATGCGACATAGCACCATTTTGATCATCAAAAACGCGTGCGAATTTAAGTGATCATGACTCGTAATAAAGCGCACTTCAGAGTCGGAAAGGGGGGGGGGGTCGCGCATGTCTTTCGGCATTCAATTTATTCAACAACAACAAGCGAAGAATCTGCAGCGGCGATGATTCAGGTGTGAAAATATCACACGGGGTAGGATGAAATCTCGAGAGAGGAACGGAGGATGGGTGAGTGAGTAGGGCTCTCTCACCGGTCAGAGAAACGAGAGATCACGCGAAATGAGGAGACGGAGACTTTATTTTGTGGATTGAAAACACACACACACACACAATGACGACTGCCGGGTGAGTTGTTTTACGAGCCGACGCCGCGATTCTCAGGAGTTTATGTTAGAGGGGGGAGGCATGAGAGGGTGGGCAGGAGGGAGTCAGCTGGTCCAGGAAAGGGCAAGGCAGCAGAAGACTTCTGTTTTCGGAGGCAGTCTCGAAAAGGCGCGCATTCGCTAATAGTGCAGCATCCTCTACATCGGAAAATTTTTTTCTCTGAAGATATTTGCATGATCTGATTGGCTTTACCAGAGTCATGGATATAGAGCAAGGAATAACTTCTGCTAATAAAGTTACGAAAAAATGATGGTCAGATCAGTTTCAAAACTTCGAAAAAGCTCTATCAAACCCGGAAACGGCTGCTCGACTAGGCCGGTCCTACGATTCCAAATGCCCTATCCCCTCCCAATCTCCCTCCCTCGCTGGCCGAATCATTTCTGAATCATACTCGCATAAACTTCCCACAGGAACAGCTATCCTTCTGAGGCGACTCTCCTCTTTTCGCATGCTCTCTCGCCTTTCTCTGCCGCATTCTCTCCTTTTTGCGTGATCTCTCACCTGTCTCTAACCGTCGACCGTCTCTCGATCGCCCGCAGTCCCTCTCTCAAAGGCATCTCAATATTTGGCAGAGGATGACTCAAGTATAGTGACCATAAGCAGAGCGGGGGGCTATTCAGAGGGGAGAGCCCTTCTAAAGGCTGTCCCCTTCCTATCACAGTGAAAAAGCCGTTCCAGTCTGATGTGACGAATGGGTACGAATGAAGTGGAAAATCGGTAAGGAATGGAAACCGCGATAAATGGATACTGTGGGGTAAAGGAGAATCATGATAGGCGTCACTACAGCCGCAACTCGGAACGATTGAAATTGTATATCCTTGAAAGGAGGGAAATGGACGGAAGCATAGGAAATCTCCGAGAAACAGCAGTAGTGTCTGATAGGTGGATCAATAGGGTGTCCTGACTGCAAGAGTGCTTCAAAGAGGGCAATTAATCAAGCACTGAAGCAACTGTGAGATGCCACCTGGGTGACGGGGGAAGACTCACATCCCTGACTTCTCATCTGACTTAGTGATAGCAAAAAAAGAGAGCAAAAAAGGGAGAAAAAGGGTACCGGGATATCAATCATTGGAGACGGGTCCATGTTGAGGCGCTTCTTTGCAATATCACGTTGGTTTCTACACCAAATCAATATGATAATTCAACCATCAGCCTTGCACTTTTATGTCCGAAAATGGATAAAAACCGATTTCGCTGCATTCAGAATGATCAATTATCATCTATCGGGACATGAACAAACGATTAAAGACATGGAAATCAAGTGAAAATAAGTTCATAGAATTGAAGAAGGAATCAAACTGTCGTGTCGCTCATCAGACATGCCCCGAATGCTGTTTCTGTCGACGAAACAAGCAGGAAGCAAACAACTGTCATCGTCACCCTCTCACTTCCCCTCACTCTCTCCTCTTCTCTGACCGCCTCCGCTCTCTCACTTTCTCACACTCTCTCGTCTGATCGCTTTTGCGTTATCTCTGCCTGAGGCCCTCACGGATCCGGGATATCTCTCTTTCTCTGGGGTCTCTCAAATCCTCATTGTCTCTCGCTCGAATCAATCTCTCACACGCGACCGCGGTAATGTGAGAAGTTACGAGCAAAGTTACGAGTATTGCCGTTGCATCCTCTTTTTCTCTCTCAACAAAATTCTGAAATCTAGATTTTTCTCTCTCAGTATTTCGATAGATTCCTTCATAAAAAGCAAAAAAATATGTATCATAATCATAACTACAGAGGAAGAGAGGAGTTTCGCGTATTCTAGTTGCATCCGTCCTCTTTTTCTCAACAAACGCTGAAGCATTTCGAGCCAGTCATTGGATATGTCACATATCATATGTGGTGATGAAACAAAACACATGCGGCGGATGTTAATTACACCTTTCAAAGGAAGAAATGGCCATAATCTGTTACGGAGTAAGATGGGAAATGAGGCACCCCTCAACGAATGCTTCGTCGAATCCCTTTTAGCAGACTTACATAGAATAATAAATATATAATTCATATGCATCCGAGGCGTGGATCGATGGAATTGCCATTTGTTTGGAAATAACCATTGTCCAGCACTAGAGCTGAAGTCTGCTTCAAGTTTTATTATTCTTTTGACCGATAGAGTCTGATCCGATGAACATGTGTTCCTTCTCACTTACAAGGGAAGAGAGAGTGGAGAATTGGCGGGAAACAGAGAATCGTGAATAGACTGAGAGACCAATGATAGTGAGGAGGGAGGGAGTGGGTGCGATTCGATGGTTCAAGTCTACCGAATAGTCCCCGCCAATCAGAGAACTTTATGTCTGCCAATGCTCTTCTTGTTATGAAATAGTGGTGACGACCAAAAAGGAATCTGGGGGTACTCATAGGTGCGAAGAGTGTTCCCAGAAGTTTTGCGTCTACCTTCGGTCTGCTGAACAGAGTCTGTTCTATTATTCAACAGCTGACAAGTGGTTTAAGGTGTCTGTTTCTCTTCTATCCTCCTCTAATGTGATTGCGCAATCAACAAGCAGTCTTGTTTCTCGATCGATCGACTATTCTCTCAGATTCGTTGCCTTTCTCGTGATTTCACTGCGTCTTTCATATCGTTGTTTTCCCCTTGTTTCTACTGAGAATCTTCTGTTCCTAAATAACTATTTGTGTGATATTGCGAATCTTTTGTTATTAATTTTCAGATGTTTCTGTAGTGTATAAATATTTTATCGCTGTAGTGAACGTAAGAAAGATTTCGGATCTCTATGGTTTCCCCAGTAACAAATTTTGTGATGGGAGTCCTAATTTAAAGTCTATGTAGATACTTTTCTCTCTCATTTTTTTTCGGCCCGCTCATTTAAAGTTTCGTTTCCAATAGTTATATTATTATTTACCCGTTGTTGAAAAATAATTTTCAGTAAAATGACGGATACTATAGTTAATTTGAGTTTAATAGCGGAAGCGCGTCAGAAGGTACTTTCAACTCTTGTGCACTGAATAATATTTTTATATTTTTCAGGAAACCGAAGAAATAGAGGAGAGAAAACTTGAAGAGAATAATGCAAAAGATCACAAGAAAAGAATTCGAGTGTTCCTTCTGAAAATTTGCAATGCGAAATCTGCGGAAAGCGCCTATCCACGCGTTATATATTACAATCTCATAAACGCATCCATCTCGGTAAGATAAACTCTAGCTTGTCGAAATTATTCGCATCATTAGGGTACGCGAAAATACGAAAAGTGGCATTGAAGATGTTGAAGGATGTTACGCGGGGGTTATACACGAATAACGAGCAGGGGGGGGGGGTCTTTGAGTGCGAGTGAGAGAATATAGATACGGCGATGGTTAAGCGGAGAGGATACAATATCATAAGGGAAGCTCTTCCAAGTATTGAGTGCTTGACAGTTGGTATGAGGCATGGAACGATAATCGTAGGAAGTGTCCAGATCGAAGGTTGTGAGATATCAGTCGAACATGAAAGAAAAATAGGTACCTAATAGGTAATTCCCATAAACACAACGGTGGATTAATATCAATTTAGCAATGATCCTTTTGCGTACTAAGGTACCAATCCCAACATAATTGATTCTATCAAAATACTAAGTGGTGGCATCTTTTAAATAGTAGAATGAACGCGTTGAGACAGATCGTTACACCAGTTGACCGAGGCAATAGCTAGATTAATGGAGCTCCTGTTCTGTGACATGAAACCTGTGACACATGGGGGAAGATGGCAGTTTGGAACACCAATAATCTGAAAGAATAAAATAAGATACAGCTGGGTACACTGCCGCTCATCTAATTTTTCTATTTAGATGACAACGATCCTGAACAAGTCAAAATCAAACGACCTCACAAGTGTGAAGTGTGTGGATTTGCATCCGGAAGAGCATATGACCTCAAGAAACATATGTCCATACATGAAGGTTGCTTTTAGGGATTATTTATTTTAACCTGTCATTTAATATTTTGTATTGTCTCAGATAACTCTAAAATTATTTTAAAATTTTAATTTCTCAATTGAATTGAGTTATTTTCCGCCGTCAAAGAGCAAAAGATAAAGGTGGAGTGCGGCATCTGCGGAATGACTATTAACGAACAAAGTCTCAATCGTCACAATCTGACTCATTCAGGTCAGTGTGTTTCTTTCCAAAAAAGCTCAAAAGCTATAGAGGTGTCCGGAAATCTAGTGAAATGGTAAAATATGCTAGATAAGTAATTTAACATTGTCACGGCATTTCGAGCCTACGCAAAGCAAGCACTCACTAAACAGAATAAGTTTGAAGCCGGAGCCGTCACCGTAACCGTATCATAACCAGAGTCGGTAAAATCTCAACCATATTCTTCATCACACCACGTTCCGCCTGATTGTCAATCGAAAATTACGGTATTTTGAATTTCGGGCGGTCTCTGGATATGCCTGAAAATCAAGCTGAAATTACAGTATTTTACTGAGTTCTAGCCAAAAATAGTGCAGGAACGTATGAAAAGAAAATCAAAGTTCCTGCCACGGTGAAGTTTCGGATATGAAACCACACAGTGTTAGGCTGAAATGTCCTGATTGTTTTACTTTTTTAAGGAGATATGACATCGAGGCGAGTGCAAAAGTGTAACGAATGTGGACGAGGATTTGTCAATCAACGAAACATTGGAAAACACAAGCGCAAAAATTGTCGTCAGTTTTGTCAGCTTTTTCTGCTCCATAATTCCATGATTTTCATTATCATCACATCCTCAATTTCTGTTTGTATTATTACAATATATTTCCTAGCGACACTGATAACGAAGATCACACGTCGCCAATCGTTGGAAGCATTGGAATCTACGATTCAAGTACAGGATTATTCAGATGTAGGTGTGAATTGAACCACAGATATCAGCATTCTATTGTTTTTCAGATTTATTTGTTTATGTTTTCAGTCCAATTCATCAAGGGTCCAACTTCTTCGGTCTGTGATGAAAACAAGAAGAATAGCAAGGTTTGTTGCCGTGTTATTTCTCGAAATATTATTGATTAATAAATATTTATTTTATCTAATACTGGTTGAAAATTGCGGAAAATAAAAACGGTAATAGTGAATTGTTAAGAATTCAGTTCAAACAGTTCAAATTACCAATCACTTTGTGTTTGAACTCAGCGTTTTCGTCGATTTGAGAACAAACAAGTTGAATCAGAAAACAATGAAGATATTGCTCAGTCGGATGAACAAGAATCGGATAAAGAGGTGGGTAGTCGCAATGATGGGGATCATCAACTCTGGAAGGGCGAGCAATCTACCCGGTCAATTAGCCATGATTAGGGATGCTTGTTTTTTCAGTGTTCTTGACTGATTATGAACACGTTGTAATAATATTTCACCGTTGAATAATTTGAAGCGTTTCTCCAAATTTCGTACCGCTGTTGCCTTTTGATTCCTATTATGCAGTTATAGATATCTACACCGCTTCATTGAAAAATATAAATTAAATTCGAACTGGCAACTCGACTCACACCAGGATGGCAGACGGAGACGATGCGCATTTGGTCGGTGAAGTGTTGTGGCGGTCGAAAAGGCCGTCGACTGTGCCTCACAATCAAGTCTGAAGTATTTATTGGAAACCAGCAGTAGTAAAACACTCACTTGTTGTCCGATTCACTTCCTCCGCCTAGAATGTCGAAGAACCCTCCCACCAACTGTTTGAATGATTTCGAAACGCCTTGCTCCATATTGAGGAGGAGAGGGGTTGTCGATGAGAATGAATCTTGACCCCCTTCTCTACGCTTTAAGAACAACAGAGCGATGATTCGTCCTCCCGTCAGAATCCATTATTTCTCGTGCTTCTGAAAATTAATCTTGCGCGATCGGCATCACTTCGATCGAATGCATCCATCGTCATGCTCCTCATAATGGAATCTGAAAAAGGTTTCAGGAGATGGAGAGGTACAAGCGCTTCATTTGCAGATAACCATAGTTCGCCGTCCGTTTATGAGCTAGGTTACAAGGGAACCGCAAAAGTAGGCCGATCTCGCGAACAAATCTGTCGAAGCTATTTGAAAGGGACCCTCAGGGGAAGTCTATCACCACTCTATATTGATTGGGAATCGGTCTCCTAAGAACCGAAATTTTAATGTGAATAATTAGAAGAAATTCGTGCTCTCTTGGAGCACGAGAGTGTTCGAGATTAAGAGCTTCTCTGATGTGTAGCTCGTGGCCTAGTGGTCTGCAGGTTCGGAAATCGTTTTGCGAGACAAGGCGGGTTCGATCCCCGTCTCCGATAATAAGTTTTGCCGATAACAATAATGAGGTTTACATCACGCTCTGGCCTTCCTTTTGCTTGTGTTACCCTTATTTGCATGTTTTGCTACTCTGTGCTTTTTTTCTTCAATTTTCATTATTTTTCTTCTGTTTTTAAACAAGTTTAATCGCTTCTACATCGTGATCCTAGAACAAACTTGTGACACGTTCAGACGAATGCACCCCTATTTGTACCTAATACATACATGCAGACGCCTTCCCAACAAGATGCATGGAAATCGGACTACCGTTAGGATCACGATCTAGGGGCGATAAAACTGGTTGAAAAATAAAAAAAAAGAATGAAACTGAAATACAACACGGAGTAGCAAAACATGCAAATAAGGGTAACACAAGCAAAAGGAAGGCCAGAGCGTGATGTAAACCTCATTATTGTTATCGGCAAAACTTATTATCGGAGACGGGGATCGAACCCGCCTTGTCTCGCAAAACGATTTCCGAACCTGCAGACCACTAGGCCACGAGCTACACATCAGAGAAGCTCTTAATCTCGAACACTCTCGTGCTCCAAGAGAGCACGAATTTCTTCTAATTATTCACATTAAAATTTCGGTTCTTAGGAGATCGATTCCCAATCAATATAAAGTGGTGATGGACTTCCCCTGAGGGTCCCTTTCAAATAGCGTCGACAGATTTGTTCGAGAGATCGGCCTACTTTTGCGGTTCCCTTGTTAGGGAAAAAAAGGTGAGCATTAACACGTTTATTGGAATTCGCAAACTAAATATTTTGAAAAAAAAAAACTCATTTTGCAAGTTTCCCATAAAGCACTTGTCTAGCTGCTATCTCGTGTTCTCATAAAATGTGGAATTTTTGAAATGCAAACATACTCCTGATAATCATCTAATTGTGTTATAATAACAGTTTCTGAAGTAGCGAATAGCAAAGTTTCTGTAAATGAATAAAGGCGGCGAAACAAAAAAGCATGTTTTTTACATATAAAAATTATGTTGCTCAATAATTGTTTGTTCACTCATTGTTCACTGTTTTTTGTTGTTGATATTCTTATCACTTTTATATAAGCTTCTAAGCTTATGAATGCCTTTATTGACCAGGAAAATGTAGATTTTGAGGCTGCAGAGACAATTTTTCAGTTAGAAACCCCGAAAACGTGAAAATGCCATCTCATTTCATGCAAAAATTTCGCTCTTTTCAGCGTGATGGGCATCCTGACTGTCTTTGGCGTGTTCTCCCATACGTTCTTATGTTCTTCGTGAACTCAAGAGACGTGTCCTCTTCTTATGATCTGGTCTCGTTCAACACATTATTCTTCATCGAACGAAATCTTTTTCTTCTTTTTTTTTTTAATCGTAAATACTGTAAGAAGTTTCCGCGAGATTGTGATCAGACTGCAAATAAATACGACACGTGAAAATGCGCCTTCATTCATATGTACTATTCTTTTGTTCACAATTTCTGCATCTGAAATAATACAAAAAAATCTGAAATGCCAACGATCTCCAGGGGGGTGTATCATTTTAGAACTCTCATTTTAGAACTGGTCGTTTTAGAACTGAATCAAGTTACTTTAACCTTAGCGCTAAGGCGTTAGGACTGTCCTAAAGTGCTATAGTGGGATCCTAATGGTTTAGGAAGGACGTTAAGAACATAAGGTACCTAAAGCACTTTAGGTTAAGGATAAGGTAACTTACCGAGTTCTAAAATGACCAGTTCTAAAATAAGAGTTCTAAAATGACCAGTTCTAAAATAAGAGTTCTAAAATGATACACCCTCAATCTCAAGGTCGTTGATTGCTTCAGTCTGGCCTTGATTTCTCATTGAAAAGTAACTCTATGTAATTGCGAGATTATTAGAACCTGAGCACTCTAAAATCCATAGCAAATCCATTACTCTGTACGTGCAACACGTATTCATTTGCATCTCCACGCGATGATATGAAGAATAGTTGACGTTGGCATGACACATGAAATATATTAAAAAGGAAATCGCTCGAATATCTTCCCGAGCGGGATGATGGTTTGAATACATGGAATACTGACGGGGACTTTGATATATTTGATACTTTGATATAAAAATTGCTATATTTATTTATAATGAATATTTTTGTTTGGAATAAACGATTGCCTGCTTCGAGTAGATGATTGAACAATTGAAGGCACATGGAACCGTTCCAATGTAAAGCTCGATGGTTTATGCATGGTCATGATCGGTGAATCGGCACATAATATATTCAATAACTTCTCAGTTTCTCCTCTTTTCTTTAGTGGCTCGTCTTTGATGCCTCCTCCGTCTCTCTAGTTTGTTGCCTGCAACCGGTAAGCCACTATTAGCAGATCAAACTTATGAATTCTGACATCTACAGTCATACCCTACCTTTTTCTGATTGGTTTCCGTGTTTGAAGACACTTTTTTTTTAAAGGAAATCTCGAATATTTACCAAGGAAAAGAACTGACCAGGGTCATAAGCTCGAATAATCATCGATGCGCACTTTTCGAAGAGGATATCGCTCCATTTCTGAATGATTATTGCGTCATCACTAGTGATGACAAAACAGCATAGACTCCTCATTTTGCGTGATCTCTCGTCGGTTAGAAAAGCGAGAGAGCACGGGGGAATTGAGGAGAGTCTGATCATCCAGCCGCTTACCGTGATGAACTTCGGGTCCACCCGCTTCATGGGTTCAGTGGGCGAATCGAAGAAGGGAATGTCCTTAATCGGGACTGGTAATTAAAGGATTGACTCTCTTCATTTCGCGCGCTCTCTCGCTTCTCTGCCCGGTGAAAGAGTATGCAAATTCGGAGAGTGATCCTTGAATTATCAACCCTAGTCCTGAATCGCCGGATTGCGTCATCACTAGGCATTTATGATTACGGACAGACGACAATTTCAGCAATTTTATCCTACTTTCAATAGAAAATTCGTTCTGAAAATCTATTCTACTCCATTTCTCCTGATGACGTCATGTTTCTCTAGGGGCTGAGAAGTTTCGATGTAACATTGCGTCATCACCAAAGCAATGAAAATGTAGAAATCTCGGCACTAGGTCGGATGAAAACCTACTGGATGAGAACTATTTCTAAACCTACTGGATCTTAAAGATCTCTCGTATGCAAATCATGCTTATACGGTAGGTTACCATCCGAATGTTCTCATCCGACCTAGTGCCTAAATCTCTGACCTCGAACTCGGTGACGACGGCGTAGTGGTCGCTGGGCCATTCATTGGTCGTGTGGCGTGGCATCGGCCGCAGCTCGGCGTCACCGGAGAATGTGTATGAAGACGTCGGCCTGAGTACGGTATGTTTGACACAATATGTATGGATACACAAATTATCGAAAATTTAAATGCTTAAAGGGACCTGGCAGAGATTGAACATGTGACCTTATTTTGAAGCTCACACTGTTTTAATAATATTTACAAAATTTAAAAATTTAAAAAAAATTCCAATAAAAATAAAGAAATTTATGGTGTGATTACGGTGGATCAAGTGGTGCGATGCGCGGGCAGCCATGAATTGAAAAGTCGTCCGGCGAACTGTGAACTGACTTTTCAAAGTGGCTCGGCTGCGAAATTTTCTTTTTTTGCGCATTTACTTATTTTGGTTGAGTTTTTTTACCATTTGGAGTTTTTATTTTCGTTCTAATGCGTAGTGCGATAGTTCTTCTATCTATTCGGTGCTAATTGACGTAATTTTGCTCGATGTGTAGCCTCAAAGTCGCGCTTTGGAGTGTGTGCAGAAGAGAGAGCGCAGAGCTAACCCTCATTGTGATTGACTTTTACCATTTCGCGTTTTTATTTTCGTTTTAATGCGTAGTGCGATAGTTCTTCTATCTATTCGGTGCTAATTGACGTAGTTTTGCTCGATCTGAAACCTCAAAGTCGCGCTTCGAAGTGTGTGCAGAATAGAGAGCACATACCTATCCGCTCATTGTGATTGACTTTTATCATTTCGCGTTTTAATTTTCATTCTATTGCGTAGTGCGATAGTTCCTCTATCTATTCGGTGCTAATTGACGTGATTTTGCTCGATGTGTAACCTCAAAGTCGCGCGTGGGAGAGTGTGCAGAATAGAGAGCGGAGATCTAACAGCTCATTGTGATTGACTTTTATTGTCCACTTTCCATTCTGAAAACTATCTTGCCAGTCATTCCGGCGAGATCTCACTCGTCCTAGCGATGACAGAGATACAGGCACAGTAGAGGTAATAGTGATACTAGGTCTGCCCTTTTTATTGTCTTTCATAGAAACGGCGGAGGATTGGTGAGCCGGAGGAGGAAGTGGTAGATCACTTCGAGGATGGAGAGGGAGAAGGGGCATATGAAGGGAATGAGCAAGTGAGAACGAATGAGATGACATTATATTCAATAGTAGAAACACAACTAGTGCAAGACTACGTTAAAAATAGGACTATTACTGTTCCATTTATCTCTATGCTGATATCAGGACGGAAACGACGATTGGGATCTAGGCGATAATGATTTCCACCATGATTCGATCAATGATCTACCATTCGAGCAACACGAGGTACTGTGCTGTAAAGCAATCGGGTAGATTCCATCATTTATGTAGATCAATAGCGGTAGAAAATACAATAGTGATGACCAACAAGAACAATCTACGATTCACTAGAGAGGTCACTTTGCTTTCCACTCTTTCCATTCAGCACACTATTTTGCCGTAATGTTATGCGATATAGTGTGCAGAATAAAGAGAGCTCAACCGTAATGTTATGCGATATAGAGAGAGAATAGAGAGACCGAAATGACTTCCCTATTATTCACAATTGAAATGAATTTAATCAAATTTGAATCTGTTTCTAATGCATTCTCCATATAGAGAGGGTCATTTAAAGTCCATAGGTGAAACAGTGAACCACTAGGTTTGGTAGTTTAAAATGACTCTTTCCACACAACATCATTTCTATGATCTGTGAGAAAACATGCACAATTAGGAGAGTCATTATTAAATTACCAAACCTTTTCACTAGTTGCCTGATACGGTAGTAGCTTTCTGCATTCTGCGCAATATCATGTGATTGTGACGTAAAACCAGTGTGCAGAATAGAGAGAGCTACTATTCGATTCGGCTACAGTAATCGAGTAACATAAATGTATCATTGAACAGTATAATACAATTGTCTTCATACTTTAGCCGTTGACTCCTCCTCGCCCCCTCTCTGTGTCTCAGCTTGCGATCGATGAGCGACCATCTGAAACACGAAGCGTGAATGTGTCTAGAATGAATTCGGGGGTTTCTAGTGTCCCTACTCTCATAACGGTTTGCACTGATCTGATATAATTGGTATCGAATTATGATTGAAGGAATCTTCCTTCCGCCCCTCCCAGAATTCTCAAACAACTGAATCCGATCAAGAAGAAGAGGAGGTGGAGGAGGAAGATTCCGTTCGGTCTGACTACTATCTAACAGCTAAGTCCAAGTTGGATTTATTGTTTAACCTAATAAATCACAAAGAAATTGACTTGTAAATTTAATCGACCCTTGCTCGTTTATGGAGCACTCAACGAGAACTTGTTTGAAGATAAAACGGATTAAATAACGATCGAAAAGCGTAAGCCACAATTTATGGTACGACTTACTTGTAGGACATTTTCCAAGACCAATCCATTCAGGTCTTCTGATTTCCCCATACCGGAAGCGTATTGTTCTTCTTGGCGAATTTCTGGAAAAGGATTTTCCAGATAAAGAACAAGGTGTTTAAAAAGGACCTGGACATCAGGGATGCTGTTATCGTAGGCCTCATCTTCGTAAACTGTATCGGCCGGACAATCGAATGCCGGTGGCATCATCATGACTGGCTCTGGAGCCTGAAGAACAAGTAAATTAGAACAGTAATTAACCGTCAAGGCGAGAACGATTAAATTAAATAGCTATCGAGTAAAGCGACGAACAAATTAATACAAACTGTCAGACTGAGTACGAAAATTGAGGGAGGCTTCCGTCAAAGTGCGAATTAGAGGTTAGAAGATCGCTCGTGTAAATCGCGCACAACGAAAACCGGGTCACAATTGGAAAAAACGTGGTCACTAAGCTACTACCAAACGGTGAATGCACAATTGACGAAGCAACGACTATAGACGACCCACTTACAGGGGTCATTCAGGAGTTAGCACTGCTCTATACGTTCTGCACACCTTTCAAAGCGCGATTAGAGGTCAAATATTGAGCGATGTCATACCAATTTGCCATGAATAGATGGAATAGCTATCGCACTACGCATCAGAACAAAAATAAACGCGCGAAATAATAAGAGTAAATCACAATCAGCTATTATATCTCCGCTCTCTATTCTGCACACTCGACTTTGAGGTTACACATCGAGCAAAATCACGTCAATTAGCACCGAATAGATAGAGGAACTATCGCACTACGCAATAGAATGAAAATTAAAACGCGAAATGATAAAAGTCAATCACAATGAGCGGTTAGGTATGTGCTCTCTATTCGGTACACACTTCAAAGTGCGACTTTGAGGTTTCAGATCGAGCAAAACTACGTCAATTAGCACTGAATAGATAGAAGAACTATCGCACTACGCATTAGAAGTAAAATTAAAACGCGAAATGATGAAAGTAAATCACAATGAGGGTTAGCTCTGCGCTCTCTCTTCTGCACACACTCCAAAGCGCGACTTTGAGGTTACACATCGAGCAAAATCACGTCAATTAGCACCGAATAGATAGAGGAACTATCGCACTACGCAATAGAATGAAAATAACCGCGCGAAATGGTAAAAACTCAATCAAAATAAGCAAATTTGCACAAAAAAGAAAATTTTGCTGAAGAGCCATGTTGAAAAGTCAGTTTCCAGTTCGCGGACGACTTTTCAATTCATGGCTGCCCGTAGATCTCACCACCCACTCGATTCAACCGTAATGACACCATAATTGTTAATTTTTTCAAATTAAATTTTAAAATATTAATAAATTATTTAAAATTTTATTTTTTTCGCCTAAAATCTTGAATTATTATTCTAAACGCAATGCGTTCGGGTGTTGTTTCTATGTCACATCCCTTTAACTGGATACTAGATGGCGAAATACGGACCGTAATTTCTTCATAACGTACGGAACATTAGAGGAGAAAAATGTTTGTGGAATGCAGGATCGGTGACCAGTATTTTAAATAATTTGTTCTCACTTTAGTGATCCCCTATAGAAGATGAAATCGATGCGGTCTTCCGGATCAGGAATCGTGAAGTCCCACTCGGTGAGGTATTTGTAGACGGACCAGGTCGTACCTGGGGAGGGGTGATGTCAAAACAATACATAATACTTTTCTAAAAATGCAATGCCTTGGGACCAATATCAACAGATATTGGGTCGGTATTGTGGCCGAGAAAGGCAACAGGATGGTATTGGTTTGACATCCCTACTGGAGAGGATATGGAAGTGATCTAGTAAAGACGATATTGAGGTGATTTTGATTTCACTCTCGTAAAGGAATCTACTGGATATTTTCAATAGTTTGATGTTGACTTGGATGTGCTCTGTTGTGCTCTGTTCCTGTAGTTTTATTTTTGTTGTTGTTGAGAAACAACACCGAATGACCTACCAGGATCGGCGATCGGGTCCGGGTACAGCTCGCGGAACGAGTCCCTCATTCCGGAGGTGTTGCGCAGCAGGCGAGTCGTCGGCCACTCGATCACCCAGCCGCCGTGCTGCGCTCTCAAAGAAATTATTACGAATTTATGCGGAAATTCAGCTAGTGATGGCAAATCGATTCGGAATCCGACTCTCCTCATTTCGCGTGTTCTCTCGTTTCTCTGACTGACGAGATAACAGGCAAATGGAGGAGATACCTTTTCGTTTTGGCAGCAGTAATTTCTGCTCACGCTCGATAAATTCGTGTGAAACTACCGTAAGAGAGTTCCAGTGGCTGAACGGTTCTATCTTTTTTCTATGAAACCACTATTTTCGGGGCAAACAACACGAATAATTACTGTGATTTTCAGATCTCTCTGGTATTGCAACACTATTAGCAGGGCTTAAAGTTTGGCTATTAACATCGCTAGTTAGTAAACTAATAGTTAAGATATTAGTTATGCTAATAGTGGAGCAATACCAGACTTGTCAGAACGATACCTGTTCTCCTCCGTCCAGTCCTCGTCCGAGGGCACGTTGAAGTCGCCCGCCACGATCACCGGCACCACCTCGGATCGGGCGATCTGAAGTTATCAAAAGAGTTTTTAATGAACTCGTTAATTAGATCCTAATTATCAAAATAGTTTTAATGGGCTCGTTAATTAGATCATACTCTCGTTAATTAGATCATAATTGTCAAAACATTGGGTTAATGAGCTCGTGATCGCAAATATTGTGTTTGGATAAATATGAAAGATCGAAGATCAAAGATCAATGTTCAAACCTGGCCGATAAAGTCCTGATTGAGCAGAAGCTGCACGATGTTGTGCACTCGGCCTGGGAATAATTTAAATAAAAATAAAAGTAAAAATGTAAATAAAATCACAATTTACAGTAAATTGTGATTTTTTGTGTTGACTGAATCTCTTTTCTCACCGCGCATCTTCCTTTAATTAACTATTTTCTCGTATTTTTGTTTGTAAAATCTAATTACTCACTGACTGTCGTAGTTGGCATCTCGCCAGCGAGAATCTGCAACAATGAACACTTTCAAGAATACTCTCTGATGATGGCAAATCGGTATAGACCCTCCTCTTTCCGCACGCTCTCTCGCCCGTCAAAGAAACGAGAGAGCATGGGAAATGAGGAGAGTCGGATGCCGATTTGTCATCACTAATGTCACCAATGTCCATTTCCTTGCCTACCTGGCTCTCACTTGCCACCAGCTTATTCTGGGCGGCGTAAGGGCCGTAGCTCCTGTAGGCGAGGTGGAACGACCACACCGCTACCTGACAAGTTTTGCCATTTGCCCGAGAATCCCTGGCACCCATGTGATCCGACTATTCAATAGTTCTCTCTCCGGCTCTAGTACCAGTCTACTTGCTCTAAGCGTCGGTGCGCACTAGTGATGACCAATCGGAACTCCACTCTCCTCATTTCGAGCGCTCTCTCGCCTGTCTAACCGACGAGATAGTATGAGAAAAGAGGAGGGTAAAGAAACGACATCACTAGTTCTCACCTGTTTATTACTGCCCGCCAGCTGGATGCGCACGTGCATGCCCCTGTCCACCTGGGCGTAGCTTCCCGGAACGATCTGCCGAATAAAGCCAGTCATCGATGCAACCCCATCGTGCGCCTACCGTATGCCTCGTGAGCACGGCCGTGTCCAGCTTGCAGTGGATGGTGCCGGACCAGCCGGCGCCCAGCAGCGTCGTCAGCTCGCCGATGTGCTCGAACTCTTTGACCTCCTGGAGTGGGGTGGTGTGGTGAGGCGACGTTTCCCAAACCTCGCCTGTCAACGTACCTGAAGAGCGACGACGTCCGGGTTGACGGCGCGAATTTGTGCGGCGATCTTGGACAAGCCATCTTTCACCTGTAATATTTTTTCTCTAAATTTCTAATCGAGCGTAATGAAAGAGAATGAACCCGAAACGAGTTAGGCATAAAATAGCCACTGCGGAACAGCTTTTTCCAAACATCGATAAACGCCAAATTTTCGTATCTCCGATTCGAGCGCTCACTAGAATGTATCTACAACTGGAACTGGAACCATTTAGAGCTGTAGGAACGGCGAAAATAATCTGTTCAAATTCAACTCCTGCAATCGTTTAACCAAGATCAGAGTGACGAAAGATAGTGGAAAAATGAGAGAAACAGAGAAATAGAAGGACTCGCCATTCTCCCACTCATCCACACGTTGAAGGTCATCACTTTCAGGCAGCTGGCGGTCCCGAGCAGAAGCAGTAGATACGGTAGCCACCGTACTTCCATTGTGTATCGATTTTGTGAGAAGGTAATCTGAACGGCGATACCTACTGAGAAATTCGAAGAGATTTTGAAAGCCAATAGTCATGTTATCAAGATGCGATCAACGACCGTTCGTACGAATCAGGAGCTGCTACACAATGCGAACAATGCGGCGAACATTTATGAGTTTTTCCTTAGAATGAAAAAAGTGTCAGAACAGCGATATTGAATGGAAATTGAGCAGGAACTAGGCGAAAGTTCTAGAGGTGCTTTAAATATGACCTATCTGCAATGCCTGCAGGATGACCTTTATGACCTACCGAACAGAGAAACACTCACACAATGCATCTAGTACTATTCACCATGAGGCTATGGAACAAGAGCAATGCGAGAAAAATGAGAATAAGTGGACTTGCACAATAGCAGGAGCTGACAATTCAAGGATGGCTCTCTTCATTTCGCACACTCTCTCACCGGTCAGAGAGGCGAGAGAGCGCGCGAAGTGAAGAGAGTCAATCCTTGAATTATCAACTCTAGAGCTGACTGAGTGAGGGTAATCTCAGGCCCCTGCACTTCCTTGAGCAAAGTGCAGAGGTAGTGAAAGGGAGGGAGATCAGCCGTTCCCTTTCTTCTGATCAGGGAAGGGTAGGGGGGGGGGTGTGTCTCTCTCTCTCTCTCGATGGTGCGGTCCCTCCCCCTCTGATCAGCTCATGTGCGCGATAATCAGTGCGATCTTATCTTCCTTGTCTGGTTCTCTCAATTCGGCCTGATCTCTCGCCTTCTCTCGCCTGTCTGGCACCGATTGCAGCTTGTGAAAACGTTCTCTTTCCCCATGCGCTGAGCAGAGTTCACTCTCACTTCCCTCTAGTGATGCCGTTTCGACTGTCTTCATTCTCCACACTCTCTCATTTCTCTGTCCAGCGAGACAGTGTGCAGAATGGAGAGACCCAAAATTGCATCCCTACTTCCCTTCCACCTGTCCTTGCGACGAATTGCAAAGGGTGATTGGATCGAACCATTCATCGCTCCTCCCTTAGATCGAAAGGTTCTGGCCCAGCTGGAAATAGACTGTCGATTAGTGATGGAAAATCGACATCCGACTCTCCTCAATTTGCGTGCTCTCTCGCCAATCTAACCGACGAGAGATCATGCAAGAAGAGGGTAGTCGATGCCGATTTGCCATCACTACTGTCGATGCTGTCGAAATTTTTTCAGATCTTTTCGATGTATAGAGTTCAGTCACGCAACTCTTCTCTTCGAAAAGCGTAGCTATACAGTTCTTCATTTCTACAAGACAGTCAAGTGATCGCAAAACTGATTGCGAATCACAGATCGCACGAGACAATCAATATTTATTATACAACTTTACATAATAATAATAACGTGGTTATTCGGGGCTGGTAGTGATGTCAAAACGGAAACAACTCTCCTCAAATCCCATGATCACTCGCCGGTCAGAAAAACGAGAGAGTACGCGAAATGAGGAGAGTCGGCTTTGCCCTCACTGTGGATTATTGCCTAGCGTGAACGTAGACTCGCTTGCGTCGCTTCGCCTCGCCGATCGAGTTGTCATCTGCAAATGCGCAATTGGAGATGGGTTTTCCCAATCGTGCTCAACTCGCAGTAGTCGGGGTGTATCAGAAATGGCCATCGTAAAACTCTAAAGGTGGTCAAAACAATGTGTTTCGAATCAACAACTGGCATCGACACAAAATGAGTTGGAATGCTTTTCCGTAATCAGGCGAAAATGAACTCATTGCCGGATGAACATCGCCAGGTAATTCGGCTGTAATGGCTATCGTAGACAATGTAGACAATGTGTGGGAGGGTGTCAGACCTACCTCGTCTCTCTCTCTCTCTCTCTCTTACCCGTCCTAGTATGATTCGGAAAGATTCTGCGCATCTCACGTGAGAGTTTTTCGTGATTTAAAATCCCTATTTGACAGGAATAAAACAGAAAAAGGGGAGGGTGTCAGACCTTCATCGTCCTCCCCCATTCATGATGTTCTTGATGCAATAGAATTTTTTTTAAAATAAAAAATAAAATAAATAAGATGGATAAGGGGGGAGGGGCCAGACCTACTTCGTCCCTCATCGTCCTCCCCTCGGATGATCTCCGCCGCGCACTGGGGCGTCGCCTGGCGCAGCACGTCGCGACCGTGTCTCTGCAGAGAGAGTTGCGTCATCAGTAGTGATTTCAAACTGTCATCCAACTCTCCTCACTTCGCGTGCTCTCTCGTATCTCTAACCGACGATAGATCACGCAAAAGGAAGAGAGTCGATGCCGATTTGTCATCAGTAGGCAATATCGTTTCAGGAAGCCTTGTGCCAAGTTGGGATATAGATAAGCATGCGATTGATACAACTGTGAGCATGATTCATGATTTCAAACAACAACAAAACACATTATGCATCCAACGGCACGAGCGCCGAACACACGTCCTTTATTATGCGATAATCATGCAGAAATGCACTGTGAGACAAATGGTTGGAGTAAAATAACTTGGGGTGGCTGTATCGAGATTGATTCGAATTGCAAGTCGATTTCTCCTCTTTTCGCAATTGTTCCGATCGCAGAGATAGATGTGCGAAGAGACCATTGTCGTATTTCAAGCTCAATGGGCTCAATCCGAAGCCTTCTTCGCTTTCTTCAGAGGGTTCTTAGAGTATTTCTTGGCCGGTCTGTAGTTCCACTTTTTCTGATTGGGGCGTCTTCGACGACCGTGGGGTGACAGGTGCACTCGTGGAGCGGCGGAAGTCGTCTATCTGGTTAGTCTCGAACTCAAGCTAATTAGCTAAATCTTGGATAATCAGTCCTCAAGCCTCGCTAATCGCAGACGCTTTTAATCTGTTTCAGCAAGGTAGCAAAGGTAGATACAAAAACAGTTTTTTAAGGCTACCCACATTGATGTACTTCCTGTCCACGGGCCGCACGGGGTCCACGGACTCTGCGGAGATCGGGGTGTCCTGCAATGTAACCGTTGAGATTACATCCTTATCTCCGAATTTTAGGCTACGAGATGAATCTCACCTCATTTTTTTCTCTAGAGTGTGCAATTCGGTACTGGTTTCTCTATTTCGTGAATTCTCTCGTCGATCTGACCGGTGAGAGTGTACACCAGGGGTATGAAAAAAATTTCACGCACTCCTCTGTTCTCATGTTCTCTCGTTGCTCTAACCGGTGAGAGAGCATGGGAAAAGAGGAGTGCGTGAAAATTTTCGCACACCCTTGGTGTACACGGAATGAAAATTATTACAAATTTACAAAAAGCTGTTCCGGGAAATAAACTGTTCCAGCAATGACGAATTTACAAATTATTTGTTTACGCTATCCGTTAATTATATTTGCTTAGTGCGATGGGCGTGGGACCTCTTTAGAAGCAATTTAGCAAAAGAATAAATAAAGAAAATATATTCAAATAGGCGAAAAGGCGATTCCAGTACGCAAAAACCGGAGAATAGTTAAGCGTGAAACGTGTGCGGTCTCATCCTTTGGTCACTATTATGATCGTATCATTATAAAAATGTAATACACGAACTTCGCTCTCTACTTTTCTCTGCTCAGAGAAATGAGATAATACACAGATTGCGTCATCCCTACCCAGCCCTCACCTCGAACTCGGTGATGAACGCGTAGTGGTCGCTGGGCCACTCGTTGGCCCACTGGTGAGGGATGGGCGTGAGGGGAGAGGTGCCGGCGTAGGGATAGGAGGAGACGGGTCTCGAAATGATCACTATTAAAATGAAATTCAAAAATAGCCACTTCACAATTATATTTTGATTCTTATCAGTTCACAATTACAGTCAAATGTGTTAGCGACCATAGACTCGTTCAGTGAAATATAAATTACTTCATAAATTTGGTTTTTTTTTACTGCGAGCATTTCGCCCATCACTCCTTGCCTCTTTCATTCACTTTTATCAATTGCACGAAACTCATCCGATTCTCCAAATAAACCTGTTCGCAAGAGGAGAATTTCTGTTGAGTTTCATATATTCTATGAAATAAACTGAAAGAGGCGGGGAGTGATGCGGTTTGGGGTCACGCGATAAAAATAAACCAATAAATCAGCGAAATTTAGAAGTTTGAAGCATTGCTTGTCACTATGCTAATGAGTGTTGGCTATTCGGGGTAAACGGGCTCGCTACGCGCGCTCTCTCTATTACGAGCCCGCTACCTTTGAGAGAGGGGAGGGGGAGGGATACGAGCATTGCTAATACCAAACCTGAGTGGTCCCCTGTAGAAGATGAAGTCGATTCTATCCTCCGGTTCGGGGATCGTGTAGTCCCACTCCTTTTGGTACTTGTTCACCGTCGACCAGGTGATTCCTGCAGAGTTTTTGATCCTACTCTAGGGATCAATAGAAGATAGAGTGTATTCCACTTCCCCTTAATCCTGGTGCTACAGTACCTGGATCGGTGATCGGGTCGGGATGCAGCTCCCTGAACGAATCCTTCATGCCGGAGGAGTCTCTCAGAATCTTCGTTGCAGGCCACTCGAACACCCATCCACCGTGCTGGGCTCTGAGGCGGAATTATTGCATTGTGATCATGTAATCCTCCACTAAATGAAGACTCATCATTAGAGACGGCAAATCGACATCAACTCTCCTCAATTTGCATATTCTCTCGCTGGTTAGAGAAACGAGAGAGCGTGCGAATGGAGGAGAGTCTAATGCCGATTTGTCATCACTACTCATCATGCGCCCAGTGACTTGAGCACATTATAAATCTATATGATGTTATTCACTAAAGGTTCAGCGGATGCTCTATCAATTTGCTTATCTCTTACGTGCGCACGCAGAATGAGAACAATTTGATTAGAAAGGGAGTTGTTTCGTAGAGATGATGTAATGCTCACCTGTTGGCATCGGTCCAGTCCTCATCCGAAGGCACGTTGAAGTCGCCCGCCACGATGACGGGAACGATGTTTGACTTGCCGATCTGAGGGCGAAACTTTCAATACTAGTCTTGAAACAGTAATACGTAAACTGTCTTGCTCATGAGAAAGAAAGAGTGCTCAGAATAGACAGAAATAAACTATTTGATCCGGCAACACTATTTAGCACTAAGTCTAATGATCATCGTGCCGCGAGAAACTTCGTACTGGTTGAGGCTAATGTGGCATCCAATGGACGCTTGGAACGTATTGCGTGACAATTTATTGTTGTTCAGTAGGTTCTAATAGCCCAACGATTTTCTCCAGTTCCGCTGCCTCTACTCTCGAATCTAAGATCTTTTCTAACAGCTGTTCTTTCTCGACTCTCTCGGATCTGAAAATACCTGATTGATGAAGCTCGGATTCGTCACGAGCTGGACAATGTTCTGCACTCGACCTGAAAGTTTATTAATATCCGGAAATCGATTGAGGCTACTGGAAAGGATCAGACACAAACTACGTTGTCCGGCTCATTGTATGTCCAATGTTCTGATTTTTTTTCGAACAGCAATCTCTAATCCCGTGTTATTACTTGCCTCTGCTGAAGCAGCACTTCTGTGAGTAGAAATACAAATAATGGCTAGATTTGAGGAAAAACATCCTTACCGGTGCACGTGGTCGGCATCTCTCCCGCCATGATCTGAATGATTATTGATTTTCGAAAATCGATAATTTCGAAATTCAAACCTGCTTTTCGTCGTTGACGAGCTTATTGTAACAAGCGTAGGGACCGTAACTACGGTAGTCGAGGTGCATCGACCAGAACGAGATCTGTCACATTATATAATGGGATCTGGGAATTTCTCGTCCTATATCTATCATATTTATTTCTTCCTATTTATGAGTCGGGGAGCGAATGAAAATGCACGAATTCCATTGCAGGATTGTTTTTAAAACTAATCACTATCTCAATAGGAATTTCGACTAGCGACAATTACTAAACGTCGCCCCTTTTTGGTGTTCCCACCTGTCGCTTCGTGTCCTCCAGCTGGATCTTCACGTGCATACCGTAGTCGACGTGGACGTACGTGCCGGGAACGATCTGATGAAAAGTCAGTCCTCGATAGCCCCAAGGCGTGCGCCTACCGTATGCCGCGTGATGATGCCGGTGTCGGGGTAGGTGGAGTTGCAGTGGTGTACGCCCGACCAGCCGTCGCCCAGCAGCAATGTGATGTTGGAGATGACGTCGGGTGCCTCGACCTCCTGAGATAGTGAGGCGACGTTTAGCAAAGGTCGCTAGTCGAAATTTCAACTACGAACCTGGAAAGCGACGACATCGGGGTTGACCTTCTGAATCTGCCTGGCGATTTTTTCGATGCCGTTATTTACCTGAAACCGGGAACTAGTGGTGTCGGAACGAAATGTTAGCTCTCTGCTCTCAAAACAACGAAACAGTGGAAATAATGGCGAGTAGTGATGCTATTCGCATCTCTGATCAAGAACAAATCACACGAAAACAGGAGGGTCCTTTCCGTTTTGTTATCAAAAGATAACGTTACAGTCCAGACGCTATATCGCGATCGCTCGTTATTCTACACCCGGTCATCTCGCACCAAGCAAAAACGCAAAACAACAGAAAGATCAGATATCCTGACTCCTCTGAAACAACAAATCAATCGATACCTCGGCACCGCTGAGCCAGATGTTGAATGTCATCACTTTCAGGGCACTCGAGGTCCCGACGAGAAGGAACAGATACGGTATCCACCGAACCATCCCGACACCCGAGCTAGTAATGCGAGAAAAATATGTTCATCGAAGTGAATCACGTCGCGAAAAGTGAATCATGATTGATGAAGAAGAAAAAAGCGAAATAAACGATTCTGAGGGGAGAAAATATATTTTTGATGTTTTGAGAACATCAGGAACTACCAGAGGAAAGATATGTGCGATGAACCTAGAACCCCTTCCTCCTCTCTTTCCTTCCGGCCCCATCCCATTCATCTCCGCTCTGTCAGTGTAATCACTGATCCGCCGGACACTAACCACTCTCTCAATGCCGTTTCGGTTTTCGACTCTCTCCATTCTGCACACTCTTCCGTTTCTCTGACCGGCGAGATAGTGTGTAGAATGGAGAGAATCAAAACCGAAACGACATCACTATCTCTCAATTTCCCGTGCTCTCTCGTCGTCTCTTCACCTTGAGTGTTCGAGAAAACTTCCTAGTCATTAGATCGAGCATGTGAACTCGATGCCATTCGGTACAATTCGGTGCGAGTATTCAGCGACAGCCGTTTATTGGATCATAGATGTCTGAAAAAAACAAACAAACAACGGGTGTAACTTGAACCCCGGAACAAGTGAACTGCTAGATATTTACAAACTATAGTCTCTCGTGAGAAATGATTACCGGATGTGAGTTCGGAAGCGTGAGAGGAAATCGGGCAGAGTATGAATAAAAAAACATAGAGGAGTACTGTAGACTAGGTCCCTGGGTAGGTCATGAAATACAGTAATGAGGGAGAGAAACCTCTGAGTGGGAAGAGGAGAGTTATCAGATACTAAACGACGGAATAGAAAACTTCGAATCTAGAAACTTGAATCAATAAAGTAATAATAAAACTGGTGGGAATGCGGATGTGAGCGTTCCCGGTGGGATTATAACATAACTAAGGGCGTCAGAACTTTCGGGAAACCCCTACTCGGCATAACAGTACTAATGGAAGAGTGGAGGGCGAAACAAGGGGATAGTGTCACGAATTGCGAGGGAATGATAAGAGAAGTGTGTGTGTGTGCACAAGCACTGATAAAGGGCAGGGGCACAACATCGTGCAGCCGACTAGTGATGGCAAATCGGCACTCTACTCTCCTCAATTAGCACAGTCTCTCGCCAATCAGAGAAACGAGAGAGCATGCGAAAAGAGGAGAGTCTGATGCCGATTTGCCATCACTACAGACTATACGGGGCGGCGGTGTTCTGTCAAGTCACATGGTACAGCACAATCTATGGTTACGGTAAGGCAGCAGGGGTACGGTATGCGTGCTAGCGCAGATTACGGTAAGGCAATGGGGCATTCAACAAATAATGTAACGCAGATGGAATACGGTAGGCGGAATCTAGTTTTCGCACATTCGGTGGCTACGGTAAGACCACGGGGATACGGTAGGACGGAATCAATGCATCGATCCATTCGCTCAGAGTGGCAGTCCTGCGTTCGCTCCTTCTAGTCGATAGTCGTGCATGACCTACACAATTATCGATTATTATCTGTGCGATTTTACAAAGAAATTGTTACGGTACACTCGATCTTAATCTGGTTGGCCATGATGTGATTTGTACTTTTCCATGAATACATTCTGTTGTTAGCGATCACATAATCATCAATATTATCTACCATTGAAACACTGATGTCTTTCGGACTATAGTCATATTTGCCTTTCGGACTATACAATAATAGACCAAAATATCCTGGACCAAAATATCAATTCACCTCCATCGAGTATCTCAACAAGGCATTTTCCCAAAAATTGTATTTTCTCCGAACTTTACGCTACAGACAATAGGAAGGTAAAGAATTCAAATCAAATCATTTATTTCCTGTATATGGGAAGTTAGGCCGGTGATGTTAGGGTCCATATCTTCTCATTCACGATTAGACGGGGTCAAGAAAAAGTATATGTTCATTTGGAATGAACAATTCGCGTTGGGAAACTCTATTTTGAGTCAAAAAGGTCATTCTTCGATGGCTCAGAACCGTTGCATTGTATTTACCTGATGGAGTGCTCGTTGCATGCGAATAGCGAGGGCCGGATCGACACGGTTCATCTCGCGCCCCGATACCTCCACCAGACGGCCTGCAGAGATATCAAAGATCAGGCTAGTAGAGAGATCAAAGATCAGGCTAGTTGAGAGATCAAAGATCAGGATAGAGTCGAGAGATCAAAGATCAGGCTAGTTTCGAGATCAAAGATCAGTAAGATCAGGCCAGAGTCACACTAACCACGCTATAAAACCAGCTAATACAAACTAGCAGTGGCAAATCGGAACCGGACTCTCCTCGACGAGAAAACGCGTGAGCAGAGAAGATTCGCTTCCGTTGTTCCATCACTATTACAAACTAGCCAACTAGCTACGTCAATCATACTACACTTCTTGCATCGAGAAACCAAAGATCAAAGATCAACCGCTCACCGAACACAGCCCAGCTGTCCGACTGGTTTCTGGCCAGGAGCGAGATCTCTCCGTCGAGACGCCGTGACTCCTTGATCGCATGGTTGCTGAAAAGGGAACTTATTAGCGAAATATTCATATTTTCTTTCCCTATATCGCACATTCCCTCGATCATTCGAAATCGAGTAAAAAAGTAAAGCCATTCATCATTTTTTTCAGATTCGGTCATGTTTTCGAGAGAACAGCGAAACTCGCGAGCGCCTCAATACAAAGATCATTTGAAAAAGCGAACTGATCAATTAGCTAGTGATGACGTCATCTGCTCACTTTCTCTGCTGCTGCACGAGCTGCTGCTGTTGATGCTGCACCATTCCGTTCGAGGCTATCACTGCTGCAGCTGCCGTCGTGTGCGGCTGCAGCGTCAGCTGCAATGAATGGGTTATGTCGCATTCAGATCAATAGTAACGATGATGAGAGATCACACAAAACATCAACCTAAACCCTTACAGTCATCATATTTACCAAGAACAGGCTATGAGCATGACTGGAAGCCTCATTCGATCAACACGAAATATTTTTGACCGTGATGATCAATAACTCTCAACCTACCGTCCTCGTGTATCGATTACGGCATAGCTACCGTACCCCTAACAGCAATAACATTCAAGCTACCGTCCTCGTGTATCGATTACGCATAGCTACCGTACCCCGATAATCAATCCCGCTCAAAGCTACCGTACCCCAGCGTCGAGCATCTGCTTGAGCGTCTGCTTGGTGGGCGTCTCGCTGCTGATTCCCTTGAGGATCTCGTGCAGATTCAGCGGCTGACCCTCTGTGATCGTGATGGTGGGAGTCTGCAAATGATACCGTAACCTACCGTAATATATCAGTAATCGACAAATACCATTTTTTGATTCCGTGTTGTGCATATACTGCTAGGATTACAAATAAACAAATAATAATATTTATTGAATTAAATAAATAAATAAATAAAATACCGAATTCTGCCTGTCCTCGCTGCTGGCGGGCGAGGGCGTATTGAGGTCTGCGAATAATGATCGTTTTAATATTTTTAACTCGCTTATAAATTTGGGTTGATTATGATTTATCTAAGATGATTGGGATCAATTCAACATCCGTTGTTACCAACTTCAACTCTTTAAAACAATCCGAAACATTGATTCATCAGGTTTAATGTAACATCTCGATCTAGCATGCAGCCTACATTGGTTTCTGTCTCACCCACAGCATATTCATGACACAATGCAACTCTCACCCACTGCTCCATTACGGTTGTTCGCCAGCAGGAAGCTCATCTGCTCGTAGAAATGCCCGGCCGGCCGCTCCGCCGAGTTACTGTAATCGATGAGATAGAACAATTATAAAATCAGTTATCGATCAAATCAACTACCGTCCTACGGAGAAACATAAATCAATAAGCAACCGTATGCAGCGATTGATCGATTACCGTATTGCCCAGTTACTGTAATCAAAAAGCTACAGTATAGTATAAAGTCAGTTATCGATCTCCTCATCCACCGTACTCACTTGTAGTTATCGACCATCTTCCCGAAGGCGCCGCGCATGAGGTTCCACTTGGTTTTGATGTCAATATCTGCAATCGCGAGTAATCAGCTGACAAGTAATCCGATAAAATTTCCATTCTCTTTTCTCTCAATGACTCCCATTGAAGCCAAAGTGCACCTTGCGAGTTTATGCTGTCGGTGCTTCGAGTATCTTCGAGAAATAAACAACGCATGCAATTTCGTACGACTCATTTCAATTGCTTCAAATAGTTGATCGATCGATACCGTAGTCTACCGTACCATTCAGTGTCGTCCCGTGCGTGGTATTGATCTCGTGGGCGATGGCGTTCGCCGCGTCGCGTCGCTTCGTGATGCTACGGTAGTCGGCGTGAGTGACGTCCCAGTAGGTCTGTCTGAAACAATCGATATTCAGGAAACTACCGTAATCCGAAGAGTCGTACAGAAATCATCAACTACACTAGGCAATCGATGCTCTGTGGTAACCACCAATCGATATAAGGGGGAGCAGGTTGTTATTTTCTGATCTCGAAACTAGTTGAACACTTTTGCAAAAATTGTTTCGAGATCAGAAAATAACAACCTGCTCCCCCTTATATCGACTTACCGTAATCAAAAACTAATCGATACACAGCATCTACCGTAATCCACGTACCTCTTCTTGACCTCCACGACGACCTGATCGACCATCTCCTTAGTCCACGTCGGTCCTGAGACGAGATCAGAGATTACGGTACTCAATCGATTGGCTACCGTATCAATCAATAGTACTGTAATAGGTAATTATCGATTGGTTACCGTTTGCACTGCTGCCGGTGAAATCCACCTCCTCCTCTTCCATCTCTGCGCGCTCGAATTTTACAATGTGCTGAAACACAAACGACGATTGCTTTCGAAATCAAACGTTCTTGAAATGATGACAGAACCGCAATAAAAACTTCTTGCCAGGGAAATGTTTTGGATTCTTTCGGAATATCCTTTGATCTAATAATTTTTATCTTCCGAAATCTCTAATTTTCATGGTTGATTTATAAGTTTTTTGTGTATTCTCTAACCTCCTTCGAATCCTCATCCTCCTTGATTTCCGCCTTGATCTCGGCCACCATCCCATTCGGAGCCGCCTGCGACGTCCGGGCTTGCGCTGAAATGCAGTATTTAGTATGAAAAGTCAACAAGCGACGTTTCGGATACGTCGCCGCCCACACACACCACGCACACTCACCTCTCGTCGTCATGCGCGTGTTGGGGGCATCGGAATTGGCCTCCACGATCTGCACCTTGGCCGGCGGTTCCATCTGGAGATGGGAGAAATATGGGAACTTTCCTAGATAGCGACCAAGCCCCTCCCCCTTTCCCCGTCCCTCCTAAGCTGCGTGTACCTAAGCCTAAACCTAAGCGTTCTTATGAAGAGCATACTCAGTTGGATTGGTTTGGGTGTAAGCACAGACAGTAACCCGATTGGGGAGAAAGGTTAAAAAAAAAAAAAAGAAGTGGGCGGCCCGCCCCTTGGGAGGGGCGGGGCTTGGTTGCGATCTAGGAAAGTGCCGAAATATGTTCAATGTTTTCACAAAGGATGCCAAAACGTTTTCTCTGTCGACCTCGACTACTTGGGATTGAATGAAGGAATCTGGCTTAAGGTTGAATAATTTCAATTCCAAGTCACTCAACAGATAAGCATTGAATCTCCAAATGAAGAGAAGTATGGGTGTGCAAAGATAGCATGGCGAGATAGCACGCGAAAGCGAGAGAGAGCAAAACATGATCTACCTCTGCGTCTCCCACCTCGTGTTTGATGGCGGACACGACCGAGTCCAGCGTCCGTCGCGTCTTGCGTCGCGTGTAGCACTCGGCGATGGCGTTGAAGGCCGCTGCAAAGAATGATCGTTGATCTTTGATCTCATATACGACCTTCGAATTGCAAACAATATTGATCGATATTTGACTCTGGAAATTCCAGAATATCTGATGAGTTTGATCTTTGATCTCCAGAAACTCACTGATCACTTCTCTGTCGTTGTCGTTGTGCTCGAAGATGGCGCAGAGCAGCACGAAGGTCTCGGTCGTCAGCAAGCTGGAAATGTTAACTGTAATTCGTAATTAATTAAACTAATTAATAATTCATTAATTAGTTCATCAAGTTCATCAATTGTCCATTTACAGCCGATTTCAGATCAATTTTTTTTAAATCAAAGCGTATGGTAACTCCCTAAAAAGAACCGCAACTATTCTCGGTTGTAAGGTGAATTCCTAAAAATAACCGCAACTATTCCCGGTTGGTTCAACGAAAAGTTCCGACTATAACTGCAATTGTGATTAGGGACAACCATCCTACGAAAAATGTATGGCCTCCGTTTGAGAAGTTCGGACAAAGCGAAAAGTTATTGCGCGCGTGTTCTAATTGCTCTATCGTTTGGAGTACCATCTGAACTAACTTTACTCTGAAAATTAGACCATGTTAATTTTTTTTTCAAAATTAGACCGCGCTTGTTATTGCATGTTTAATCTGAATTAGCGTGTTCAAATTTGGTATACTAACCTTTGATACTCTCCAAAATTCGCAACTGTTGCAGCGCGCGAATTTTCACACCTTCCATCTTTAGTGGGTGATGGGACGTTTAGGAACTTGCGTTTAGGAACTCGCGATCGGTGACGTTTAGGAACCCTTCTCGCTGGGGAGGTGACGTTTAGGAACCCTACTCGTTAGGGAGGTGACGTTTTGGAACCCTGCTCAGTGAAAAGGTGACGTTTAGGAACTTTTCAAGAATCGATTCGGTGACGTTTAGGAACTTTTCAAGGATCGATTCGGTGACGTTTAGGAACTTTTCAAGGATCGATTCGGTGACGTTTTGGAACTTTTCAAGGATCGAATCGGTGACGTTTAGGAACTTTTCAAGGATCGAATCGGTGACGTTTAGGAACTTTTCAAGGATCGATTCGATGATGTTTTGGAACATTATTTTAATCGAATCGGTTACATTTTGCAACTGTTTATATGTGGTGATGATCCTGGACCGTAACGTTCGTATATACATTTTATCGGATGTCATAACAAGAACTCACATATTAATTCTGAAGAATACCAATAAGAAAAATTTTGAATTTTTCAAAATTTCAAAATATCAATTAAATACAATCAACCTACAGTATACCCGCGCAGAGGCGCGAATTAAAAAAAAATTTTTGTCGAATAAAAATTCCATAATGTATTATTTATCCGAATTTCAGCGGTATATGATAATTATTACTGTAAAATATTGAATATAACGAAACACAGTATTAAGTAAGAGTAGAACTGTAAAAACAGCCGAAAATAAAATAAAAAAGGTTGCTAAACATTATTTTATGATATGGAAACATACAACACTCACCAGATCAATCACTGAAACGATACAATACCCATAACAAAAAAAAGTTCCAAAATGTCACCGATTCGATTAAAATAATGTTCCAAAACATCACCGAATCGATCCTTGAAAAGTTCCTAAACGTCACCGAATCGATCCTTGAAAAGTTCCTAAACGTCACCGAATCGATCCTTGAAAAGTTCCAAAACGTCACCGATTCGATCCTTGAAAAGTTCCTAAACGTCACCGATTCGATCCTTGAAAAGTTCCAAAACGTCACCGAATCGATCCTTGAAAAGTTCCTAAACGTCACCGAATCGATCCTTGAAAAGTTCCTAAACGTCACCGAATCGATCCTTGAAAAGTTCCTAAACGTCACCGAATCGATCCTTGAAAAGTTCCTAAACGTCACCGAATCGATCCTTGAAAAGTTCAAAAACGTCACCGATTCGATCCTTGAAAAGTTCCTAAACGTCACCGATTCGATCCTTGAAAAGTTCCAAAACGTCACCGAATCGATCCTTGAAAAGTTCCTAAACGTCACCGAATCGATCCTTGAAAAGTTCCTAAACGTCACCGAATCGATCCTTGAAAAGTTCCTAAACGTCACCGAATCGATCCTTGAAAAGTTCCTAAACGTCACCGAATCGATCCTTGAAAAGTTCCTAAACGTCACCGAATCGATCCTTGAAAAGTTCCTAAACGTCACCTTTTCACCGAGCAGGGTTCCAAAACGTCACCTCCCTAACGAGTAGGGTTCCTAAACGTCACCTCCCCAGCGAGAAGGGTTCCTAAACGTCACCTCCCCAGCGAGAATGGTTCCTAAACGTCACCGATCGCGAGTTCCTAAACGCGAGTTCCTAAACGTCCCATCACCTCTTTAGTGGGGTCCTTACCCCACACCATGTCAAAAAATTAGACCATGTTGTCAGTGCCCGCGATTTCTATATGCGATCAAAGACCACTATCGTATCCGGCACAAGTCTCCCTATAAATATCGCGGGCACTGACAACAAAGTCTAATTTTTTGACATGATGTAGGGTAAGGCCCCCACTAAAGATGGAAGGTGTGAAAATTCGCGCGCTGCAAACAATTACGTACACTAGAACATTTTTTGTAATTGTCTCTCGTTTTGTCAAAATCTGATTTTCGAAAATCACATTTTTGTAACAAAATATCAATTTTTCAGAACGATTTTGTTAACAAAAATTGATTCTGAACATAACATCAGTCTACTGAAATAGTTTTGCAGTCATATACATAAATTTTGTTAATTAGATGGGGTACCCTAAATTGTGATGAACTTTTCATCGCGAACAGATTTAGATTTTTTCTGAGTCGCCAAAATGCTTGCTTTTTTGGTTTCCGGCTCTAATCCTGACACGAATGTTCAAATTCGTTTTTGCGGTATGCCGTTGTGATAGAGTGTGTGGCATGAAGAGAGAGAGAGAGAGAGAGAGAGAGAGAGAGAGAGAGACGAAAAAATATAAAATTATTTGAACATTTAAACGCCCGAATCGTTGTAAAAAAAATGTAGAACTCACTCGCAGAATGGCTGCGTCGTGGATGGATCGTCGCCCATGAAGCCCATCGAGTTGGAGTAGCGCCACACGAGTGCGGAGCCTCCTGAGAGACGAAAGATCAAATTACAACAACCAGAGATCAAAGAACTGCAAGTCCAAACTACAAGCTCACCCTTGCTGACTGTCTTCGCTTTGGCGTACATCGAACAGAGCCACGCCCACTTCTCCAGCGCCAGGAACTCGTTGAACTCTACAAGATATCGATTGATTTGAGAGTACAGTATCCTACCGTATCTGTACCCAATCGCCAACTAACTGTATTGACTCACCCGCGAATCCGTCCTTCACATTCATCAGCTCGGCGATCGCCTTGAAGACGGCGATGTCGATCGTGCGCAGGCCTGGAATGGATCGATAATCTACCCATACCGTACCTTCATGAGCTGATCATCTACCGTAACCTGCCTACAGCAATGTGACCCTCATCGATCAATATCGGTCTACATGTCTATGGTATCCCTTCCTCCCTTTCAGCGTCAACATTGTCCTGGCCTATCATAACCCCTAAGCCTACAGTACTATGATCCTCCGTGCCAAAAATCATCTACCGTGCTCCCTCATCAATATCGATCTACCGTACCATCAATGGTGCACTATTCTTCGATGTAATTCCACCGTAATCTCCTAAAGTAAAAACAGCGATCGATAGACATTCAACACCTACAGTATCCTTCTGTGGCTGTTGATCTACCTACCGTACCCCTCCCCCTCCTCACCGTCAATGGTGCACTCGACGGGGAAGGTCCGGCTGGGCAGGGTCCGGGTCGACTGGCGCAGCAGCGCGATAAACATCCCGCGCGTCGTGTCGTCCCATACCGGACGCTGCAAAATTCAATAATTACGATACACCTACAGAATCCGTATCCCATCGACAACTGTTTTTTCACCCGTCATCACACACGGAACGCTGCGCGAAATACCCGTTTGAACAGTAACAAAAAAACTACATCATTTGAATTAAAATGTTGAATTATCAATGCTGCGAAATCACGGACTAAAATCTCACGTCGATTTTCAGTTTCTCAATTTCGTATTCTCTCTCGTTTTCGCTCTAGCTCTAAATCTTGATCTCGAGTCCCCTCTGGAAAAAGCGAAAAAAAAATAACTGAAAACGGTGATCTTTGATCTCTAAACCATTTCATGTGATCTTTGATCCATGCAAGCTATCGATATAAGTACTACATCTCAACAGATGAAAGGCTTCGATGGTATCGAGATTGTAGTTACAGAGCGAGTGAAAAATGAGATTGATGAGAAAGAAGGATTTAAAATTCCGGAGCAACTCAGTGTTGTTGTAACATAGAGTAGGGTTCATTCATCCGTGCTCACCACCCGAGACTTTTCTTTTCCCAGTTTTTCGACGAAACTCCACATTTCCTGCCCCACATCACTACTGGCGAACGGAAATTGCGATCTTTCTGCTTTTCACAAAGATATTTTATCAAAAAATAAATAGACAAAGAAATCTCAGAAATCTATCCGGAGTCAAGGGGACCTTCTCTTCTCCCGCACTAACCAAGCCCCGCTCTTTCCCTCTTTGTCATTAACCAACTTTTTCTCCGTTCTTTTCTCCCGTATTATTGCTCTTGGTCTCCCTGACTCCGCCCCCTTCGCGTGAGGGCGCGCGGTCGGCGCCCCTGCGCCACGCGTGTTCCTCTATCCCTCTCCCACCACTGCTCTCCTCCACTTTTTGCTCCTACTCCCCTCTCCTCGTCTTTCTCTTTTCTCTTTTCTCCCTCTCTCTTCTCGATAGGATCCCCTCCCCCTTTCTCCTAAATTGAAAAGATCCTCCTTCGCTAGTACATGATTCATTCCACCAGGCGCGAGAAAAGTGGGCGCGCTCCGTTCTCTCCGGATCTTGAAGGTGGGGGGTGTATCTCCATGTTTCGTCAGCACTAGCCAATCGAATCTTCTAACTGGATTTGTGCCCCCCCCCCTTTCCTATTGCGGGAACCCCCTTCTCCCCTATATGCCCAAACTCCGCCCCCTTTTCTGCCCAAGCCTCTTCGTCCTGTCAGAAATCAGCCATTCTCGGGGGGGGGGGGGGACGATAGCGAGAGATCACATGATCGGAGAGGGTGCCAGACGGCAGAGAGCCGAGGCGAGAGCGCGTGCGAAAAGCGGAGAGTGGCTGGCTGGCTGCTCGAAAAAATCCACATACACTCGCTCGCTCACACTCTTCTTGCGCCCTGTATCTCTCTCACGGCTGTTCTCTGCGCTCTCTCCCTTCCGCCTGCTCTCTCGCCCCATCTCTCGTCGTCTCTCCCTCTCCCCCCTCCTCCCGCCCCTCCTCTCCGGAGCGGGGGGAGCTCTCGGCTCTCTCGGGTACCTTCTTGTTCTCCACTCGGCGGTTTAGCATCGCATGCAGCTGGTCCTTCTGCATGCGGCACGGCGGCGCCTTCGCGAGCAGGTCCATGTCTGCAATATAGGATGGTGAAAATCGCGCGGCAAAGCAGGGTGATAATTGCGCGCGGATCAGCGCTGATCAGTCGTTCGGCAAGCGCGCGCAGCCCAGACGGCCCCGATCAGCAACAATCCCTAGGGTCTCAAGTCAGAGCAAGGATGCGGGTGTTGTGGCTCGGTCCGATCGATAGTGGAAGAAGGGGGAGGAGGGAAGAAGGGGGGCTAGACTCCGCCCCCTTCTCCCCCACCAGGCCACGCCCACTTTGTGAGTGAGGAGGGGGGTCGGGGTGGGGGGAGCGAGCGGTGAGATAGTGTGCGGAATCGAGAGAGAGCCGGAGGAGCTCTCGGTTCCTCCTCCTCCGGCTGTGCTGGTGTGTTGGGGTGCCCTCCCCCCGCCCTTACAAAATGTGCGGCGAGAGGCGATATGATGGCTCCCCCCCTAGCATGGGGTATGACGTGGTCGCTTTGCTTACCCTTCCTCCCCCCATTCTTCCAGATTCCCCCCTCAAAATTATAGACCAAGACAGCCTACAAATTGTTAGGACTAGATAAGGATTTGGCCAGTAGTTCTCATGCTAATCCACCCTAATGAATGCGTTGTGTAATAGAAATGTCATTTGAAAAAAATGTGCTAATCCATCTCGTGAGAAGATTATAGAACTAGATTATTCGTGTTTTCGGCTAATCTGTCCTGATTAATCATCATCGAGAATGTCACGAAAATCCGGGCATCTACCGTATTACCAGATTATTTTGGAATGGGCCATATTTTGGAATGAACCGCGCGAACCCTCGCCCATCACGTGAAATCCGCTCAAAAAACGCCTCCCCTAAACAGTTTCCGGTGTTCACTGCCCATCATCTCTCTCTAGCAATGGGCGTGGTTTTGCTCTCAACTCCCCCGCGCTCTCCGTATCCAGACGAGAGAACACACCGTCTGTTCCTGTTCGGTAGATCAACGGGCGAGATAGCGTGCGAAATTGAGAGACACGGCGTTTTACATGGGGTGAGCGAGAGCAGAGAGAGCGATCAGGGGAATGGTGAGAGAGCATGCAAATGCAAGAGAGTGCGCGATGGTCTCACCGCGAAAGCTTACTTGGCGCGTTGCCAGCAGAACGCCGTGAGAGAGTGATCTTCGCTCACCTTCATCAATCCCTCCAATATTGCAGTGGACACTCTGACCGCGTTTCACAATCTCTCCAGAACCATCGAATACTCTTTTATCATCGCTCTTCTTGTCCGAATGTCGGATACAACACACACAGTCAACAGTGGGGGGGAGGGTGCACTTTGCAAGTCGGCGTGACTCTCCTCTTTTCGTGTACTCTCTCGCCTCGGGGGTAGGTCATGCCCTAAGGCGTCGC
This sequence comes from Pristionchus entomophagus, assembly GCA_036245825.1. Classification (NCBI taxonomy): domain Eukaryota; kingdom Metazoa; phylum Nematoda; class Chromadorea; order Rhabditida; family Neodiplogasteridae; genus Pristionchus; species Pristionchus entomophagus. The sequence continues at coordinate 47,217,164 of BTSX01000004.1, read as the reverse complement.
TCGTATCTCACTCTCAAAAGGGGGCGGAGTCAGGGGTGTAAGCTCTCCCAGCAAGACTAGAGTCCCTCCTTTCTCTCTCTCTCTCATTCACGCTCCCCTCGCTTTTTGTTGATGCGCCAAAAGGTCCGAGGCCCCTTCTCAAATTTCGTGGGTCAATCAACGATGCTGGTAAGGTCAGGCGATCTTCGATCTTTGACCTACCGGACACGCTTGACCTACATTTACCCACCCCCCTCTCACTTTGCCCTACTATCTCGACCACTTGTCAACGAGAGAGCACACAAATCGAGGAGAGACATTGGAATGTAACAACGAGGGGTAATACTGGGGCGGCATGAAGGATATACTGTAGGGATCGATAAGTGATTGAATATCAGGGGGAAGGAGGGGTACTGTAGTATGCTAGTGCAGGTTAATCACTCCGCTCTTTCAACAGAACGGGCTCACGTATGGTAATCGGCACATATCCGTGTATTTACAACATTTACAAACTATGAAAAGTAAGAAGCTATGCTATGCCTATGCAAGAAGAGAAAAAAGTCAGTTGGTGATCGGTCGGTTCTACCGAGGGGGTTAGGAGATTACTGTATCGATCAATCGCCCATCGATTAGTGCTTGATGGCGAACCGCCAGAGGTCGTTCGGTCGGTCGACGACGGCGACGGACGTCGCCATAATGGCCAGGAGGGGAAGGACGAGGGCGGGAGTGATCTGCAATCAATCGATAATCCCTCTTTATCTAATCGACCGACTACAGTACCCTCTGGAATTGTTCTACGGCACTTCCTGAATCAATAAATAAGAACTACAGTACCCTCCTCCACTTCGTCATCACTGCGAAGGCCGATTAATTTTTGAAGCACTACATCACATGGGTAATTTGCTTCCCGAGTCATAGGTTAATCCATGTTGGGTCGATGCGAAAGACAGAAAGAGGAGTGCGGGAGGAGAGATAAGAACTGATATGAGATTGACGGGAGGAGGAAAGGAGGGGGGGGGGGGAGATGGAGGGACCCCTGAGAGATCATCACGACCTGATCAGTAGTGCTGTAGTTTCGGTTTTTCGCGACTCTCCTTAATTCGCGCGCTCTCTCGCCTCTCTGACCAACGAGAGATCACGCAAAATGAGGAGTCTGGTGCCGATTTGTCAACCCTAATGACGATCTGATCAGCCCAGAGACTGCCATCCAAGCATTCTGACTGATTAGAACGAGAGCAGTAGAGTGGATCAGAGGTGTGCAACCAAAAAATTTCACGCACTCATTATTCTCATGCTCTCTCGTCTTTCTAACCGGCGAGAGAGCATGATAAATGAGGAGTGCGGGATTTTTTTGTTGCACACTCCCGGAGTGGATGCGCAAAGGGCGAGAGAGAGTTATTGGTAGGTACCAAGTGACACAGAGTGATCAAATTGAATGTGGATACGGATATTCGAAGCATTTTTGAAGCACTACATCACGTTGTTGAATATCTCACTAATTTTCAGAATCTGATCAGAAAGGACAATGACCAGAGTGGCCATGTGCAAGGTGGAAAAGAACCAGATATCAATCTGAATGAATAGGCTGAATGAAACATTTTATCCTATAATTCAAAGCATTCAATTAAGGCAATCAAAACAATTGCGAAACACGCCACTGCTTGGTTTTTACGCGGACTACAAATCTGCAGATCGAATTTTGTACTTTCAATTGCAACTGTTTCCATAGTAGGAATCCATTCCAAACTCCTTTTCCTGCCTACAGTATCCCATTCCTTCCCTACCGTACTTCCTACCCATCTACCGTATCCCTACCGTATCCTAAAATGCGGGAAGCAGTTAGGAGGAAATTGACGAAATTTTAGGGCATCTAATTTTCTCATAGAACAAGAGGCGTCTGATTGTTAGAATGACCATTCTCTAGGTGTATTATGAGCCTAAGTATTGGGGGATTTGAACAACTTCTAAAAAAAAACCCAGGTTAGATGCCTGCCCACTAGTGGTGTCTTTTCGGTTTTCGACGCTCGTTATTCTGCACACGAACTCGTTTCTCTGACCTGCGAGATAGTGTGCTGAATGGAGAGAGTGGAAACCGAAAAGATTTCCCTACTGCCCACGTATGCCCCTCGCTCACCTTCCTCCTCCAAACCGCCGCAGCCAGCGTCACGGCCAGTCCGCCCATCGCCGCGTACCAGCACGCCGCGTACGTCTTCGGGTCGTACATCGCGTTGAACTTGAGCAGCAGGTTCAGGAAGACGCCTGAGGGGATCAGAGATCAAACTACACACTACAAAATACAGGTCGTAGCAACCTCCCGCTTAGCGCACCAGAATCAGAGATCAATCTACAAACTACAAACACAGATGAAATACAGGGTGCTAGAATCCATGGCCGAGTGGTTAACGCGCAGACAAGGTATGATCGCGAGGTTGGGGGTTCGAATCCCACCATGTGCAAACACTTTTGCCAAGACATGAGGGGGTGTGCTCAACTCTCAGTACTTGGCAAAAGTGTTTGCACATTGCGGGACTCGAACCCCCAACCTCACGATCCTACCTTGTCTGCGCGTTAACCACTCGGCCATGGATCCCAGACGTTATTTTAGCACCCCTATTTCATTTGTGACTACAAACTTCAGGTCGTAAGAGCCTCTGGATTCTCGCAAAAGAAACAACACCCGGAACATCGCTGTTTCACCGATCCCTTACAGCGCCTTATAACTCGTATCCTCATTATCAGCGATCAGAGTGCATTAGAAAAGAACTGAGATCTGAAGCAGAGGTCAAAGAGCAAACTACGGAACTGACTACATAGAGCAAAGATCAAACTCCGCCCACTCACCGGGCGCCATCACGTCGAGCGTCGCCAGACTCTGCTTGCCGCCTTCGTTGTCGCGCGGCACGAGCAGCATCAGGGGCGCGCGCGACTCCTTCGTTACCGTACCTGCGTGTGCCGATTACCATATGCTTGAGATATCGAGGACTGACTATTTTCTGGCCTTTAGTGACGTCCACTGCTTTGCAATGTCAGTTCATGAATATATCTAGCGCTTCCTTTTTTGGGATTATCTTGAGCTTCGCCCTATCTTATCCCATACTAAGTCCAAGTCAAATCCACGCCATAATTCTCTCACTGAGCAGATCGATGACGTAGATCCAGAAGAGGTCGAAGATGATGAGGCCGACCGACAGCACGACACCCGTTTGGAAGGAGACCAACTGCAATGATTAGATAAGGCGACGATTGGGAAATGTCGACCTGCCCACCTGCACGCGCGACACCACCACGTACACCGAGGCGAGCGCGAGGACGTCCGTGCTCAGCCAGCCACCTGCAGAATACAGCCAGTTATCGATTAATACATCTGGCGTTCATAATTGGGTTACTGTAGTTGTCTTTCTCATTCAAAAACAACGCCTTCGTTGCAACAAATCTCATCAACTACCTTTGTTTGCTAATAATGTATTTTTTTCTTAGATAGCTCACACATTAGCCGTGCGACTAATGGTTTGTAGCACAAACGTGACGTCATTAGCGTAGTCGTAGCAAAGTCTCTCCCAACTCTAGTGACGACAGATTCGCCAGCGAAACCATTAGTCGCGGTTCATGCATACAAACTTTGGATGACGAATCCCTAATGGATTGACTAATATGATGTGATTTATTGACTATCTGAATAGGAATACGATTCAGGATTAGGATTATGGCTGATTAGGACCTAGCAGGGCCTAGTTGATACTTTAGGCATGAATCTAAAATCATTCCAAGTCAAGAAGTCCAAGGTGAGAATTTACCGGCAAACTCGTGAATCAGTCCGAAGATGATGGAGGAGAACAGGGCCGCGTACGCCATCGTCTCCTCGTGGTAGTAGAAGTAGAAGGCTAGAATAAAGTTTTAAAAAAAAAATATATTTATTAACCAGGATTGGTCGTGGATTGTCCTTCGTAATTTGAGTTATTCAGAACAAGGCCTTGGCAACATTGTTCCCTTCAGTGTTTCACTCTAGATTGCCTATAGATGAAACCGAGAACTTGCAAGCCTAACATGCGCTTACATTTATGATTGATTATAAAGCAGGCATGACTTCCTATATTTTTTTTCTAAAAGTCCGGATGATTCGCACTCCTGCCATTGCGGTCTTCTTCCTTTCTAGGCAAATATTTGTTCTAATTATTGAAGTCCAGAGAAAAAATCAAAACAAAATAATATTCCCACAATTCTGCGTTTCTTATTTTGTTTTGAAATATGCAAGAAACTACGATCATAACCACCACATTTTCCTGGCAGCTGCATCCAATTCAAAGTCTTCCCCACCCTTGGACTATTCTTCTTGGAGTAGATTTGGACTGGACATTCATTTGGACTGACCGAACTTGGTCGCGATCACCTCCAGCAGCACGACGTGCAGCGCCGCCACGCACGCCCACACCGGCAGATGCACCGCGATGACGTCAGCGACGATGTCGGAGAGACTGCGAAGGATAGAGGGTTAGGATTAGCTCTCCTCATTTAGCATACTCTTTCACGAGTCAGAGAAGCGAAAGAGCGCGCGAAATGAAGAGAGACATCCTTGAATTGCCAACCCTACTGAGGTTAGGGAGATTTCGGATCTCTCTTTCGCAAATAATTGTTTTGATTTTCGAAGTACCGAGAAAATGTAATTAGAATCATAGCTGTCCATGCCACTGGCTTGCACACAGCCCCAAATTTGGGGCTATGTCTAAACTCTTGTGGAAACCCCAATGACTTTCAAGCAAATTCTAAAACCTAGAATCTGCCCGGTGTTCTCGAGCTTCAATGAGAAATCATGACAATTTTTCCGATTTCATAAACAATGAATAATTCTCTATGATTAATAAATCAATAGTATTCGAACTGTAAGGAGGGAGGCCGGAATCGTCCCGTCACTACCAGAAGCATGAGGAGATTGGTCAAATGCTCTTGAACCGAAAAAAAAGATTACGCATCAAAGAAGCGAGGAGGAGGCACAATACTCTCTCACTTTTGCATTATCTCTAATTTTTCACTGTTTCTCTAACTTTAGTCCGCTCTTGAAACGCGGTGTATCGTACCCTCCCTGCCCAGACTACCGTACCTCTTGTCCCATCTCTACCGTACCCCCCCCCCCCCCCCGTCAGTACCGTACCCCTGCTCTCCCACTTACCGTACGCTCTTCTTCATGGCCGTGCCGGGACTCTTGTCTCTCGGCATGATGGTCAGCGCGTTCACGATGTACGTCATCATGTCGATCTGCAATCGATAAATCTAGACATATAAATTTACAGTAACCTGGGCAAACTACAACATCAGCTCCAGTTTGCGATCAAGCTATCATCAAAGTACAAACACTGCAGTAACCTAACAAACAATCGAAATATATTCTAAGATTTTTTTCGGCTCGATATGCAATTGTGTGACACTAGGTTAATTTGCGTTTCGCATGAATATTTTGTGACCGTAATTTCTTCTCGGTTCGATAAGGTTCTTGTTCAGCCAAAACCATCCATCAATTATGTTTTTGCCACGAATATATCCGTCGGTTTCTTATTGTTAGGTTGACCAGCAGCAGGCATCATTTATGTTTCAAAAACATCTTTACTGTTAAAATTGTCCTCTCGGTTCGATAATGCTGTATCTCTCATTCAAAATCATTCATCACTTCCGTTTTAGTCACAAAACAACATCTCTGTCCCAATTTCTAGTCAGACTACAGTAATCTCGCGAAGCCTACCGTACCTGTCCCAGTTCCTTGTACAGGTCGGCGGGGCGCATCTCATCCCGTTCGGAGACAGAGCCGCGACGCGACAGCAGCACCAGACCCGCCTGACAGAGTGGAGATCAGTGATCGGCAGTAGTGATAGCAAAACGGCTTTTCAGGCCGGCTTGAAATCGAGTAGAAGCCGGTTCGCCGAGTCCGTTGTCATCACTAATAGACAGACGCAAATAATTCGCCAGCCCATCGATAGAATACTACTTTGTGGTTTTGTGCCGCAAACACTTTTTAGAAAGAATTTTTCAATGGAGAAAATAATGCCACGAGAGCTATCGGCTACAAATAAAATCAAGATAGAAATACAGATCGATTATCTCCGCTCATCTAACCTAACAAAAATACAAAAATAAATATATAAAGAACTTGGCGGTTTCTAAATCCTTTCTGTGGTTCGGACACTCTCCATGTTGCACACTCGACGAGAGAGTCTGCAGAATGGAGAGAGAGAGATGCTTCATCACAATTACTCTCTCTCCAACTAAGTCAAATGGCCTCTGAGCGGTCGTCACTAGGTGTGACCAAGCGGGAGGAGAGGGCTCAGATTTACTAGTTGGAACCAAGTCTCATACCTAGTCGGATACTAGCGTGGCTACTACTAGTGGAGTCACATATTTTTTTCCACATAATTTGAACTGAAAATGTGAGAAGAAACTAATGAAATTGGCCGAGTTTCATTCACACTTTGTAAGGGCGAATGAACGAGCGCATTTATGCAAAATCAGTCGCGATTAAAAATTAGTCGATCTAACAACACTAGTACTCACTCTGGACCCGATGGAGCTCTTCATCAACTCCTTCTTATGCTGTGGAAAAAGTCAGAGGAGAGAATAGGAGATTTTCTCCTTTTTGAATTCCCGTATTTTCTGCATTTCGCTTCCCCGTGAAGCTAGCAACTTGAAACGTTAACAGATGGTTGATTTCACCCCAATAATGCTGAATACGAAAAAAAAGTGTCTAGCTCTACTGGGAACCGAGATAAATTCAAAAACGTGAAAAGGCGCGAATTCAAAAAGGAGAGAATCTCCTTCGACTTTTTCCACCCCATTTTCTCTCCTCTCCTTTCTCCTCCCACTTTTTCCACAGCATTAGTTAGAAAAAAACTTATACTATATAATTAAATTATTATAATTAATAATATTAACCCTGGACCCGATTGAGCTTTTCATCAATTCCTTCTTAGTTAGAACAAATACTTATACTATTTAATTAAATTATCATAATTAATAATATTAACCCTGGACCCGATGGAGCTCTTCCTCGAGCCGGGCGCCGACACATCCTCCGACTGCGTGAGGAAGGAGGGCAGCGGGTCGGATGACTGCCGCAGGGAGGAGGGCAGGGCAGCCATGCGAGAGGACGAGGGACGGGGCACTGGAAGGGGGAAAGTTGGTGCTAGGTCGGATAAGCCCCAACCGGATGAAAACCGATAAAAAATGTCGACTTCCAGTATTTTATCAAATGGGTCTCTGTACCATATTGAACTTACTGAGATAATAATGGAAGACGATTGTTTTGGTTCTTATCCGACCTAGCACCGGTAAGTTTAAATAAATTAAAATAAATAAACAATAAGAGCTGATAATACAATGGAAGAATTTTCCATCGTTCGAATCAAATAGAAGGGATTTTAAAAGTTATTAAGGCCCAATTGCAAGAACTATCAAATTTAGAGTTTCTCGAGTGTGATCATCTACGAGTGAGGCGCGAAACTGCCAAGGAGAAAGGTAGAGAACCAGTAAATAAATTTGCGGTGGCGGTGCGTTACTGTTGTACTACGACTGGATGAGGGAATAAAGTAATTGTGGCAACAACGAAAATGAGCTCAGAATTGTTTTTTCAAGTTCATGGAGGGATATAACATATGAGTGAGACGTGAAACTGGCATGTTCGAAAGTATTATTTTTTCAAGATGAGGAGGCAGGCATAGGGTGTGCCACCCTCGAGGAAAAAAGAATGGGAGACTTGGAAGAGAAAAAGATTAAACATCCCGACATCTAAGCTACACTCTCGCGAGATCTCGAGAAAAATCATTGCCAGATAAGAGTGAAAAAAGATCAAATATTCATTTATTTTACTACTAGCCAAGCCCTTCATCTTATTAATTTGGGAAATTTCCGAAGAGTGATCATCTGCGAGTGGGGCACGAAACTCCCAGGAAGATTGAAATTTGGTAATTTTAAAATATTTCCATAATAATAAAAAAAGGCACGATACCTGGAGAATCGGTGCTGGATCGCAGTTCCCTCGAATGCCGCGGCGATTCTGCAAGCACGGAAACATGAATCAAGATACCCGTTGAAAGCATTGCAGATAAAGGTAAAGGGTGCTCGCGGAAGATCACTGCTAGGGCGCAATGTGGCACGATGGGTTTGTCAGTCTGGATTGCCCACCTTTCGTACTAACTACTATACTGCCGGAAAACGATGGCAAACCAAAAACCAAATTTCTCGACTATTTTCCGACTATCTTGGTAGTTTCGTGCCCCACTCGTAAAGTATCATTCTCGAGAAACACAAGTGTTTAATGAGTCTCTCTTTTCTTCGAATGAAAAAAATAACAATTGTAACCTTCTTTTTTCATACCCCGTACCTTCGGGATGGATGATCTTGCCTGCCTTCTCGTCCTCGGGCGTCTGCTCATCCTCCAGACTCTCATATTCGAATGCGCGATTGATCGAGCCTGCACGAGCAATTAATAAATTAGCTTTTATCACAGATCGCCAGAAAAAATCCAAGAAAATGAGCTAATGTTGCACTAATTAGCAGAGTTCAAATACGAGTGTAAACATGTCTAGCACCTATTCCCTGCACACTATTGTTACCGGATCGAATGCTACTCTCTCTATTCTGCACACTCTCGCGCCAAGTGAGCAGGGTTAAAATACGTGTAACGTGGTGGAAAATTTGCGGACATGTTTTATTGACAAGGGTCGACAAGCAAAAAGGCTGGTATGGTTTGTCAAATTTTACCAAGTATTTAAACTCTGCTAATCAGTCGCATTTAAATTAATTATCTAAAATAATTAATAAATAATTGATACCTGCTGCGGGGGTCGTGGCCTCGTCGTTCTGCTGCTCCTCGATGTCCGACAGCATTCCTGGATAAATTATTTTAACTTCATTTATCAAAACTGAGAAATCAAATTAGCAGTGACAACTATGTTTCAACACGCATACTTCCTAGTAGAGCAAGCCATTAAATGATCGTATCCATGACCACCGACTAAAACAATAAATCAAAATAGCCACTTCCCAGTCTCTCCGCACGTCTCCGGTGGATTCTAACCACAAACGTAGTTCGGGAAATTAAATATATAAATGTATATAATAATAAGCATAATAACCACTGACTCCTCAGCCTCTCCGCACTCCTTCCCTCCTCCTCCTGCTGCAGATGCTGCTGCGGCAGCTCGAAGATCGGCCGGAGGTCGGCGGTGCGGGACACCTTGCGAGACACCGACGGGGACTGAATAGACAGGGGGGGGGGGGGGGGGGGGGTTGGAAATTCAAGGATTGACTCTCTTCATTTCGCGCGCACTCTCGCTGGTCAGACAGACGAGCGAGTGTGCAGAACAGAGAGAGCCAAAAATCGAAACGATATCACTAATCGATTGAGTCACTCTAATTAATTAATTCGCAAGTCACAGGTTTCAGCTACTGTTTCAGGTCCAGGGTATCTGCTGTTTCAATCCATTATTAAATCGACAAATTTTATTTAGCATAGATTGTTTGTCCACACGTGGTGTAAATTATTTTAGCCTATCTATATTCATCCCAATCGTGAATCATCGACCTATTTTTGCCCTCCTTCTTCAAGTTTCAACAAGCACTTCTAATCTCTTCTTTTCCACAATGAATGATGGTCCTAGCTTCTTTTTTTGCAAATCACATATGTGCGTTGTCTACATCTAGGATATACATAAATGGTTATTATATATTAATATCATTAAATAAATACTCCTGCTCACCTTACTCTCCTCCGCCTTCTTCCTCGCCTCCTCCTCCTGCCGCTTCAACTCGGCCATCTTCATCTTCTTCGTGGCTGGAATAATTTGAAATTTCAACCCGTCACAAATATGTTTCATCTATCATATAAATCCAAAATCAGATTCGATTCTTGAATTCTGTCTCATTTTCACTTGTGAAACAATCGATTTGTTTTTTAAAATGCTAATGAATAAATAATTATCGAAAAACGTGGTCACTATAGTTGAGCCGATCAGACAAGTCAACACCTTTCAGACTTCAAGTGTTCTCTGAATTTGAGAGAAAACTCAAACCGACGATTCCGAGTTTCACGAGTCAACTAACTGCCCATGCAGATACGTGACTTTGATCTTGTACTTCTATCTTACTCACCAAAGGACAAGGCAGCGAGGAAAGCGGATAGTTTTTTGTGCTCAAAATAGATCCAACAAAACTTAGTTTCACGTTCTAACTATCAGGTTGTCCGGAAAGTCTTTGTCCATTTTTCAAAACTTAATTTCATTGTAGAAAAAATAGCATGAGATCAAGTATACACGCCATCATTATTGACAACATATGCCCAACGCTCCTTCACCTTATGGATTCCTTCCCCGTAGAACCCAGCTGCGCGCAATGCAAAGTATTGCTTGAGTGCAGACTCAAGCAATACTTTGTTTTTTTTCGAGATTTCCACGGGAAATAAAATGTATATATCGAAGGGCATGGGCCAGGTCGGCGAAAAGCCTATAATCTGACGGGGCCATGTCCGTAGAATACGGTGGGTGAGGGAGAACCATCCAACCTTATCCAGCCAGTTCCTGCTTGACTTGTTCTGAGATATGGTGCAGTACATTAAAATTCTGATAATACACTTTTTTCTCCATTAAGCTTGAATGATCGACGGTCATCTTGAAATTCTATAGATGTGAGACGGACTTGACCACGGTGATTGTCGTGCCCTCGGGGAGCACCTCCCAGTAGATCAAGCCATCCACCACCCACCACACTGAGAGCATGATTTTCTTGGGGTGCTGGTCAGGTTTGGGGACATCATGTGGGGTCTCTCCTTCTCCAACCCACTGGGTTCTCCTGTGGTTATTATTGTAGGTGACCCCTCTCTCATACCCCGTTATGAGCCGGTCCAGCCATCGATCCCCACCGTGGAGAGTGAGGAGGGAAGTGGAATCATTGTCTCGACGGTCAAGGTTGGCTCAGATCATGGGGTATGAATCGACCGAAAATTTTCCTTATTCCGAGGGATTTCAAACCATTCTCGACTGTGGTATTGGACACGCCAAGTGTAATGGACAGTTCACGTACACTTTGAAATGAGCTCGTTTCCAATCGTTTCGTCAAAGTGTCGAAATCCAACTCACGGGGTCTTCCAGGTCCTCGGAGAAAAGTAGCCTTCTTTGAAGCGATGGATCCAAATTTTGATGGTTTTGTTGTGTGGGTCATACGTGGCAAAAACATTCGTCAAGGGAGTTTTCGAATCCTTCATCTTGATGTTGGATAGGAAGAGGTAAAGCAGAACATGTCGGATGTGGATGGCACTAAGAAAATATATCGTTGCTCTGCTAGAGCCTGAGTGAAGGAAAGGGAATGGGGAGATGTTCTCTGCAAAGGCACATACCTGCTTGTTATAAACTAGGAACGAGGGACAACCAATGTTCACCTGCGTAGAGCAGTGTGTAAACAAACCCATGGACAAAGACTTTCCGGACAACCTAATAAAATCAGCTTGGAGTCTTCAATACATCAGCACATTCGATTGACAAACCAAAATTCATTGTAGCTTTGAGAGCGAATATAATTTTTAATTGAGCCGACACATGCTAGTTTCATGTATTATCTAAATCCCCAATCAGCTCCGAAACTTCAATGCGTTGTAGTCTAATCACCAAAATACACCACGACTACAAAAACATACAGTTATTTTTATCAATAAGCCGACACAACTCGGCCTCACGTATCAAATAACTGTTTATTTAGTTTCACATCTTTAATTCGGCGCTATTGTACTATACCAACTAACCAAAATAAACTGCAGCTATGAGTAGGGGCCGCAAGCATGAGAGCCGAATTCTCGGAATCGGGTCCAAAGTAGGCTCAACATGACCGTCAGGGTCTCAATATCATTTTTGCTTTTGGATGTATACCGATTGCTCTTCTCCGAAGGCCGTGAGAGCTTCCGAAGCGCGCGCGACTCCCCTAGTCAGAGAGGAGAGAGAGGCGAGACGAGAGAGAAAGGGGCGGAGCCTCTCTCGCGTGTGTCTCTCTCCCTCCTCCCCGCTCTCTCGCCTCGCTCCTCCCTCGCTCATATTAAGAGACCGTCCAGGAGATTTCGTAGCTTTTAAGGGGGGGGGAGGGGGGGGGGGGGGGTCGACGGATGGGTTTTTTGCAACCCATGCCAATAAGTTGAGGGTGAAGTCCCCATACCGAATGCTGATATTTGGACCAATATGAACTGATATGGTACACACTCCGAGAAATGCAAGACCAAGCCCAAAAAAAGTCGAAAATTTCAACCCCGAAAAAAGTACATTCTTATAGGTGTTTAGGGTGTATTTTGCCATGAAAAGAACGAAAAACATAGGACATCGATAAAATGTCGAAAACTGCTATTTTCGTGGTTTTTATGCACCCTGAAAAATTTGTGCCCGCGATGACGTTACGAAACCTTGATTTTAAGATTCAGCATGCAAAAATACCCCGATCACCTTAATTTCACGGGGCTGGTGACCCGGCGCCGGACGCCGCAGCTTCCCGTCCGAGGGTCACTCGGAGGATGATGACAGAACGATGCAGAGAGATTTCGTTATTTCGGAGCGTTACTGTCACTACTGTGTCATATTAATATTCCATTTACCGTTTCTGAGCATTTTTGTTGCTATTTGGGGTTGTGATATCGCTAAAACACGAAAAAAAATTTCAAATCGAAAATTCACTTTCGTAAATTCACTTTCGAAAATTCATCTCAAAATTTCAAATATTCATAAGTCATGTATCTGAGCTCCAAATGGTGCACTTTCAACGGATAATCACTTGAATGTGAGTTGTAAACACAGTACGAGCTTTTGGTACGGATTCTAGAGAAAAAGTTTTGGTCGAAAAAATTCTCGATCATTTGCCCATCCAAAAATGGCAATTTCAAAAAAGATACGGAACTCGGCAATAACTCTTAGAAGATATTGTCATAACTTACTCTAGTGATTCAACGTTGGAAATACCACATTTGGAGCTCAGATACATGACTTATGAATTTTTGAAATTTTGAGATTTCAAAAAAGTGAGTTTTCGACTTTTCATTTGTTTCGTGTTTTCGCGATATCACAACACCATAATATCAACAGAAATGCTCAGAAACGGTAAATGTAATATTAATATGACACAATAGTGACAGTAACGCTCCGAAATAACGAAATCTCTCTGCATCGTTCTGTCATCATCCCCCGAGTGACCCTCGGACGGGAAGCTGCGGCGTCCGGCGCCGGTCACCAGCCCCGTGAAATTATGGTGAGCGGGGTATTTTTGCATGCTGAATCTTAAAATCAAGATTTCGTAACGTCATCGCGGGCAAACATTTTTCAGGGTGTATAAAAACGACGAAAATAGCAGTTTTCGACATTTTATCGATGTCCTATCGCTTCCAAACTATGTTTTTCGTTCTTTCCATGGCAAAATACACCCTAAACACCTATAAGAATGTATTTTTTTCGGGGTTGAAATTTTCGACTTTTTTTGGGCTTGGTCTTGCATTTCTCGGAGTGTGTACCATATCAGTTCATATTGGGCCAAATATCAGCATTCGGTATGGGGACTTCACCCTCAACTTATTGGCATGGGTTGCAAAAAAGTCGTCCGTAGCATAGGTGCTGAATCTCCTGGAAGGTCTCTTAAATTTAAGCACAAAATCAGGGAGATTATTAAAAAATGCAATTTTGTGCTTAAAATTCCTCTAAAATACAAAATAATCGGAAAATCAAGGACCAAACATTGTGCATGCACTGGAAATGCCCTAACCACCCTATCCATAACCTTATTATTGATTTTTGACCGACACAAACAAGTCTGACACAGTTTGGCCCTGGACCACTTTATGTAGGGTGGTCATAGCGACGGGCCAAGCTTTTGGGCGAGCGATTTGGTTGTGCTTGCTCGATCTCGTTTTCGAGGGGAATGGTGTGGAGGGAAAGTGGGCGGGGCTAGCTATGAGGGGAATCGTCTTTACTGTTCAAAATCAACCCGTTACTATTTAGTTTCACGTCTCAACCAAATCCCCATTCAGATTCCAGTGTTTAGTGAACGTCGGACCTATCGGACTAACCATAATAAAATGCAGTTTTTTTTTTTAGAACGGATAGCATTTTAAATCAAATCGACAAATGCTAGTTTCATGTATCATTTAAATCCCAATCAGCTCCGAAACTTCAATACGGCAGTGTTGTAGTCTAATCACCAAAATAAACCGCAGCTAGAAGAACAGATAGTCGTATTTATCAATAATCCGACATAACCACGTAATCACGTAATCACTGAGCTCCCATTCAATGCCCAACGCCAAATCATCTTCAGACATCGGACTAACCATAATACACTGCGGCGAGGAGGGCGGAGAGTCCCAGCGGGAAGGCGACCGCGTGCCGCTTCGACACGAAGAGTACGGTAGTCGAGTCGAGCTGAAATCAATCGATATTCTACAGTAACCCAAAAGAATCTGCTAATGAATCCCAACCACCTCAAGCACCAGAAAAGAACGCCAACTAACAGAGTCATAAATACCCTCATACGTTTTGGTACCATGAATACCCGACGTTTGAGCCATTAAATATCTTGTTCCCTGCACTGTCCTGTCACTATATATTTTTAGCCCAACGAGGATACTGAAAATGCATGAGTACCGTAGTCACGAATACTCAACAATCGCTAGTATACCGTCTTTGAAAGTAGATCAACAGTCAATCAACAGCTACCGTAATCATTATGTCCCGCAACGGGGCTACCGTAATCACCTCGAAGAAGTAGATGGTGGAGTAAACCTACCGTAATCTATTGCCACCATATAGTTCCAAGGTACGATACAGTAATCCGAAGCTACAGTAATCCTCAGGTCCCGCAACGAAGCTACCGTAATCACCTCGAAGAAGTAGATGGTAGAGGCGCGGAGGCAGGCGATCTGGATGACGATGGCCGAGACGGTGAGGATGCAGGCCGAGGCCGCCGCCCGACCTAGCGGAGATGGAGCCATCTGGAATGGATATTTTGGGCTGGACTTGGAATGGATTTGTGTAATGGATTGGATTGAAGCACTTCTTTCGCTTCTTTCAAGGTTCGGAACGCACAATGAAAATAAATATGCAAAAATTGCGCATGGAGATAGGAAAAGAGAAGTGTTTACAGAAAGGGAACACTTTCACAGACGATTCCGTAAAATTCATGATTTTGCGAAAAGTTATAGCGAAACCATGCGATATATTAATAAATATTTCATGGAACGCTGCACGCTACGCAATTTTGCTTCAGAAAACGACTTAGCAAGAAATATTCTTACGTTGGTGTGACAGATCCGTTTTGTATGTTGGTACGTCATCACTAGGCAATTAAATTGCCAGTGGAAGAATCAAGACGACAGAGGGGTAATCAATGATTACTCAGCAAGAAAGGGAGAAATGCAAGAGGGGGGAACACTAATTGTTATCACTACTCGCACTCTCTCACGTGTTCCTCCCCCCCCCCCACATTTCCAATCGGGTTGATTGCGATAGAAAACACCAGAAATTGCGGCGAACAATACTATGGAAGGACGAACTGGGGAACTTCTTATTTCTGCGCCAGATATCGATTGTTTAGTGCGATAACAAGCAATATAGTGGATCAAGAGTGCACATTAAGATAGACAAGAGATATAGATCGATTGCAAGTTGTTTTGAGCCAGAAATTCAGAGGGATTGAACAGCCACAACGGAAGAATACTCAGACCCACATAACCTTCCTAATTACCACAAGGGTTGACGCTAATGACAACAATAACACTCCATTTTGAAAGTTAAATAATGGGTCAAGGAAGCGAGAGAGCACGCAAAACGAGGAGAGTCAATCCTAGAACCGTCAACATTCTAATGGTCACTCGTTGCTCTACTTTCACTCTAACCAGCGCCAGTCTCCCCGCATCTCTCTCACCACATCACGTGTCAGTAGGTTCGTGTCATTATCTACCACGAAAACAAGCGAGACACAGTAGATCACTACCGTAACCAGCCCCGCCAGTCAATCAATAGATCGCAAATTGCACCAATCAACTATTGGAACTGGCTGCTCTCTCTCTCCATTCTACCATCATTAGTTGTTCTCTGATGTACTCTCAACAACCGCACTCTCCCATAATCTCGCACTATTTTCCCGCTGATTAATCACGCCTCGGCGAATCCCATGGACTATTTTTGGGCGGACATACCAAAATAGAGGGGTGACTAGAACTTTACAATGATCTAACCGGAACTCTCACAACAGACGTGACGCAAAGCAGAAGAGAAGATGGCGTAAACATACTAGAGAATCTATTTAGCAGGGGGTAGATCATAGTCAATTCCAATTCGTCCCTCGAGTACTTCAGGTAATTCTCGCGGTTGGTCTCTCACCACGTACAATCGTTCACGGTGTGCTACAACACGACATTAATTATTCACAAACAGCTTTATTGAGTATCGTCGGACAGAACAACTTGTAAGTTTGCTGTGGAGTGGGATTCAATAATTAATTAAGCAGGAATAGAATAGACAACTTGCAATTGTGGGGATGGGATGGGTCACAAACTGACAGGAGACTATACAAGAACTTAAATAACATGATCATTAGCTTGGAATGGCTAATCGAGGATACAGGAAAGGGGGAGTAGATCATTGGAGATTATCGATTAGTGTGTTTATGCTGCTGCTTGTGCTAGCATAGTGCTTCCGGCTTACGAGCGAGAACTGCAAAGGATGTGGTTAGAGAAATAAATGGAGACTTTTCTACCAATATATATGATTCTAACCAGAAGCAGTTGTCCAGAAAAATCAATAAATCAGAGTTACGGTATCCAATCAACCAATCGATACTTACCGGCTGCGGGATCTGCTGCGCTCTCTATCGGGCGATGCGCGAGGAGAGCGGTCGCGAGGCGAGCGAGAACGAGAGCGGTTTCTACGAGGGGAACGCGATCTGCAAATGGTATCATTATTATCGTAACTTTATTTGACGGACCTAGCATTTGGAGAACTTGGTGTACAAGGCCTAGCTCTCAAGGTTTCGGCTATCTCGCTTTAAAATCAATAATAACAGAGAACATCCGTCATCTATCCTACACATTTCGATACTTACTAGGGATGCCAACCCAATACCATTCCATTGTCTTTCTTGACCCCACTACCTGTTGGTATTGGGCCCAAGGCATTGGGTTCTTGGAAAGGTATTGGGTATTGTTTTGGCATCACTAACACTTACTGCCGCCATTTTACCTTCACGGATGAATGTCTCTGTGTAGTTTCTGACGCGCTTTCACATGGTGGCTACACACAGAGGTGATGAGATGGTCGGAGAGAAGGAAGAGGAAAGGAGGTGTGTAGTGTGGATCAGAGAGGGAAGATCGCGGGATGAGGGAAGATGGAGGGAAGAGAGGAGAGGAGAATCGAGAGGTGAGAGTTCAGATGATAGAAGGGTTGACTAGCGCAGTACGGAAGACAGGATGAGGAAGGATGTAGTGAGCTCGTCACTAAAATGAGCGAGTTGAGGGGTGGGAAAGGAGAAACAGACGGAAAGAAATACCATTCGAGCTGGGCAGATGAAGAGTAGGAAAATAACATTAATATGGTCAGGGATCGAATAGCTAGAGCGTCCAAATCAAGGGGATCACTAGATATTCGACCCCTGAATTACCACTCTAGCGACTACGAAATGGTCGATTTTCTGGATCCGTGATCCATGGATTCTGGTTAAACCTGAACATACCTGGAGCGTCTGCGGTCTCTGTCTCCTCCGCGGTCGTATCCGCCTCCGCCTCCTCTTCCACCACCACCTCCGTATCCGCGTCCGCCACCGCGGTCCCCTCCTCCTCCTCCGCCGCCGCCACCAGACGGACGACCGCGTCCGTGCGACAGCTCGACGCGCGCGTGAACACCGCAGATGCGCCTGTAAGAAGCGTTCCTTATCAATGCCCGTTTCTATGGAGACTGGCGTGAGAACGCAACGCGTCGGCGATAACACGAGGCACCCTTGAAACTATGCGCATGTTTTATGAGAAGAAAGGGTGATAACGAAGCGCGTCAACAACATAACGAGACGCGTCAGCACTCACGTTCCATCCATGGCCTTGACGGCGTCTTCGGCGTCTCTCTCGTCCTCGTACTCGACGAAGGCGAAGCCGGGCGGGCGACGAGCCACCCACACCTTGAAGATGCGGCCGTAGCGGCTGAACGCGTCCTCAATCTGGAAAACAACAACAATATTCGATGCGTTTCGAAATGATGAAAATAGGCTCTTCGCGTCGTATTTCAATTGTGTCTAGTATTTGCTGAGAATCAGGAGCCCAAAAATAGTCGCTACAGTCCATTCGAGAAACAGAACACCAGTGAAAGCAACTTTCAAAATAGAGCTCTGGAAACTAACATTATTCTAAGTGTTTCAAACGTTTGCGAAAGAAATTCGATGAGGAACGGATTCTGAACGCATGTCTCTATGGATATTTCGTGATCAATCGACCAAACTCGAGGGGAAAACCACGTATTCAGAGTTTCGAAATAAGGCTAAAACAGTAAACAAACCTCCTCCGACGTGGCATCAGGCGGCAGGCCGCCGATGTAGACCTTTCCTCCGTACGGCATGATTACTGCAAGGAGACAGAGGTGATTGGTGCTTGGGAAAACGAGAACGGAGAGAACATGCCACGCGGAGAGAGGAAAACGAGAAATTTGAGCGAAAACGCTGAAAATCCAATACACGCGACGCATACACGCGACGCTCAAATTTGCGGGAAAGGCTGTTTGAATTACTGTAGTTCGTTGGTGCGCGTTCTTTATTATTTTTGTGCAAAGAAAATGCTTTATTACGCGAGTACATTGATGTTAACAGCGTTTTATCATTGGCGAAATTAAGTCGGCGACGAATAGTTGCAGATATGATCATCAATGCCCTTCTTGAACCAGCCAATGTTGACGGCGTTGAAAGCCTGGAAAAAGTATTTGAGTATTAATTAATTAAATAAATACACAAAACAGTCGAATCAGAATCACATTGGATATGATGTTCTTGAGCTTTTCTCCCATCGTCACTGCCTGTGTATTTGGCGTGAAGGCGCCGTTCTTGCACTTTGGGTGTGACGCTGGAAAGCAAATGGTGAAATCAGTCTATGATCTACCAAACTTACTTGTGTCTCCAGACGGTGCAGCAGTGGTAGCTGCAGGGGTCGTGGTGGGTGGGGCTGCAGCCAGGGTGGTCGTCGTTACTGGCTCTGAAGAAAGGTTTTTTTCTCTCGATTTCGTCTCTCTAGGTGACGCTGCAACAGGGTGGCTATTTCGGACAATGTCTGCATTCTGCACACAGCGTGTCGAATGGAGCGACTTTTCGGAAATGGCGACCCAACAACGCACCCTGAACCGGATCCAGGACCGGGTTGCAGAATGATTCGGTGCAGATGCAAATTTCCGGCTGGTTCGGCATTTTCCTGGGTGGGGATTACGGTATTTGATTGCATAGTGATGATGCAACTCACGTGCACGAAACATTGGGAGTTCCATCCCAGGCGGTTCCACAGTACGAGTGGGGATTCTCACCACGCTCTGAATGATTTTTGATCTCTTACCTACCGTAATCTCTCACTCGTCACGCAGTAGTCTCCATGGCAGGTGTGCGCTGCATCACACGGAAGAACGACGATTCCAACTCCTGAAATGTCTGATGTGTGGATTACTGTACATTCCAATCAATAGTTGATGTGATTACGGTAGGCCATCGAGGAGAGATGCAATGTCATAGTGATGACGTCACTCACCTGTGATGTTAACCTGACCGCACTCGAAGCACTCCAGCGTCATCGACGAGGGGAACATCATTGGAATCCTGAAAGTGTGATAGATCGATAATCACTAGCTACCGTAACCCTTCTCTTTCAACTCGGGACCTATCTCTCTCATGAACTCACGTCACCCCATCCTTATTCCAAACATCGAGTAGATCATCCACCGTCGTGTCGAAATCGTTGCAGAAATCGGCCCCGCACAAGCATGTCGTTGTCCTTGTGGTGGCAGCGAAGGTGCATCTGCGAATCGATTCTCACTAGTGATGACAAATCGGCATCCGACTCTCCGCAATTCGCACACTCTCTCGCCGGTCAGAGAAAGGAGAATGCATGTGAAATTAAGAATGACGATTTTTCACCACAAATTCTTACCGTATGCATCTCTTATTTTTTGTACACTTTCGAACTGATGAGATAAAAGTATGCAAAATAGAGAGAATATCGTTGATATTTGACTTTCTATCTATTTCGCAAACGTAGCTCTGACCAGCGAGATAGTGTAGGCGATTGAGAGAAACACCCTAGTCACCTGACCTACCATAATCATATCTTCTACGGTAAGTCGATTACGGTAAATCTATCTAGGATACGGTAGCTCACATTTGGGGGGTCGTCGACGGTTGGGCCGAGGTAGAGCAGCCGGTAGACCACGACCCGTTCGCAGAGACGGCTGGAGTACGGTAGGTCAAGGATTACGGTAAAACATGGATTACGGTAGGCACGGGTTACGATAGGCCAAAGATCTATGTCATATTGTTTATGTAAATTTTATTCGGCTCTCTCTGTTCTGCACACTATCTCGCCAGTCAGGCAGAAATAAATGCGCAGAATGGGGAAAATCTTAATTTTTTCTCGACCTCACTGAATCCACATGACGATCTATCTCAAACTGATTTCGCATGAATATTGAACAGAGAACGGTAGGTTTCGGTAGATCAAGGAGGTCAAATTCATGACTCACTGAATCCACATGACGTATCGCACACTGTCAGCTTGTCATAGGAGCAAGTCGCTCCCTCTGTTCTCGACTTGCCATAGCACGAATAGCAGATTACCGAAGATTGAGCCGTCTGGCACAGAAGATTCAGGATGATTATCCCGAGGACTTGCCTGTCGAATTTGGACTTGACTTGGATTGGACTTGGTACGATGCCAAATTGCATAAAAAAGGAAATGCCACTCACCACATGTCGAAAACCGCACACCTCTAATCGATCTCACTCACTCACATAGGATTACTCGTCGGCAAGGGGGATTTGGAGGAACCCCATCGCTCTTTTTTGTGGTCTAGAACAAATCCGAAACTAGACAGAGTTCGAAGGCTCATAGTGCAGCCAGCTCTACTGTAGGTAGATCACTTGATGAAAAAGCTGGCATATCGGAACCGACTCTCTTCATTTCGCGTGCTATATCTCTGGTTAGAGAGACGAGAGAACGTGTGAATTGAGGAGAGTCACGTATGAGTCACGTATCTGTTCTCTGCTCTCTCCATTCTGCACACTTTCCTCGCTCTGACCGGCGAAATAGTGTGCAGAATGGAGAGTGCACTATTCCATTCGGTGCACTAGGAGCAACTATTATCGATTGACGAGAGGGTAATTTTGATTTACTGGAAACCATTGTCCATTTTTTTCTGCAAAAGATGGTCGAAAAGCAAAATTAGCTCGGATAGGAGCGAAAGAAGCGTATGTCAGCATGAACCGATCAGCTGAACTATATTCTCGTCACAGTTAGGTCGAACACGCGGCAGTCGGGCTGCTTGACTAGCGCACTGCCCGCCGCGCGATTCTCTCCTCTACTCAAGTATGTTCTAGAGAGCGGATGGAAAGGCGCCCATAGCGCAGTAGGCAGAGCGCTAGTCGTGAAGCCCAACTGCAGCGGGTTCGACCTAGCTGTGACGAGAATATAGTTCAGCTGATCGGTTCATGCTGACATACGCTTCTTTCGCTCCTATCCGAGCTAATTTTGCTTTTCGACCATCTTTTGCAGACTTTTTTTCTGTTAAATTGATCACTTTGACGGTCTTTTTTTTACCAATTTTTCGATTTCCCGACTTTCTGCATCTTTTTAATTGTTCCCACCGACACCTTACGGAAATTGAGAGTTATTCCATTCCCTGAGATTTCTCTCATTTCCCTTCCGTCCTTTATTCTCAATGGGGTCGAACGTTTAGAGATTGGAGGGAGAGAAAGGGAGGGATGGGGTCGAGATCTCACTAGAAAGTGGGAGAGAGGGAGATGGAAAGGGAGAGGAGGGAGAGGGACATTCGAGAGTACTCTCCCCTCTTGATCTATCCCCTACGATCGCCTCAGGGGTGAGCAGGTAAGAGTGGTGACCTCTTATACAGGGAGGACGAGACGGGACCGCGACGCGTCACCGGTCACGCGTCGCGGCCTGCGCGAACTGTGCAAAGGTGGATAGAGGATCAAGGGAGAAGAACGAGAGAGTCGAGAGAGGGAGCCAGGTGTATTTCGTACCCATCGGGGATTATTCGCGGATTTACCTCGTCTTTATGCTGATATACGATTCATATGACCGCCCTTTGATCTTTGATCTTCTTCCAGCTACCGTAATCCTTCTTCCAGCTACCGTAAATGACTGATTGATGCTTGGACTTGACTTTGCGCGAAATCTTTGTTTTTCTCTAATCAATTCCAATTACCATGATTGATCTACTTGGAATGAGTCCTCGTTAGTTGCGTGCCATTCCCTTCCCACAGTCTGTGCCCATTCCGGTTCGATCTCCCCATGTGCCTTGGCTTACTCTTTTTCTCTCTGATCTACCATCTCTCTGAGTGCCTTTCGGCATCTTTCCCCTCCCCTTTTCTGATTCTCCATTTAGATACGCGCTTTGCTCGCGTGGACTCGATTTGGGATGATCTTTCCCGCAGTAGCTGTTCTACTGGGGATGGATATTGCACTGATTCGATCCGATATCTTCATTCATTTCTCATTTCCTTCTCATTTTTCTGAATTTATAATTAGACAACCGTTACTAGACTATTTCCCGCAATCACTGATCTTTTCTAGACGTCCAGTCCAAATGTTCAGTCCATCGTACAGTCCCTTATCAGTCATCAATCGAACAAAACGATTGCAAAACAACCGTTCCATCGGGAATCCCTCATTCGCAATACATCGTTTCGATCATATTGATGATCCTTTGAATAGCGTATTGGTTTTACGAAGGAGGTCGCGGCCGATGTTTCATCTCTCCGGGCAAAAGCTAGCTCTTCGCATTGTTCGCGCGTGCAAGAAGCCTTTCCGCCACCGATTTCAATCTCTTCTGCCTCGAATTTGTGGCAACGCCCAACTTCTCCCTTACCCTCATCAACTTTTACGATCCGGGCAGATCAAATCACTGTTCAGACTGCCGCTCCCGCAGCACAAAAGTGATTGACCTTTTAGCTCTTGCGGGAGGGTAGCGGAGTGTTCTCCCCTCTTCTTCTTCCCCCCTTCGGAACATGGCCGAGTGGGATTTGCAGAGAGAAAGAGAGGGACTGTCGAGAGAGAGACGACTGATTGATTGATTCGAATTGAGAGAAGGACGAGCTTAGATGGGAGGGTCCCGCCATTCTTGCGCTACCTTGGCAATGGGGATATTTTGTTTCTCTCTCAAAATCTCTAAATGACAAAAGTGCGCAAAATGGAGAGAGCACTCTACGATCCGGCAGCATTACTGAGAGTCTCGATCACCTTGCTGCTGTCTTTTCGGGTCTTCTCCAGAAGCGTTGACATTCATTCAAAGTCCACATGTTCCTGGGTTCTGTTGCTCGTGCTTTTTTTGGGATCGATTTGGAATGAGTTTCTCCTTCTGGGCCTCTAGGCTTGTCGTCATCCTTTGCAACCGAACTCACCTCTTCATGTTGCATCTTTCTCTCTTTCCATCGCTCTATCACTGATCAAATATGATAAAAGAAGCATGACCAAACAGGGCCCAGAGCTCCTAACGGCGCAGGCGTTTTCCTCAATGTCTCAATGTCGTTCTTTTTCTCATCTCACGTTTTTTCCTCAGAAATAAAGTTTCTGGATTGACAATATATGGCTGACTCACTCTACAATCATTCCATCTCTTAGTCATGGATCGCTCGTATGACATTTGCATTCCACGTTCTTTTCACCTTTCTGTGCTCATCTGATTCACGAACACGAAAGACTTTATGAGTGATATCTGATCGCATTATTATTATTCGCTTTTCGTCGCCTAAATACTCGATTCATGAACAATCAGTGAATTTATAATCACCCGTTAATCGAAATGTTGAAACATCCCGCTTTCGGAATCTCCTAATTGATACGTGATTAGTGCAGCGAGAGCGTTCAGAGAAGCCAGAGTGATTACCTACAGTGTCTCCGTGTGTGTGTTTATCAAGTCTCCGGATGACCCTCTGCGTCTCTGTCCCCCGCACTGTTCCTTCCTCCTTCCGATTGTTTCTGGAGAATTCTCGAAGTTCGCCCCCGTTTTCGCAGTTGAAATCGTCGCCGCGATTCCGCATTTTCCTCCCACTCCTGCTCCGACTGACCAAACAAGGGATTAGGTGGAGGAGAAGAGTGATTGATCGATTGATAGGGGGGATAGGAGAGGGGAGGGGGGGGGGAAGGACGGATGGTGGTCAAACTCGCCGCCACTCATTAGATCTGATAAGACACACGGGCGAAATTTGCGGCGCCCTCTCAAATTCCGCAAATTTTCCCGATTTTTCACCAAATGCGAAGTGATTAGCCCAGTTTTAGGCGAGTGCGAATTAATCAGACCTTCAATTTACGCGAGCTTCAAGAGCAGAATACTCCATACTATCATTCTCAGTTTGGAAGGGATTTTCCGAGATGCGCAGTTGGAAGTTCAATAGCTTTCATCTAACCCTCTCATGCGATAGAGTGATTGCGAATATTATTTCTTGCTATAGGAACGCTAGATGTAAGCTTTTCTAAATTGAAAAAAATCGATACGCGTGATGCAATAAGCTGCGGCAATCAATCAATAATCCGCTCCGTAAATCGTAAACCTGAGACATTCCGGGGCTGCTTTCTATTTGCCTACACACACCAGCGTGGTGCGCCGGTTTCGGCATTTCTCTCCCTCTCTTCCGACATCTCCCTGCGTCTCCTCGTTCTGCACGATCTCTCACTTTCTCTGCGCCTCTGCGCTCTCTCCATCCTCCCTGGTGTCTCGTCTACTCCTTTTTATCCCTTCCCATCATTCCGCAGGCTGATCTACCAGATGATAGGGCGCCTTAGGCTATAGCCCTCTGCATGCAAAATACCACGTATTGTTCGAGCTCCGGACACAAAATACGAAGAAATCAGATTCTTTTTTTCTTTTTTTTGAGAGCGTAGGATATGTGTGCTTCCGATTTGGAATGTTTTTGGGATTGTTTTTTTTCGCCTCGAGATTCATTCGTTCAGTTCTCCAATTGGGCCCTGTGAGAGACAGGCGCGGGACTAGAACCCATTCAATCATCATCTCCCACTCATATTATGATCTGCGCTGAGATGGATTGCGCTTGTTTCTGCTCTTTCTCGACCAGTCCTTTTCAAGTCGCGAAATTGCTTTCGAATCTCTCCTCCAGATGATATGTCTCACCATGTTCTTCATTTTCTCAGTTTATCCAACGGGCTTTATCAAGATACATTAGCAATGCTCAATAATCCTAAGTATCCCCAGCCTATTTCACATTTTGATCAACCTGCGAACTCGACCCCGCTCTCCTTTCCGTCGCGCATCCCCTCCAATTGATAGTGATAATCACATTCCATCATTATCCCCCCTTATCACCGCTCTCTCCAATCAACATGCTCTCTCGTCGTCTCTGACCGTCTGCCGCCCTCCTCGTATCCCTCGCTCTCTCGCCCGATCTCTCAGAAATGGATTGTTTCTTCTTCTCCGTGGCGCTAAATCCGGTTTCACGGCACCACCATCTCACCCGATTTGTCCTTGATTATCATTATGATGATATCTTCCCCCCAATCTGTACTACTGATCATTGATTATTCCGTTCCGGCCGTCGCAAATCGCGAAATATTTCCCAGTTTTAGCAACAATATCCGTTTTTTCCAGAAATTTCTGCATGACTCGACGCCACTGTTGATGATGGGTTCGATCTTCCGTCGCAACAAGAACAAGGATGATGCGCGCAACGCCAGACGAGAGGACATGAGGTCGGTTGTGGGGGCAGCTATGATATTTTTTAGGCTGCTAGAGAGGTCGCTTTAGAGTCCTTGTGGAATAGTCGCTCGCGGTCTCTCGATTCTCCCTTTCTTTCTCCTCTTTCACACACTCTGAGAAAGGCCCTGTAAAAAGCCCCCAGAGCCCTTATCTATCGTCCCTTTCCTTCTCCGATTCTCACCATTTCTTTTGCCCGGAATGATCATTTGCCTCGTTGTAATCACAGAAGGAATCTTTTTCACAACGAGAAAATTTTGACGGTTTGAGTAACGTCTTGCACGAGTTCGCTGTACACATTTTGCGCGTGCTAAAATTGAAACAACAAAAAATGTGATAAGATCGCGACCCCTCTTCCTGCAGAAACATGTTGATCTCTACTTGTTCCTTTCCATCTCCATCTCCACTAATCTCCCTTGTAAGATGTGATGCCTAATCACCTTATCATTCTCTCATGCTGTCACCCTTACGCAGGCGACGCTATAGTGTCACTAGCCCTGCCCCGGATGGAATATCACCCTCTCCATTCGACGCACTCTTTAGTCGGTTAGAGCATTCCTAATAGTGATCCTCGTGCTTTCAAGTCTCCATCCTCCTCTAGCATGATTACAAATTGGAATGTGCATGCTGCATTCTCTTCCCTTTGGCGCTCGCCGACGACACAAATTCCACGGCGTTTACGCCGCCTTTTATCGACGCCTCGATTCCGAACTGTGACAGTTTTACGGCCTCATCTGTGTGTTGAAACTTGCTCCAAAAATCTCAGGCGAAGCATCTTACTAGATTCAATGTTTTTTTTATCTCTCGCATTTCTTGTTCGAAATCCGTCCGGCAAACTCGTGACGAGAGTTTGCACCCTGAGGGCTGATAAGATTAGCCGCCTAGGCCCCAGTCCAGTTTCCTTCCCTTCGCCCTCCAGAATACTCTTGCAATTTGCGCCGCGCTCGGAACGATTCCTTCTCTTACCGCTGTACTCATTTTCCGCGCAGCGTTCATCAGTTATCAATCACAGTTCATCCCCTAAATCGAACATTTATTGGAGGCACATCTTTTATTAGCATTGATTGTTTCTTCGCACTGTTTCAAGGAGGAAGGCATCGACCCATCCTTGCTCCTACTCCTGTCTCCTTCTTCCATGTTTATTCTCACTGTTTCATTCGCTACAATCCACTCCATCCTTGCCTCTCCTGCTGTTCCAATCACAATCCCTCCCTCCTCCTCCTTCCTCCTCTTCTGTGTATCTGTACTTGGGGCGATAGTGAGCAAACGTAGCATCGACAAGGAGGGTTGATTTGGCCGTTACACGAGAGAGCGAGGAGGAGGTTGACTGATAGAGATGCGAGTGAGTTTGCCTTCTTCCCCACTCTTCAGTACATTCTCGGATTAGTACTGATGAGCAGGAGAGAGAGAGGGGTGAAGTGCAACAGCGCGGCTTTGTCTCTCTTTGAGGGGGACTGAAACTAGGATTCAAACCACGGTTTGAAAATTTGGATCTTTGAAAGATGGTCTGCGATTCGAATCTCGTCTGTATTGCCAGCCCGAAACAGAGGAAGTAGCCAATCACAGCCAAAAGTGCGAAGCGGCGCTTCCCCCAATCATCACGCGATTCAATTGGGCGCCTAACGACCTTCTTTCCTTCTCCGGATTCCTATCAGGAGTGCGATAATCTCGGGCGAAATAGTGCGAGGATTTTGGAGACTCAAAGATAAGCCCTGGCCCACAACTCTTTTACGACGTTTACACGCACTCCGAAGGCGATGAGGCGTTGTCTATCCGAGGATGGCCCTCCTCATTTCGCACGATCCCTTACCAGTTACCAGTTAGAGCAGCGAGAGATCACGCGATTTGAGGAGAGTCGCTCGTTGAGTGGTCGGTGAACTCTAGGAGACGAGCAGTCGGGGCTGTCCATCATCAGTGGCTGACGCGAGGATTCCGCGCATACTTTACTGCTGACAGGCGACTGGCGCCTATAGGAAGCGTGCGATTCATGCCGCCGCGCGCTGAGCAAATGAAGCTTACTCATTCCAACAAAACGCCTCGTGGGCTCAGAATAGCCAATGAGCAATGTCTCTTCTCATCTTTGTCAGTAGAGAAACCGGAAAGATTAGACTGCTTCGTTATTCTTACTGTTCCAAGTCTCTGTATCACGCACGCTCGAATTCTCTTTGTTTGTAACGATGAGCACGTTTTGATCTTTGATCTTTGTCAGGCAGCCTCCTCCGGCGGGTTTCTACTACTCGTCGTCCGCCTCGTCGCGCGCCGCTCCCTCTCCTTCACTCGGTCCCCCGTCGTCGCGAGGAGGAGGAAGGGGACAGCAACTGTACGCCACGCACAACGGACTGGACATAATGCCGCAGGGCGGACCTGGCACTCGTAAGTGGATGTAACATATTGAACAAATACCGTTGTATTTCATCATGAGACGTTTTTGCACGCTCTTTACTTAACAATTGGCGGACTATCGTTGACCCACTACTATTTCCCATCTGAATCCTGTTTGCTTAGTTCCAGAACCAGTGGAAAGATTTCAAATATAATTTTGCAGCCCGTGGTCGTGACATGCGGCCGGATTTGCTGCCGGCTGATGAGAGCACTCCCTCCTACCATGTTGAGCATCTGGCCACATTCGCCATCGGCCGACAACATTCACTGATGAACCCAGGCGATGGAATCCGGTGAGTATTGTCTATTACCTTATCCAAAATATTCCTGCCGCCAACGGTCAATTGGTAGTTGAACGAGAGGACAGCCGATGTGTGATGAAGACGTTATGAACTGGCATTGCAGCAAGCTGCAAGAGATGGAGCGTCGCCAGGCCATCTGGGCGCAGCCGATGATCCTCCGACTGCGTCACAATGTGGTGTCCGTCGAGGACGACAATGGGGTGAGCACTGCAATGTAGATCTAGTTTTGTATATTAGCTATCTTCATTCCCTTTGACCACTGATAAATACAATTCAAAACTAAAATTTTTTCAATTTTTTTTCTAGGTGCTAGTTGAGTCCTTCCCCATGGAGTTGGTGGAGCAGCCGACCGCACACATCATGAATGATCCGAGGTGAGATCTTAGCTGCAAACAACGTTCTTGAACCTAGAACTTACGACTCTAGAAGCATAAAGGCAAACTATTCGTTTAAGGGAGCAATACAACAACATCTTGCTGTTCGTGGTGGTCGAGGACTCTCGCAACAAGCGATCCGCCAACCCGACCGAGATGCACATTTTCCAAGTCAGTGCCGCCCATGACTTTACCAGAGCTGAAAAAAAATCGCTCTAATCAGCGAGAGGACCGTACGAAATGATGAGACTCATCCTTCAAGTCAACCCGCTTACTTACTTATCAGTGCAATGTGTCAGTGAACGAATCGAACCCGCATTCCTCCACTTGTTATCATCCCCCCTCTTCGTCCCTCCTTTCCCACTCTCTTCTCGAATGACGACACCGCGCAAAAGGCGTTAAAATCCGCAAGATTATTGCTCGTTTTGTGACAATTCACGCCCCGATAAGCATCGAGACGAATATGAGAGCTAGCATTGATTGTATGCATTCGAATCGCCGGGGGTGGACGACTATTTACCATGATTACTCGAGAATCATATCTTAGAAATGTTCTTGTACGAAAAACATGTACTTTCAGTGTACGGACGTCTCCGCTACCGAGGTCGCCGAGGATCTCAGCTCCTATATCCGGGGACAGTTCCAGAAGGTGCGACCGGGCAGGAGACAAGGAGGCATGCGACAGCCGCAGCAGCATCTCTACAACGCAGGTCAGACTCGAGAGACATAACCATTTCTCTCATTAACCGGTGCATGTTACCGTGAATAATAGTCGAGGATGCAACAGTCGAATACATCTCTGGCGCTCTCATAAGATCTTCGAGCAACATTTAATATGTTATAGTAGACCACACGAGCAGTAGCGGTCGCTCATACTGGCGTGATCGGCGCTAGACAACTGTAAAATATTGCATGACGTTATAGCCTTTCCCACCTTTACCGACAGTGCTGTTTCTCACCAAAGTTCAACTCTCGACGTAGGTCCATGCATGCAAAACCCCTCGTCGGTTTGGCACAAAACACGACACCGGGCGGGGCTCTCATTCCCCTGATGATCATTATCAGTGAGGCGATCATAGGCTTCCCACGCTTGAGCTGATTATTACTCATTGGTGTCTCATCGGTGCTCTGATTCAGCCCTCTGGCCCCTTGGTCCCTAGTTACTTCCGCCGTTTAACTATTTAAATGCCGATGTGTTATTCTGTTTCCGCTGGGTCCAAACGCGGCGCCAACCCGACGGCATCTCTGTACATGGCCTGATAAGGGCCCCGAGCAGGAATCCTAGTGATAGTAGAGTCGCGGTGTGTATTGGTAGAGTGGGAGACGAGGCGATTGATAAGCAGAAGTAGTCGCCAAGCGAGCTTAGAAGGAATTTCAATCGATTTCGAACTTTGACCTACCCCTCGTCACTCTGATCGTTGATTGCTCGGTACTTGTTGAGTTCACAGCCTACTGTGCAACCATAGTCAGTCTTTTCTCATGCGCACATGATGCGGGTTTGGCAATGCGCGAAGTAGCTACTTCCCGGACAATCATTATTGGTCTTGCAGTGAACCCCGTAATAATTGACGTTAGCAGGTGGTGGTGGCCAGATGTTCGCCGACAATGCCTCCGTCCACTCAGAAGGATCGGAGCAGTTTGAAACCGATGTGGTCAGTGATGTTTGATGTTCAATATTTTAACTCTATTAAAATTTATCAACGATTTGCTAGAATTTTTCGCGAGCGTTAGATATTAAACCAGCGAGATCGAGGCACATAACAGCAGAAAGGGAAATTTAGTACCGCTATCATGCACACAAGCTTACAATTTTGGAAAATATAATTCCTAGAGACAAGCACTCAACCAATTTATTGAAATCAAGAACCACTAGTTATTCATTTAATCCGCATTAATCTATTGAAAGCCAGTCTTGTTCCAGAACACATTGAACCGATGTTTTGACGACATCGAGCGGTTCGTGGCCCGCATCCAGGCCGCCGGCATCGCACAGCGAACACTCGAAGAGCAGGCGAGTAGTGGTGTTTATTCGAATGTCGAAGAACACTCGAATAACATTACTCGAATGAGCCAGATTGACTTCGACTTCTTATCAATCATACTATTCAGGCGAGGAGGTACCAGACCGCCAATAGGAAAGGCAGTAAGGGCAGCGCCGCAGTGCCTCTGCCCGACCCGCATGGAATACATGCGGTAAGTGCATCAAGAGAGCAGAGAAAATGGAAACGGGTGATTTTCCAGATGAGCAGTAATCGATCAGAACAGTTATTTAGGAGCCTCCGGGGACTCCTAAGTTAACGCAGAAGAGAATTTGGATCGATCTTGATCGGTTGAAAATATATGATTTTTCGACCATTTTACCTTGGAATTCACTTTTCTCCCTACGCAGAGGCAGTAACAACAAATAAGTGACCGTTGGTCAAATACGGGACCACGACCCTCTTGACACTCAAGCGTGAGCCCCTGGTTCTCATTGCTAGCGCAACGGTTCCGGAGGGTGGTCCAAAATAACCGAGCCGGTCTCTTAAGACGACCGCTCGGTTATTTTTTTTTTACAACCCCTGGACATCGGTACAAGAATTTCGATTCCGGCCTCCATACTCATAGGACCTAGGGTGCCTTGGACCTTGTTTACAATAATGGTATGGAAACTGGCCTGGCCACGCAATGCGGCGCGCCAGATGCGGACATGGTGAAAAACTTCAAATTTTCATATTTTCTCAGCCGAATGAGATAAACTCGAAATTCCATTTGCATTATGTTTGGCATGTCCCAAGTGCACAGGTGCACTATTGGGAACGATTATCGGGCAAATCTGAAAATGACTTTTTCGATCCAATTTTCGGATTTTCACAGTTCTCAGTACTCTAAGTGCATTAGCGCCTTAAATGCACTATATCATAATGTAGTCCCACTAATGCCCCAACCAACCCCCCTATACCTGAGAATATTCCGTTTTTCACGTATCGAGAAATGTTGAGAAATTGCTCAGAAAGTGGTAAATTTCGGACATTTTTGAGTTTAACTTTATTTGCTCAAGATATTACGAGCTCGCATATCGAAATTCGGATTCAGCTTGTCAAAATACGCAAGAAACATCTATAGTCATCAAATTCCTAAATTAAAATTTTTCCCACTTTTGCTTGATCCCCCGGTCATGGTCATTTTTGGTCAACAAATCGAATTCTCAAAATGAGGTGGCTATAGGTTTTTCCGGTGTATTTTTGATCGTAGAGGACGAATTTGCATGCTAGAGCTCACGAAACAGAGAAATTAATAAGTTATGTTGAAACTACAGTGATAGAAAAAAGTTCAAAAACACAAACGAAGTTTTCCGAGCATAAAATTTTTCTTTCGCTGTTTCGTGAGCTCTAGTATGCAAATTCGTCCTATACAATCAAAAATACACCAGAAAAACCTATAGCCACCTCATTTTGAGAATTCGATTTTTTGACCAAAAATGACCATGACCCGGGGATCAAGCAAAAGTGGTTTTTTAAAATCTCGGAATTATATGACTATAGATGTTTCTTGCGTGTTTTGACACGCTGAATCCTAATTTCGATATGCGAGCTCATAATATCTTGAGCAAAGAAAGTTATACTCTCAATTGTCCGAAATTTACCACTTTCTGAGCAATTTCTCAACATTTCTCGATACGTGAAAAACGGAATGTTATCGGGCATAGG
This sequence comes from Pristionchus entomophagus, assembly GCA_036245825.1. Classification (NCBI taxonomy): domain Eukaryota; kingdom Metazoa; phylum Nematoda; class Chromadorea; order Rhabditida; family Neodiplogasteridae; genus Pristionchus; species Pristionchus entomophagus. Next base: position 47,184,486 of record BTSX01000004.1, on the reverse strand, counting down.
GGGGTTGGTTGGGGCATTTGTGGGACTACATTATGATATAGTGCATTTAAGGCGCTAACGCCTTTAGAGCATATAGAACTGTTAAAATCCCAAAATTAAATTGAAAAAGTCGATTTCAGATTTGCCCGGAAATCGTGTCCAATAGTGCAATTGTGTACTTTGGGCATGCCAAACATAATTCAAAAGGAATTTCGAGTTTATCTTGTTCGGCTGAGAAAATATGAAAATTTGAAGTTTTTCACCGTGTCCGCATCTGGCGCGCCGCATTGCGAGGCCAGGCCAGTTTCCATACCATTATTGTAAACAAGGTCCAAGGCACCCTAGGTCCTATGAGTATGGAGGCCGGAATCGAAATTCTTGTACCGATGTCCGGGGATGGGGGTCAAATGATAAAAAATAACGGAGCGGTCGTCTTAACCAACCCATTGTAGAACAAATATGGCTGATAGAGAAAATAAAGAAGCGCTAAAAAAAAGAAAAAGCAAAATAACAAATATAACTTTTTTACCTGGTGCTCTTCCAGATGCGTGCCCGCCTTCCTAACGAGGCCGAGTTCGTCGACATCTTCCGCAAGTTTAAGCTGTGCTTCAATCTCCTAGCCAAGGTAAGGTAGCCAACTCGCAAATGGCTTACTTTGCCATCATTTTCGTTCGACCGGAAAATATTATCTCATCTCTGAACACTATGCGATGGCGATAACTATAGAAGACCACATTAACCATTACTGATTACAGCTAAGGCATCACATCCACGACCCGAACGCGCCGCAGCTGCTGCACCATCTTTTCCAGCCGCTCGCGGTGATCCTCGAAGCGTGCCACCGAGGACACGGACGCCCAATCGCACCACAGGTGAGCATTCCCATTCCAGCGAGACACTTCAATGCAGGCGCTTTTGATAGTGACGATCAATACCTGAGCATGCTCCTCACAGGTGGTATCCCCGCTGATCTCTCTGGAGGCACGCGACCTGATGGACAACTGCCTGTCGAGCAAGGAGATGGAGATTTGGATGTCGATGGGGGACACATGGAGGACACCTCCGTGAGTAGTATCCCTTCATTGATAATTCGAGAGCAGTTTCGTGCAAACTCTTCCCATAGTAACGAACCAGTTTTCATATTAAGGTTATATTTTGCAGGGAGGACTGGACGGGTCCCCTTCCCCAAGCGTACAAACCGCTCTTTGCCGATGGCCACGCACCGTATGGACTGCCCGAGCCGATGGCACCAGTGCATCCCCAGTTCAGCTCCTCCACCCTGCACAACCATAATCAGGTACGTCAATGATCTAGTCTCACAGCATGGTTTATTTAGTTTAAGCACTTTCTACGATGTACCTAGAGATCTGAAATCCAGTTGTGAGAAGCATGTCGCATGGAACTCCTCTTCTTTCGTTTTCTCAGTTGATGAATTCGACTTTTGTTTGGCGCTCCTTCCCACCATTAAGTTATCTGCTAGAATGATTCCCTCTCAGCCGGCTCCACTTCACCGTGGCGAGAGTGCTCCCCCGGCCCACTACCGAGGCCGGGACGAGCTTCCAGGCGGCGGTCACCACAGAGGGCGATCCATCGATGTGGGAGGCGTCCAGGTACAGACCCCACCCCCTTTCAATTGCATGCAGCTTGCCTCTATTCCCCCCTGCTTGCTTCTATCCCCTCGTAATCATGTTGATCGTCAGTTGGTGATAGACCAACGTTCGTAATCCCCTCTTCTTTCCCTCTGTAATCGTCCTCTCCGAGTGCAGAGTGTGCCGGGCACGCCGATCTCGTCTCGTCGTTCGGCCGAAGCGCGTGGTTGGTCGCCCTCGCCGAGCCAGAGGGGCGTCCCGCCTCCGCATCCTTCATTGACCAACAACCGACGACCACCCCGTCACCACTCTGTCGACAATGTCAGAGACGTAAGATAGATGCTTCGTTACACCCCCGTGCCTGCTCAAAAGTTAACCTTTTTATTATCTTTCGGATGACGCATTTTGATGAATGGCTAAAACAATATAGCTCGAAGAATACGAATGAGGCGATTGCAGTAGTATTTAGAGCTAATCTCCTTCTTCTACCCCCTGCGTTGACGATTCTCTGAAACACGATGGCATGCCTTTTCGATTACTCCCCTCGCATCCTTTCCTATGTGTGGTTCCTCCCTCTGTTGGCATGACTCGCTCGGAGCATCCCCTCGCTTACAGTTAAATCTTCGTGCTCACTAAGAATTTTTCTTATAGCTCGACTTGGATCGCATCAATTTCGAGAGGGAGCGAGTAGAGTTCGAGAAGATGATGTTGGAGAAGGAAAAGAAATTGCTAGAGGAGGAGAAGAATATCAGGTGAGTAGATACCTGAATGGTAAACAATGAAATCATATCGTTGTAGAACGGAGAAGATGCGCCTCGACGCCGAGAGGAAGTTGCTGCACGAGGAGGCCGAGAGACGGTCACTTGTTAGCAATCATCACAACCCTGACAGGTACTGTATTACAATTGTGATCTTTGATGACGACTTAGATAGGGAACAACAGCACCTTCATTATTCATTTGTATACTACATTGAGAAGCTTTGAAAAATATTTCATGATTACTGATGCCTTAGATATAACAATTTGCAGTAACTCAATGCCGTCTCCCCGTCCCTCCAACGGCCACGGCCCTCCTCCATCCTCTGTGGCCGCAGCCGCCATGCCGCCTAGCGATTACATGAATGGTCCATCTAGCGTGTCTTCGCCTCGAGAACGAGCCTTCATCGAGGACCTACTCATGAGAAAGTGAGTCAACAATAACCCTGAAACCAAATGCATATGGAACCAGGTTGTATGAAAGCGAATATAACTTTAATCAATTTCAGCGCGAAGGTCGTGCAGGTCAACTACGATCGCACCAACATGAACGCAAAAGAGCTGAGCGTGCGCAGATACGAGTTCCTCGAGGTTAGATAGACGATTGATTCTCACTTTTTCACAAACACACTAGGAAATGTTGCGAGCGATACTAGTGTTTGCTGCAATGAAGATACCATGTTGTCTATGTCGCATGCGAAAATATAAAGAAGCAACCACATTTCAGGTGCTGAACGACAGCAAGAACTGGTGGGAGTGCAAGAACATGCTGAACCGCGTGGGCTACGTGCCGCACACGATCCTCACCCACATGGGACGGGACTTCCTGGAGAACTACGTCAACGGTGGAGATGGAGGAGGACCTTACGGAAGTGGCCCCAATGGCGGCGGTTATGGACAGCAGCGGGTGAGTCTTATTATGGTTCGGTATCTGTATTTTTTTGGTCTGCCGCAGAAATAGTGAGATATGGTGATGGAAGCTTGACTTGTTGCAGGGTTCGGACAACTCCGTATACCGGGCGCCCTCCTCTCCCTCCGGCCAGCCCTACCAAGGCCAATCCTACCAAGGCCCACCGGGCGGCGGCCAAGGTATGAACATGCTCCCCGATGACGCGCCCTCCTACGTCAAAGAACGACAGGGCAAGCGCGGCGAGTTCCGCTACTTCTAGAACATCCGCGACCCCTCCTCTCTTTCTCGTGCCCCTCTTAGTTTGCCCCAGCTAGCTAGCAGCTATCCACACTCCCTTCTGTTCTCTCTCGATGCGCATGGTGTGTCAGTGTGTGCAATATATCCCAAAAGTCGCCCCTCCCCTTGATTCTCCCTAACATGTTCCTACCGTAATCCATGCCCATTCCAGCTCGAGGCGAGTCGCGATAGGAGCGCGCGCTTCTGCGATCTATCGATTTTGTCGTTTCCGAAACACGCGCACCTTTTCGTTACTAACTCAAAGAGTCTGACGGTGATGGGCAGACAAAGCAACTAATCTGAAATTTCTCGATCAAATCATGGAAGTGACATTCCTAATTTAATCTCACGAAACAAACTCTGAACACACTTACTAACACTAGCTGATTCAACGACATGTGTGGTGTGGTGTGTGTATGCGTGTGTGGTACTCACAATAACAGAATCAATGCATGAGCACCCTCGCTTCCCCTCTCACCTATATCCCCATTCTCATATCTGAATTCTTCGCCAAATTGACCCACGAATGCCGCACAAGCTACTTATCCCCCTCCTACCCCCATACACCACCCACACAAGTGTAGTGATCATGACGTTATTCTCATCTTCTCAACCTTTGCCCTGCAAGCCTAGCCCCTCTCATTCGTCCGTATGCACATCAGCATCAGCCATTTCATATTTGCACCACCCCAGTTTGTGCCATTTCTCATAGTTTGTATATCCACAAGAATCTTGCTTCTGACCGCTCTCGCAAGGCTCTCGACTTAGATATGTTATTCGATTGTTTGTAATCAGCCCCCCGTTCTTCCTCTCAGATTTGCTCAATTTCACTCCCTCTTCCAAATTAGGTTGTGTCCCCCTCGCGTATCATTGTGTAAACACATTTCATGTTGTGAGAACTGATGACTCTCCCTGTCATCGAATCTCTCTTAGCTCCATTTTGAATAGATTCTTATCGATCCAGTGTGCCCGACCAGATGAAGACCACCGATATTCCTTTCTCAAACTCTTTTGATCAGGCCTTCTCGCGTACCCCAGCTGCTCCACCGTACCCATTGTTATCCAGCCAGTGCACATGCCTTGATTACCCTCCTCCCTCCCACCACAGATGCTATAAATTAAATATTCAGAAAGATTAATAAATATTTATATTGAACTGTTATTGTGACATCACACCACACGGGAACACACCACACGACACTAGGGAAAAGTAGTAAGAATGAGAATGATATTATCCGTTGAATGATCGGATATCTCTCCAATGTCTTTTAGCATATCAGCCTCATCACCAGCCACAGCAACAGCAGCAGTACCATCCCCAGCAGCAGCAATATCAACAGCAGCAGCAGCAATATTACCCGCAGCAGCAGCAGCACCATCATCATCAGCGCTCTCCACAGCAGCAGCACCATCATCATCAGCGCTCTCCATCTAATCAGAGATTCGTTGTCGTGTCGGAGGCCGGTGTGCAGGCGAACGGCAATGACAGAGAAGGCTACAATGACTACGCGAGGATACACGCACGGTCGCCATCGCCGCAACCGAGGTAGAGTTGGAGGAAGAATGATTTGTTTTTGCATACTATACGTCTTTTGCTTAATACTGTGAAGAAAATCCCTGTACTGTAAAGTGTAATTTCGCTATGTACATCGTCAAAACAAGACAGTAGCTAACAATATGGAGTTGATATCAAGCGGACTTTGTCTTACAGAGCACCAGAACCACCCGCTCCTCCTCCTATCTCGGGATTGAATGAAGCCATAGAGAAGATGAAGCGACAAGAGATGGCCAACCGGGCCGCCAGAGCGGCCGAAACGCCCAAGCTGAATGTAGTGAAGAGAATACCCAAGATCACCAAGCAGGGTGAGTGTCTGGAAAATTTGAGATATGCCATTACATTCCACATCTACATATATCAACAGTCTAGTTTGAGTCATACTCAAGATTATATGGTCAATGATTCGAATTTCAGAAGAAGCCCTTCTCATGGAGATCAATTCAACGCTCACCAGAGGAGGGGGTAGAAAGGTTAGCGCTACATAAGTGTGGATAATATTATATTTAAATGATACTGATATTATAATGAATACTTTCAGATTCTGGTACCGCAGAAGCGTGCCGAGCCCTCGGTCCAGCTGGCTGAACTCAGCACTACCGCGCATGTCAACAACTGGCTGATCGACAAGGGATTCAGTCCAAGGTTCATTTCAATAGAAAAAATGCTTTTCAATCGACGTGCTTGCATATGATGCGAATGAGAATGAGAAAGAACGAATCATCAGAAGAGACTAAATTATAGGACACTAGAGATTCTCTCCGATATGGATGGTGCGATGCTGTTTTCGCTGTCGAGGAATAAATTAATTGAAGTGAGTATTCGTTTAGAGTTTTTTTCTAACAACTTCTATATCACAATTATTGTTATGAAATGTAATTTTCCTCAGGTTTGTGGCCGAGAAGAGGGCTCACGCGTCTACTCGCAGATGCTCGTACAGAAGAAGAGGAGTCAGGTTAGAAGGTTTTTTTGTACTAAGTTACTAGATCCAAGCAAATGTCTAACAGGAATTCGAAAAAATGTAAAGTTCAAACGAGCAAGTCAGTCCCATTCCAGTACGCGACCAAGACGGGCCAGGAGTTGAAGGCTATTCTCAACCATCGCAAGATCAACGTCGACGCCAAGAATGAGATGCCTTCTGAAGAACCGGCGACGCTCGTCGTCAGGAAAGCAAACGGTGTCGAGGAACGACGAACAGTCGTATAAGAGTCTTCTCTGATTAGCGGCCCAGACAATTCGAAAATGCTTCATCTTTACTCCCTTTCTTCATTCTCTTCTCCTTGTTTATAGCGATCGGAATCTTTGTCAAATTAAGAGAATTTCCGAATTCTCATTAGGACGGCTGATGAGTCCTATCATACAACTCAATATACCATGCTTCTCCTTGCTAGGCCCTATCCATACATTCCACTGTTATGTATTGTCTGTTAGATTCTCGATAGACTACTTCGTGCATTTTTCCTCCGTGAAGAACCATAGTTATCCGTGTGTTGTTATCTCGATAGATTCCCACCATGTCAACGATGCCTTCCTAGCTCACATGCTGCCATTCCTGCTCAATTACCGATCGACCGTGACTACCATCTGATTCGTCTTTAAGTTTCCGCTGTATTTATGAATTCTCATTGATAAATCGACTCGAAAGAACAGAGAGAAAATTTTGGCTTTGAATAGAACCGACAATGAAGACGGAAGGGGCTTAAATATATTTGTATCTGTTCTTTACGAAACTGCGTGGTTGTAATAACAGCAAAAACATATCACATTTTTTGGTCAATTTGCAAATAATACAATATGCCGAGTAATTGAAATAAAAAAAGAAAACGGCAGCTTCTTAGCTTCTGAGGCAGAACGAAAAAAAGTCGCTAACAGGCAACTAACAATTATAAAACAGAGTAATTTCGAAGTTGTTGATGTATTTGATGTATGCAGGGATAATAAATACATAGCCTATATAAATGGCGCCCTCCCTCTATGAATGAATCTCTGCCGAATCAGAAAGAGATGAAGTTCTTTCGTCTTCCCTTCGTCTTTCTTTTCGTGTTTGCCGGCCACATAAGCTAGTGTCTTTCTTACAGTTCATGCTCATATCAATCGTATTCTTACCGTAGGTGTCGTCTCGAGACACGGGAACACCCTGTAACTCTGCTGGAGAGAAGAAAGGATTCGCCGGATTGTTACGAAAGCTGAAAGCAAAGGGAATCATCCCTGCAAAAGGTACTTCAATAAAAAAAAGGCATCTAGCCTTTCATAAGAGAAATAATAGGAGATCTTCCAGGTTTTACTGTGACATTTCGGGAGGGTGAACGGACGGCATTTTCACAAAAGTAATTTCGAGATATTTGTGAGTACAACGATTTTGTATCGTATGCCAATAAATTGCCGAATAGTACATAACCTTGAGGTGTACAAACCGAAAAACTGAAGTGCTCTAAAACGAACAGGGAGGAATCAGGGGAGGACGAGAAAGCACATAAACACTAGAGTGAGCAGGGAAGAGATAATAGCATAACAACAGCTAAAACGGAGGGGGGGGGGGAAATAAGAGAAAAGAAGAGAGAAGATATTACAGGAGAAGATACGGAAGTGGCAAAAACATAATCAATAATCTCGGAACTATTGAAGATTCGTTTCTTTTCTACCATCGCAAGGTGATACTCTGCAAACTTGATCACGGGATTATATTTTCCTCGGCTATAGTCAGAGAAGCTCATTCGACTCAAAGAGTGTATCGTATATCTTAATAAATTACAGTAACAACCACCCCGACTAACCACCCCGACTACCAAAACCCTTCCACTTATTATAGTGCAGAGTGGACATGGCAGAGTTCCTCATCGAATTTCCTGCAGACGCATGTATTCAGTACTATGATAGTGTTAAATTCATTTTGATTTTCACAAAAGTGTCCAGAATAGATAGAAAGAGTAATTTCTTGTGAAGCCATGCGTAATGTTAATCTCGCCCGCGACTTGCTGGTGAAACGAGGGGATTACAAGCTGGTCTGTAGATTAGCTCACCTTTCATCGGTTTGTTTCATCTGTTCATAGCAACATGCTCGCTTCATAGAAAACGATGAATGAGTTGGATTAGGCAACTGAAATATGAATTATCTAGTCATTTTCATTTAATCAATATCAGAGTAATAAGCATGAGAGATCAGACGTATCGAGATGATATGAAAGTAATGGAAGACTGAATAGGAGGGAGAATCTCTTCTGTGATGGATAAAAGGGGTGTGAGGGACGAGTGAGTGCGAGAGACGCCAGAGAGCGAAGGGATACATTGCCTCATCTTTCCATCACGAGATATTTCATCAAAACAAGTGTGATATCGTAGGCAACAGTAACGAGAGATGGAAATGGGATAGAGAAAGAGGAGATTGAACATGGAAGCGAATCGAGACGTACTTTCGTAAGTGTGGTGAGACGGTATCAGGGATGCTCGAGGGGTCATTTCCCATTTCGAATCGCTTCTCACTCTAGCCATTACTTCATTAGAAAGATGTAATTTGCACTCATTTCATGAGGGTAGGGCTTTGCTTTATTATCACATATCCAATGAATAACTGAAGGAAAGTACAAATGTATCGGTATCAAATGCGAGATCGATACGTTCATCTTCGGATTGTAGGGAATGCATATATGCATTGTAGACATGATATTCCGGGGGGGGGGGGGACAAATAACGAATTAAAAACAAATGATACTTTATCGGTCCGCCATGAAAGCGTTTCTTTGATCTCCTGATCATTGATTTTCATTCTCATCCAAGAAGGACAAATTGATTGTTTTCTTCCTCGTGCTTGATACGTTCATTTCTTTTGACTCTCTTGACCACAGCAACGAACTCGATATATATTTATTTTTTGCATAAGACGAGTTTCCTGAAATGGATCTGGTAGAGTAGCTCGTTATCTCGAAAGCTAGGGACTGTCCTTCTGCCATCCAATGGTTTTCCCCTCGCAGGCTCTCGCCAAAATCATCTCTCAATACCGTCAGACCAAGGAGGCGCTCGCCATGGCTCTGGAGCTAGTTAGTATTTTAATTTACTCACCTTTTTTTTGTGGTTTCTGTATCGTAGATAATAGTTCCTTGAATTATCGAGGCTAGCTCCATTTAAAAAATTTGTTTGAGTTGAAGTAGGCAACTAAATGAATAATTTATCTGAATTTATGTTGAAAAGGCGCGATACAAGTAGAGACCACAGGCTCCGCCCACTTGGACGGGATAGAGAGTTGCCCAAAACATGGCGAGAGGTCCAGCAAGTCGGGTTCGTAATCAAATCAAACGATCAAAAGCGTTTTCTGTAGGTCTAAGGATCCTGCACAAACGACGTGATGCGCAGCTTGATCGGTCAATTTTAAGTAGGTCAATATTGACGATTTATGGTCCAGAGTATCGATTTGAAGGGTTTCTAGTGATCATAACCAGCTGCGCACATGCCCTTTACTTCATTTTTATTTTAGAGGAATTTTAAGATCTTTTTTGGAATTTTATGATTTTTCTCCGAATTGCCGGTCGAGCGCGGGAGGAGCGGGGCGGGAGAGCGGGGAGAGGGAGAGAGACACACGCGAGAGAGGCTCCGCCCTTTTCTCTCTCGTCTCATTTCTCTCTCATTTCCCTTGTCCGCGCGCGCGTGGTTTTCGGGGGAGAACTCGGCTGAGAGATGAGATAGAGACAAACTCTAAAAAGCAAAAATGATATTCATAACGAGACCAACACAATGAGCATAAGATTGAGTATGTGCAATCAATTTGGTAGATCACCCTGTGGTTTCTAGATACAAGACATTTTCAATTGGAATATTTTCTCTTTTCAATTGGAATATTTTCAGCAAAAATCAAGATGCACTCATTTCTACATTTTTTTTCTCATGAAGAACCAGAGTTATTACAATATGTTTTATCATCTCGATAGATTCACACCATTTCAATGATGCCTGTAGAGCTCAAACGCGGCCATTCCTACTCAATTATCGATCGACCGTGACTACCATCTGATTCGTCTTTATGTTTCCGCTGTATTTATGAATTATGTTTTTTTGTTGATAAAACCTCTGACGAAAAAAACGCCACTGATCCAGTCTCTCGAACTTGAAGTAAGAATGAAACATATCGCGTCGTTTCTGAACGCTCCTTCGTTCTGCATTTCATTCCTTCTTTCCTTCTTAACTTTTCAGTCAATCAGTAACACTTAGGACCGGCGACAACTTCGGACACAACAAAGAACGAGAACTCCAGTACTTTTATGCTGAAGGAAGAGAGAAGCGAAAGTGGGAAGAATCTTATCAAACCACTCTATCTCTCCGTACCACACTTGACACACACAACACGGCCACTTTCGCTATTACTGATCGTAGAGAAGGGAAAGGTAATTCGAGTATAATAAACCCCCGTAAGGTAGGAAGATACGCGAACCGGTAGCAGTCAAGGAGTATAAATGAGAACACTGTCGCCACTTAATATCAACAATCAGCCCTTCTTACCTTTGTCTCAATTCTAGCCACAAATACTATTTGGCAGTTTATTTCGTTGGTCCACTCAGCAAACGCATTATCTTCTCTCATTATTATCTTGGCCTTCTCTACTTGTATTCAAATCTCCTCGGAAAACACGACTCACATGAATTGTCCAATTTCTCTCGTTAATTAATTATATTAATACGCTTAATATTCCTCTCCAGAATGACGACCTTCCGTCACTAGGTTTTTCAATTCACTAAACCTGAATATTTTAGACGCAATTCATACATACACACTGTAAATAGTAGTGACGCTCTTCCTTCAGTTTCCGTGTTTGCATGATTATCGGGTTTCTATCTTATTCAAAATCATCCAGAATGTCCAGTCCTTCATCCATAACAAGCTCCCAAGTCGTGTCTCGCATTCGCGTTTCCTTCACGAAACCACTGTACGAATACAATCGATCCTCTCCAGAATGACGACCTTCCGTCATCTGGTCCTCGGAGCTACCCTCTCCTCCGGCGTGGCCATCATTGGCTCCCTGCTGGTGGCCTTCTCGCTCGTCTCCGAGATCAACACTTTCAGAGACGACGTCCTCTCCGACCTCAGCCACTTCAAGGTACGGGTTCTTGGTTCCGATCCTGGTATCGATCCCTGGTTCCAGATAGCATGATGGCTCCAGGCTTCATGATGATGTTCTGGTTTGAAACCATGAAAATGCGATCCCTTTGAACGTTCTTGTTCCTAATCCTGGCACCGTCTCCAGACCATGGCCGACGACGCCTGGGAGAAGATGGTGCTCTCAGCGCCCGCCGGATCCTCGCGCAGAGACGACACCATCTCCCGATTCGCCCGTCAGGTACGCACTTTGGTTTCATGGGATCCTGGTTCCGGAACAAAGACTTCTGGTACCCGAACTAGCCTTCGGCCGCATGACGGTTCTAGCAGCCCACAGGATTCCTGGTTTTCGAAGGCATTGCGGAACTAGGAGCCCCTCATTCTGGTTGTTGTACCAGCATCCGGTTTCCTGTTCTGATTCAAGCATTGTGATAGTTTCATCATTCCCGTACCAGCGGGCCCAATAGGTCTCGGTACCAATTACACGTCCCTTCAGGCCTACAGTGCCGGAGGAGCCGCCGTTGCTGGTGGCGGAGGAGGAGGAGGCTGCAACTGTGGCGCCGCGCCCAGCGGCTGCCCCGCCGGCCCGCCCGGACCTCCCGGACAGCCCGGAGACCGCGGACGTAAGTGCCAATTCTTAGTTTCCACTAGCCCAATAGGACTCTGGATGCTTTTAAAAAAAATCTATTTATCATGACAGATTATTCCAAATCAAGTCATGTCAACATTGCAACCATCCTCCTTTTGCAGAGGACGGTCAGGCCGGTCAGCCCGGACAGGCTGGCATGTCCGGCATGGCGATGATGGCGATGCAGATGACTGGAGGCGCATGCATCAAGTGCCCTCCCGGCGCTCCCGGACCCGCCGGACCTCCCGGCCCTGCTGGACCCGCTGGAAACGACGGAGCCCCTGGAGCCCCCGCTTCCGGAGGAGGAATGGGCGCACCCGGACCGGCCGGACCTGCCGGAGACGCTGGATCCGACGGAGCGCCCGGAGGCCCCGGAGCCCCTGGACCCGCTGGTGCCCCTGGCACTCGCATGATGTCTCAGCCCGGACCCGCCGGACCTCCCGGTCCCGCTGGAGGACCCGGACCTGCTGGAGCGCCCGGAGGCGGATCCGGCCCTGGACCCGCCGGACCTGCCGGTCCTCCTGGTCCCGCTGGAAACCCCGGAGGCGCTGGACAGCCCGGATCCGCGGGATCGCACGGAAACGACGGAGAGCCCGGAGGAGACGGAGCGTACTGCCCCTGCCCGCCTCGCTCTGGCGCATCCGGAGCGGTCGCGGCAGGAGGCGGAGCGGCTGCCGGAGGGTACGCCGCGCCCGGAGCGCCGCCCGTCGAGGCGTACGCTGCAGGAAGAAAGTAGACAAGCGAAGAACCACCGAGTTCACAACAGAGATAAACGAGTTACACACTCATTCTATGGTTTTATTGCACAAAACAGTAACAAGCAAAGAGTATTGTCGAAACAAGTTCAGACGTTCTAGTCAGATCTATAGCCGTAAAAACAATAATAATATAAAACGCACTATTTGCACTCGAACATATCTACACTCTGCTTTCTATTTCATACTCATCCACTGATTACATTGCACAATACAGCACATGACTCATCGAAAAGATTCATCGGATTAAAAAGCAAAGATGAGGATGTCTTGAGAGGAGGCGATCACGCCTGGTTCAGATTGTGCTCGAACCTGAAAGGGGCTGGGATTGGCTCGGAGTGATTGTTTGGACTAGATTGGACTGATCTTTTGGACTGGAGTGCAGATGTACAATCACAACAACTTACGAGTACTGCCAGTAGATGCGCTTGTTGATCACTCGCTTGTAGAGGGTTTTGTCGATACCGTAGCAGTACTGAAATTATGAGTTTGGGATGGATCAGACTTGGGGTTGATCGGATTTGGACTTGATTTCCTTAAAATATCTGCTCACATGGATTAGCTGCGCGCAGGGATGCCTGTCGTGAGTGTTATCCGGTCTGCAAACAGGTGATTCATAGGTAACTCGATTACGTCATTCTTAGTCAACTCTGGTAATTCCTACTCCATCCTTAATAGAGATGTACAAAAAAATTTCCCGCACTCCTCATTTCGCACGCTCTCTCGTCGATCAGAGAAGCGAGAGAGCATGAGAAATGAGGAGTGCGGGAAATGTTTTGCACACCGGGGATCGTTTCGCAATGCGGGTAACTCACTTGTCTTCCTTCAAGCCCAGACTGGTCTCGACACTGGTAGGCTAAAATATAATATTATTTATTAATATTTTGAAAAATATTAAATTACCTCATACTTGAGTTCGCCCAGGCACTTCGAATCGTCCTTGCAGTCTCGAAGCTGTAAAATAATTGTTTGGAATTGGTCATAAATTTTGCTGGCAACGCGCCAAACTGAATTCCCGTCGAGACTTCTCTCTCGTGCTCTCTCATTTTCGCGTTCTTTCTTGCTATTGCCCTGATCGCTCTCTCTCTTATCTCGTTCACCCCGTGTAAAACGCCGTGAATCTGGAGTTGACTTTTCCAAAAACTCTGCATGCACGTACTAGCGTTTTGTGAGAAAGCTAGCTTGCGAAACATCATAGATAAAGAAGTGATTTCGTGAAATCGTGGCCGTGAGAATTGAACATGCTCTAACGCTTGCAGAATATGATTTGCAATCAAGCTAGCTCACTCTCCCCGAAATATCAGTGCATTTCCCACAACACTCCATCCCTATCATAGAGTGGTTGAAATTCAATTCATTCCGTCCTAAAATTGGCACATTCAACCGGAATCTAGCGCCCAGTTTGTTCCGGCGACTTGTTGAAACCTAAGCCCAAATCAGTAATTGAAAGGCTTCTATACAACTCGTTTCGAATTTCATTTCGCAGTAAGAATAGTATATTCCTGATAAAGTTTCCCGTGTTCTTACTAGAGATGGCAAATCCGCATTGACTCTCCTCAATTTGCATACTCTCTCGCTGGTTAGAAAAACGAGAGAGCGTGCGAATGGAGGAGAGTCTAATGCCGATTTGTCATCGCTAGTTCTTACTATCGGCATCATCGCAGACAAAGTGCGTAAGATCCAGATTGCGACGGCGCTTATGAGATTTCGCTATTTTCCTCGCAAGAAATGTTCGGAGATCTGACGTTAGATCGCGTTCAGGGGATTACAAATAGTCTCTAATAGGCAAACTGGCGCTAATTTGATGCTCCGTAACGGTTTCAAAAGATCCCCCGCACTTCATCGCATAGTGATTGGAACTAAACCGATTCACGGTGCGCTGAAAAAGTGCGAGCAAACGCGTGTTTTACCCATAAGCCGCGCTCAAAGTGCCCCTTTCTCAAGCGGAATCGGCAACTGCCCTGTGTTTTTCTGTCTGGCTGTTGAAACCCAAGCACACGGCGGTAATTGGCTACCGCGAGTAATTGCCCCCCGATCTAACGACGGATCGGCCCCGACTCTCTGACGTTCTTCCGAGAATCTCTTTTACACATCCAAATCCACCCCCCCCCCCGCCCGTATCAAATGCAGTTATTGCCGCTAAATCTGACGCTCGTTTCAAGTTCCCTTGCACTATCCGGCGCCCAAGTCCGGCCGCGATTCCTGCGTCAAACATTATTATTGGTAAAACCAATAAAACTATTTTTTTTATAGAATGCGAACATCAAATGTGGTAATTTATAGCAATCTTATTGCCGTCACCCACTATGTAGCACTGTTCCCTCGCCTGCTCGCACTCCTCGATGTTCGTCCACAGTTTGGGCTTCTGAACTGATACGTTGTTAATAATGTTTTTGATCTCGAAGACTGGCTTGGAGTCCTTAGATTTCCCCTATATCTCTATGAATTACGTTGCTTCTACCGATCCCACGTTGGAATCAAGTAAATCTAGCAGCATCCGGAGAACTTACGCCCAAACCAGAGTCTGTATTCCACACCCACCGTACAGGGGGCCACTACCGTACTCCAATTCTACCGTACCCAGTCTCCCCGCTCGCTCACCTGCTCCTCAAAGCTGTCCCACCCGACGAAGAGCACGTCGCGCGCCATCTCTGAATGATGCGATTGGTTACTATGGGACTACTATATCAATTAAAATCTACTGTAAGGTTACGATATAGAGAACTGACTAGCTGAGGGGTACGGTAGGATAAACAATCTTACTGTAACGGTGGCGCTTGTGCTCGTGGGCTGCGGCAGTGACCGCCGCGACGAGAAGGAGGAGGAGGAGACCGCGCGGCATCGAGCGAAAGTCGGGGAATGAAGTGAAAAATGAATCTCGTGAATCGAAGATCATTTCATTAGAAGTCTATGCAAATTGTGACGCGAATAGCATTTTAGTCACGAATTTCGATTTCCACCTGTCACTCCGTTTCGCGAATTGGCACATAGATTTCTTCAGTTTCGCATGTGTTTTGGCTTCTTGCCGTCATCCCGAGTCGAGACTTTCCCCTCTCGTATCCCTTTCCCTACCAAGCCGTTCAAGTAGTGGTCATGAATAGGGCTGGCAAATGAAGAATTCGTCTCTTCATTCTTCGTGCTCTCTCACCGGTCAGAGAGGCGAGAGAGTGTGTGAAATGAGGAGTGCGAGCTCTTCATTTGCCAGCCCTAGTCATTAATTGTATTGGTACTGCATGTCCCTTGTCACTTGTACCTTCTACCTCTAGTCAAGCAATGAAGAAATAATTCACGTGTGTTCCAGTTACTCGCAAACATAGACGCTTATCTTTCGCCTCTTCATTTCTCGGCAAGCAGTCATTTTGTGTCGCTTGTTGTTCTTGCCCATATTTTTTCACTGATGACTCTCCTGATTTTGAATTCTCTCTCACCGATCAAAGAAGCGCGCGAAATGAAGAGAGTCAATCCTTGAATTACCAACACTATTAATGGACCCTTCTTCAGTAAACATGCCTCGTCGATGACTACTCCCTACAACCTGTCCATTCCCAGTCTCGGCGTAAACGTGCAGTTAACGTATTTGGAGTCGAAGGTGGGTAGGAATTAGCGGTCTCTTTAACAAACCTAACTGCTACCCCCCTCTGGGCCTGCAGACCGAGGCGAATCGAATAAAGGGATATCGGGAATGCGATAAGTTTCAAAACGAATTCAAGTTCCAGAGGATACTGTAAGAACAAATTGAATTTTTCTCAGATCAATGACATCGCTCCGAACTCCCTATTTTACTTCTTGACTATCTTGAATTACGTCATCGAAATGATTTGTATGATGGTGCTCACGATAATTCTGCTGCCAGCAATAATCACGTTCTGGAAAGTGAGGAATAACTACTAGTGATGTCGTTTCGGGTTTCCACTCTCTTCATTATGCACACTCTCTCGTATCTCTGACCGGCCAGATAGTGTGCAGAATAGAGAGCAAAAACCGAAATTGCATCACTAATGACTGCGAAAATGTTCGTAAATAAGTTTTCAGACCGCGAAACTCCACAAAAATCTGAAACGGGTAACAGTGGCATTCTTCTGTCATATTGCGTTGTATTTGCTGCTTCGATACATCATATTTCTCTATCAGATCCGGCTTTTTACACCGACAGGTTCGCTCTTTTCAAATGAAGATATGATAAACGTGTTCAGGCAATTTCTCACTAGATTTTCCGTACGTTATTGCTCATTTCGTCAGGGTTTACCACGTTTACAGCCTCTACAGGTGAGAAAGTGCATTAGACCTTTAGCTCACTCGCCTTATGAACTTCCGAGGGTCTTGTGATGATTTTGACTGGCAACATTACCCTTTCTTTACTTAAAAAATTTTTATTCGGAAATAAATAATTTTTCAGTGTTATGATGGCTTTTGTTCTTGAGCGGAGTGCCGCAACAGTTTTCGTCAGCGATTATGAGGTACCATTTTTGGCACTTCTTCGGTTTCTGGCCCAGACCAGAATTCTCTGATTGTTTTCTCGTCCTCCCTATCTCTATTTTCATTCCACTCCTCTCTCAGTTCAATCTGAGCGCTCGCAATTTTTGTGTAATTTTCCCATCATTCTCGGCAC
Source organism: Pristionchus entomophagus (assembly GCA_036245825.1). Lineage (NCBI taxonomy): Eukaryota > Metazoa > Nematoda > Chromadorea > Rhabditida > Neodiplogasteridae > Pristionchus > Pristionchus entomophagus. The sequence continues at coordinate 47,167,347 of BTSX01000004.1, read as the reverse complement.
TTGGCAAAGTTTACATTCGGAAGCTGAATGTTTTTTATAAGGCCAAAGTAAACCAAAAAAGGACACATTTGATTCCAGGTGAAACGACGCTTTTACATCTCGAGATGCCTCATTTGCTATATCTCAGCAGTCTCGCTGATAATTCCGGTGTTTACGGGTAAGTGCAATTGTTAGTGGAATCTGATCGAGAAGTAACTCTCTAAATTCAACGCACGTGTCTCAGATTAGACAAACGAGCGAACGTGAGAATGGAGAGTGCTGCTACTTAGAGAGACACGGCAAACACTATCGAGTGCAACATCCTTGTTGCCATGTACTTTCGACCACGGTGAATAGGAAATTAGGCACGTCTGAAGTAGGGATGGCGAATGCAGAGGGCGCCCTCCTCATTCCGCGTACTCTCTCGCCGACCGAGCTGCGTAGAGAGTGTGTGAAATGAGGAGGGCGCCCTCTGCATTCGCCATCCCTAGTCTGAAGCGTTCAACCAACCATTTCCACTGAATTCAGAAACTAGGAAAAGCCGAAACATTGGACGGTATTTGATGCGTCAAAAAATATATTTTATCTACGGCCTTAGACGCAACAAAATTATAATACATTATTTCGTTGCGAAATAAGTAAATACACACAAAAGAAATCAGTAATAACTTTGCTAAAGTTCTAGTAGCCACAAGCGAGGGCAAGACGGGCAATCTACTCGGGCATTTCGTCATGGGTTCGCAGCTCATTGGGTCGAATGCGGTACGTTGGCTTTGATGCAAATATTCACTCCGGGGCAACATGCAACGGCGTACATTAGTGATGTCAAATCTGCCTAGACTCTCCTCAATTCGCACGCTCTCTCGCCGATCAGAGAAACGAGAGAGCACACGAAATGAAGAGACCGGGATGCCGATTTGACATCACTAGCGTACATGATAAGAAGGTGGAGTAGTTTCGGGTGATCTCTGGAACCGGTCTGGTTGGGAAAGAGAGGGGCGATTGAGGGCTCATAATTTGGATAGTAGTTAGAATAATTTCAATGTTACATTGTACGTCTTACAATATTTTGAAAATTTCAGATCATTACCGTCATTTGGATACGAAATATTCGGCTAAAACGGAGGTTGAAGATGAGCATCGACCCGAATCTGCTCACAACAGAATACACTATTGGGAAGAAGTACCAAGTCCAGGAGAACCTCAAGTCATTCAAGGTACGATATTTGAAGGACACAATTTCATTAATTCGCACATTTGTTTTATTGTTTCATTTTTCTGATGAGTTTCACTGATAGTTGAAGTTCCCTTGTGTTTTATATTTTCGATGACGTGGTGGCTTGTATCTTTTAAAAAAAGCAACAACTGATGTGACGATAATCAGGGGCATGATCCTGAATATAATCTCATTTTTAGAATCAAGACATCTCAAAACAATGTTATTTCGCAGTTCATTCGCAACATGGTCGGATCGGCCATTCCGCTAGGCGCTACCTCCCTCACCATAGCGACTTACAACCTCGGGAAACCGCAGGAACTGCAAAGTTTCCTCCGGTCCTACGTGGATCTGTTGACTACCGGGTAAGCTACCGTAACCTCGAAATTCCATTCGAGACCCGGGATGACAGTTCGAACAATCGTCCCAATTGTGTTTCGGAACAATTAGATGGCTCGATGTTAGATGGGCTTATAATTAGGGTTGGCAATTCAAGGATGACTCTCTTCATTTAGCATACTCTCTCACCAGCTAGAGAAGCGATAGAGCGCGCGAAATAAAGAGAGGCAATCATGAAATCCGAATTGCCAACCAACTACTTATGATGGCCCGAAAAAGTTCCGAAGCCGAATAACTGTCCAATGTTCACATATTGCGCTTCGCTTCGTCATCCCTAATCGAAATCCCATTCAGCGGCATCCTCCTCTCCCTCGTGGTCGGCATTCTCTCGCTGCCAGAGTGGCGTGCCGACTTGGCGCATCGGGCGCGCCACATTCTGACGCGGCGCAGCGCGCGACCCGCCGTGAAAGAGCACCTGGCCAACATGGCCTCGCCGCCGCACACCGAGACCGAGATCTACTTCAGCCAACTGAGAGACGCGTGGAACGAAAAATGAATACTTTGAAATAAATACGTTTAGTGACTTTTTAAAACCTAAAAAACAGTAAAGCCTGGAATTTCGCCAAGAGTTGATGAAAAGTTGCATTTTTTGGATTTGGGCCCTTAAAGTGATTATCTCTTTTTTTTTAAAAACATTTTAAAACCCGTTATGTTGGCAATCCGCCTAATTTGCAATCGCCAATGTACATGAGCCAATGCACAGTTGGCATGATAACTGGGACTGATAAGAAACATCTGGACGACCTTCAGAGATTGAGAAAGTGCCCCATATTGGTCTGTCAACGCCATTCGAGAGATCATTATCATAAGACATGGTGCGAGTAGCATGCGTGATAAGAATCACTGGTACAATCTATAGGGGACTAGGTCCCGAGCGGTCAATCGAGGAGTGGTTCCGGAAGTTCTTCGGTTTCTGGCCCATTTTGCTACAGCGTAAAAGGAAATGAAAGGGGTGGTATGAGAATCTAAATAGGGGAGTTAGAGAGATCAATCTCAGAATTTCGTGGGACAGAAACGGAAGAAGTGCCGTGGTTCCATTCTGGCCTGTCAACGCCCCCCATCTCATCCAAGAGATCATTATCATGCATACTTGGCCTATAATCACTCGGGGGCGCCTCGCTCTCGTCCAACACAACAAGCACAGTGCGCACGTACCCTCTCCATTCCCATCTATCCTCCCTCCCCGCATGGAACCCGAGATTGCCCGGCGCTCCGCCCATTCCGGATCGCGCTCTCTCCATTCGGCACGCTCTCTCGTCGTTTCCGGTCAGCGAGAGTGAGTGCAGAATGATCAGGGCCTCTCCTCCTCCTCCTCCGCCTCTCCTCCCACATGGTACTCTGATTGATAAGCAGCACCACTTGTTGGCCGACCGCCCCATTCTGACCCCGCTCAGTACCCACTCTCAGTCTGGTACCAACGATGACCCGAGCCACTCGTCACTTCTCGATCCTCCCCCTTCTCCTCGTATCTACCGTAACCGCCGCTGCCGTTCCCCAACAGCGCACGACCATCGAGACGGTCGTGGAGACGGTGACGCGGCGCCTGGTGCACTATCTGGTGCGTTTACATGCGACGACGTTTCCTAAACATCGCCTGTCGCTTTTTCAGCAGCCGCAGTGTCAGTGCAGCCAGGTGGCCGAGTGCAAGAAGGAGGCGATGGGCAGTGTGGCTGACTGCTTTGAACAGTGCGATGGAAAGTTAGAGGTGAGCACCAGTGATGGCAAAACGGCATCCGACTCTCCTCTAATCGCAAGTTCTCTCGTCGGTCAAAGAAACTAGAGAGCACGTGAAATGAGGAGAGTCGGAAGCCGATTTGTCATCACTAGTGAGCACTGGTGATGGCAAAACGGCATTCCATGCCGGCTTGAAGCCGGCTTCAAATCGGCATTTTCAACGATGATGCCGGCATGCCGAGTTCGTTTTGTCATCTTTAGTGAGCAATTTAAGAAGGCGAATTTTCAACCGAAAGAATGTTCTATTCGAAACTCAATCTGAATATACATTCCTGACTCGGTTTCGACCTAGAGCATCCTGCCCTGCTTAATCCCCTTACCACTACCCTTCATGGTTATTGAAAATTGATAATTATCTTGACCGTTTTGTCGTATCGTTATTGTTGTATCTAGACTGACCGCAGGGAACGCTTGACGGAGACTTCTCTACCTCTTGCAAAACATCACCTGCGGGCGGGAGTCGAACCTGCCTGCGTCGGCATGCCAGTCAGACACCATGCCCATTAGGCATTATTAGGCATTAATGGGCATGGTGTCTGACTGGCATGCCGACGCAGGCAGGCTCGACTCCCGCCCGCAGGTGATGTTTTGCAAGAGATAGGAATTGCCTAGTTGTAACGTAATATTTTTTCGTTTAGATATTTTTATTTTATTTTTTCATCAAAACAGTGAAATTGTGCAAAAACACGAACATCGGACACAAAATGAAATAAGATCAATATTAAAATAAGGGAAAATATCTGCAAAAACGTTTTCGAACCCAAAGGATTCGAACCCGTGCCCTTCACTTCCCCAAAAAAGAAATAGCTAGAGCATTATCCACTACGCCACGAGCACACATTTCAGTATGCCTCTAAACTTTGAGTCTATTCCGAGCACCGCGCAAGCGAATTTCCATCATTTTTTCATGACCTATTTTAGGTCCTTAGGAACATTGTTCGGTCTTTTTGCAAAACTGTTTTATCATCCCGTGGGGGATATCTTTCAACTTCTGTCATCAAATTTCACGTTGACCGCGGTGTACTTATGCGGTTCCCTAGTGAGATGTTCAAAGTGGATGTGGTCTGAAGCGTAATCAGTGGATCGACTGCGCGCTTTCCGTATCTTGGACAAATGACTTGACACTGTCAAGTTGACAGTCGGCAATTGTATTAGAAAGTAACAGAATGACTCATTCCTCTGGTTACGTTTCAGACGCACATCAAAATAAGAGCCCTCCCCTACGCGACAGTATTGCACTCGTACTCTTTTTCTAAAAAAAATTCATCCCTTTGAACCCTTTCAAATAGGGCTGTCAAGATGGCGCCCATTCAATATCTGCGCCGCTAGGTCGGCAAGAGAGCATGACGAGACGAACTCTTCATTTGACCTCCCTACTGCAATATCGTGAAACAGAAAATCATCCGGCTATGTTTCACGCTCCCATAAAAATGAGAGCACTCCTAGCAACATTGTCTATTTTTCTTCTTTCTTTTGATAAAAACAACCAATTATCGCCTCTCACGTAATGTTCGACCTGAACACGCTGATTTTGTGAGCGAGTGCCATTCACGAATTCCATGTTTCTGCGTTTTTGGAGTCTACACATCCGTCATTTCAGAAGTTCCGCGCCCAGACGAGTCTGTCGCTCACCGATTGCTTCGCCAAGAACGTCAACAACGCCGTGGACGCGGACGAATGCCTGTTCAAGGGCATGAAGGACTTGTCAGTTGCTTTCAAGCGCCTAGTTGCTTCCACAGATCATCAATAGATCATCTAGTGTTGCTATGCTCGAGTGTCACTCGGCGAGTGGTTTTTCGATCCACTCGGATTGGCAAACACTCGCTAGTGAAAATTGTTTCCACTCTTGAAGATGGGTTTGTGCTCGAGTGGTAAATACCTCGCGAGTGCCGAGTAAAATTAAAATCCTTGCAGCTGCCGCAGCGACGGCGAACGCCGCTTCATCCGGCCCGCCAACTTCTCTGCAGCCGTCGGTTCCCCCCTGCAGATGGCGCCCACCGCGTCCGAGATCCCCGACGTGCCCATGTTGTGAGCGTGTTAAATTCAAATATTTTACTTTTCCCGCGGAAAAGTTAGAAAAATTGACGGCCCTGTACAAAATTTGACAGGGAAGCGATTTTTGGGAAATTTTGCCGGGAAAGTAAAAAATTTGAATTTTTCAGCAAGCGTGCCCTCGAGCAGTTCAACGTGTTCCAAGACTTCTTCGGCTGCACGAAGCAGTGTGTCCATCGGCAGATGACGGCGTGCTTTGCGAGGAAACGGTTAGGGTTGGAAGTAGTGATCAGATTGGATCATCAAGGATCGGTGAGAGTAGAGATCAAAGGTCAAACTACAGTAGGGTTATGTTGATGGAATCAATTGTAATTAGTGATGCCGAATCCCTGATAGTCCCACGCGGATTCAGTCACGCCGTGGTTTGATCCATCCCAAGGTAGGCTAAATCCATCCCAAGTGACTCTCCTTTATTATTTCTCTGACCGGTGAGAGATCACGGGACTTGAGCAGAGGCCGGTGTCGATTCGACACCACTAGTAAGAACACTGTCGTTTTCCGAGCAAAGAACCTTTTTTTCACTCGAGCAAGGACTACATCATTCATGCTGACCTACATCGCTTTGGTAGAATCAGTGAAACGTATTTCATTCTCCCATTCGAAATTCGTCACTAATAATGATGCGATCTGACTCGATTCTCCCCTTTCGTTGCCCCAATGCCTTCTACCGGTTTCAAATCGGCATCTAACTTTCCTCATTTTCCATACTATCTCGTTTCTCTGACCGGGGCGAGGGCAAGATGAGGGTCGATTCCTCTTTGACATCACTAATTCCGTCCATTTCTCAGGTGTGCCGTCGTCATTCCACCCCAAGAGACGCTCAAGCCCATTTATGAGAAATGCAACGCCCACACTCCCCAGGTACTTGAGACTGTTCCACTTTAGATAAACGATGGGTTACGGTAGCTGGTTACGGTAGTTATCGATCGCCCGGAAAGAGAGAGAGGGGACCAATAAGTTGCCGGTTGTCTCTGGTATCAGACTGAGTGTGAGGTGGGGTCAGTATGGGGTCGGCCAGAGGGTTCTTATCACACATGAGTTGGCCGTGGTTTGTTTGGATCGGGCATTTTGGGACTCATTCGGTTCCCTCTCCGATAGTCCTCTCAGTAACCCATGATCCATTCCAAAATCCACCCCTCCCTATCAAAATCCATTCCAAAATCCATCCCTAAATAAATTCAGATGTCCCTCTCCCTCCTCAACACCTGCCAATGCTTGGCCCATCGCAAACGAGTCACCAGTCTCTACGGAATCTGCCCCATCATCTCCAATCCGCTGTTTATCGAGAACTAAGTCCAAATGACTTGGACTGGACCAAATCCAATACGGGTTTTGTTGTGATAACTTCTTTGTCTTGCATCAAGATGGGCAATAAATCGAGAATCATCGTATTCTATTCCAATTCACTACAGAGAAGAATCATTGTTTTCCAAAGCGCGAGATGTCGCGCGACGAGAGGCCGCAGAGGGCTATTTGAAGCGAACCTGCAACAAAAGGGGCATTATTTAAACAGGTCTCGCACGTGACAGGCGCGGATACTAACCACTATACTACCAGAGATGTGGAATCGTTTCTGATTGTGATCACTATTGTCTCATTCCTTCGTCCTAGTAATCTCTCTTATTTTTCCAAAGATGATCTCTCGAATTATTTCAACGTTTCCTCTACCATCCGCGCAACAATGGCGATTGTCTAATGGTGATGTAATTATGCCCCCCCCCTCTCACCGGGAGGAGATTGCATCACAACTAAGTAATCATGTTGGTATCTGGTCTTTGATCTTTGATCTCCCTTCCCCTCTCCTCACCACTCGCTTGCTGCTCCGGGAGCTGTCCTTCTTCCGGTTCTCCCGCTTCGACATGTTGCTCTTCATTGGTGTCTCACTGCAAAGACCAAAGATCAAAGATAACGCAAGGAAACGCACACTGAAGCCTTCCCGATCGGCACCACGATCTCCTTGTGGAAGGACATCGGATTCAGCGGGCTTTTCTGAAATGCGTGCGGGTTGATCTTTGGTCTTTAATCTCTATTGTTTCACTTATCGTGGTCTCTCTAGTTTGATCTCTACAATCTAATCAAAGTACTTTGATCTTTGATCTCTGATCCACCTTCGTCTCGTCCTTCCCCTCCACCTTCGTCGACCGCTCCTTGTCGCTGCTTCCACTGCTTCCCTTCTTCGACGACGACGCCGTCCCGCTCACGTCGGTGCCCGCGTTCGAGCCCGATGAACTCTGTAGCTTGATCTTTGTAGACCCAACTACTGACAGACTTATGTTCGCCCCCCCCCCCCCCCCCCCCCATTAATCACTCATCAGTTTTATCCTTGATCTTTGGCCTCTGTTCTTTGATCTTTGTAGCCTCAACTACTGACTGATGAATCACTCAGCAGTTTGATCTTTGATCTTTGATCTCTGATCTACCTTGGTGGTCATGGTTGAGACGGTGGACAGCCCATCTTCCCCTGCGCCCCCGCCTTCCTTCGGCTTGCCTGCCTGAAAGGGGTTAGGTCTCGAGTGGAAAAGGACGGTTACGGTAGTAATCTATTGGTGAGGTGGCAATGGTAGTCATCGATCAGAGTCATTACAGTATTAGTTGGGTTACGGCAGTCGGAAAAGGGCTATGACAGACCAAAAGAGAACGGACTACGATAGATGGATGGTTACGGTATCTATCGAAGAGAAGGTAACTGTAGCTGTCAAGTGGATGAGTGCATACTGTATCTATCGATCGGAAGGCACAACGATTACTGTAGTTATCGATCCGAGAACAAAGATACCGTACCTTGCACAGCAGGAGGATCATCGGCAGCATCGTGACGAGCGATAGGAGGAGCTGCATCGTGGCCCAGTCCATGTGAAAGAAGTCAGTCGTCGATCGGCGCGGGGGTACGGTAGGGAGGGAGAGGGTACGGTAGTCGACGCGCACCACGGGTCGCACTGCCGACCGCCCTCGATGAGCGAGCGAGGAGGAAATGGAGGGAGAGGAGGAGAGGAGAACGTCGCACAAACAACAAGACAATGGAAATTAGAGGGACTTGCACGTAATCTCGATTTGCATTCAGATTGAATCATGGAGGATCGAGGAGGGAACATGAAACTAGTGATCAAAGATCAAACTACAGAGATGAGAGTAGAGATTAAAGATCAAACTACATACATGAAAGTAGAGATCAAAGATCAAACTACAGACGTGAGACAATGTTTGTAGAAAACAATCTCCACATCTGGCGACAAGCGCGAGGCATGATAAATTTATCTGTACATGATATGAGACGAATCGCGATAGAATGGACTACTTCAGCCAGATTGCGGCGGTATGAAAAAAGTATCTCCGATATTGAAAAAAAATTGAAACTTAAGTACTTCGAATCATGCTCTTTCAAACTGCGTTTGCTGATTTTCGATTTCAGGTCTCATCTTTGAGTATAGTTAGGTCAAAATAAGGACACTATGAAATTTACCTCCAAAATTGTCTCAGGGAAACAGTCATAACTCGCCTTAAAATTATGATAGAGACAATTCCAGAAGATCATTCAAATGAGAAGACATGGGGTAATATTTCTTATGTTGATATCGTCATTCCTTGTTCATGTGCCGAAGCGGTGCGGTCGGTTTTCTGATAAAGTGCTGTATCTTTCCAAATCGGAGTATCCGCAACTTTTTTTCATAATCGTTTTAAAGCGTCCTCAGGTACCTCAAACATATCCAAAAATTAGAAGAATCGACTTATGGCAAAAAAAGTTGGGCTCATTTTTGTCCGAAAAACCTGCGATTATTGACAATTTTCGACGTTTTTCAAGCATAAGTTTTCCCATTCTTGTTTTCATGAGCTCTCATATCGAAATTCGGAATCAGCGCGCCGAAATACACCAGAAACTCCTATAGACATATTTTTTCGAGATAAACATTTTTTCGACTCTAACCCCTTTTTCACCGTGTGGTCCCCCCTAGGTTCGATTTTGGTCGAAATTTTTTTGTCTCAGAATCATGTCCCTATAGGAATTTCTAGCTTATTTTTGAGCGTAGAAAACGAATTTGCTGACTGAAACCTGAAATCGAAAATCAGCAAACGCAGTTTGAAAGAGCATGATTCGAAATACTTAAGTTTCACTTTTTATCAATATCGGAGATACTTTTTTCTTACCGCAGCGGGTTAGTCGAATATCTCTCGATTCGTCTCATATCTAGAAATGTAATCATAATATCTCTAAATTTATCGCAATTAAAGCACATTAAGAGTTGATCACATTCATTTTGGTCCTACCCGTTACAACATCTGAAATACATGAAATCCTTCTAGGAATGCTTGCACGGCAATGGGCAATTAAGTCAGTTGACTATTCTCTCTTGTGGTGTGGTTCGGGCGCCTTTCGATTACGGTACTCGAGATGGAGGCAACAGTGATTGAAGAAGTAGCCGAGCACGATGAGATTGAGGAAGACCAGACCGGCGGTTGGTACTCTGAAAATTGATCGGTTGGATTTGGAATGGTTTCCATCCCTTTATTGCAGCAAAAGGCTGTATTTTGATGGAAGGATGGCCATTTTTATCGTTTCAAGTTTTCACCCATCGACAACAGCGACGTCCGCCTTCAGAAGCCCGACGATGCCGTTGAGGAGCACCTGTAGATAAGCAATGCAGTGAGAAATGAAATCGAATTTCGGAATTGAACACCGAGCATACTGCGGGGAGATCGTTCAGATTTTTTTAAAAAGTTTTTTTTCTTTCACAATACATATTCAACCAAACACTGATTGATAGGCCGGTCTCAAGCCTAAGAAGTGAAGAATGAAACACAACCGATTCAGGGATATTTCCGCCCTGGCGTACCTTGACGAAAATAGTATCTCCGACTCCCTCATTGCCAAGGAAGAAAAAAACTCCAAAGATGCCGGGAATGACCTGCGCATTATCGATTCAATGTACGATACGGAGGATACGGAAGGGTTACGGTAAGGTGAAATGATCGATTTTAATTTTTTTTAAAATTTTCTTACCGTCATGAGCATACTCAATGCGATCAATCTCCGCAGCCACAGTTCGCCCATCCGCCCTCGAAGATTCTGGAATCTCTTTGTTACAGCAATAATTAGGGTTTTCCGATGGTGAAGTAGTATCTTTCATTTCACGCAAGCTGTCGTATGTCTGACTGGCAAAGTTGTGCGTAAGATAACAGAAAACGGCTTTTACTTATTTGGAATAAGTTGGAATGGCTCTAACCTGGAACGAGTTTGTGTCCCAGAGCAGCACTCCCACTCGCTCGATGACCAATTCGAAGGCGGAGAGGGTTACCTGAAAGGATTTTTGTGCTCAAATCTTCAGTTGTTGAATGAAGATTATTTGAGTATGTTTCATTCATTCGTAAAGAGATAGATAAACATTATTCTGGAATAGGTGGAGGTCTGGCAAAATAAAAATACATAATTCGAATGAATACTGCCGCGGTATCGAATGGTAGCTCTTTCCACTCTACACTAGTGTTGGCCAAACGGCCTGAATTACGGCGCCGTAATTCCCTCCCCTAGCCAAATTTCGCAATACGCGAGGGGGAGGGAATTACGGCAGGGAAATCGGCCAATTTTGCCACTAGGAAAAAATGTAATCACCGATTTCGATGAACGTTGGTTTATGTGCACCATTGCGGGTCTAAAGGATCTTGTATCCGTGCCCAATAATGAATGATTGAGTCTAGTGATGCCAACCCAATTATTTTCTATTTTCTCTGTCGACCCCAATTACTTGGGTTTGGGTGAAGGAATTGGGCCCAATACTTGGGTTTTTGAGTAGGAATTGGGGTTTGTTTTGACATTCATAATTGAGTCTCACCCAACAGACGTAATGCCTCTGTGTTCCATGCCAGGCAACAACGACGAGAAATGCGGAGATCAGAGCGAGAGGACGACCGAAGCCTGGATTCGAATTTGACGATGTCATCACGATAATTCAATTATTTATCCGCCAGGGTCTTAGTGAAGGGAAGTATTCTGTGATTTCGTGATTGATTGGTTGTTGTTTTTATTTTCGGAGGATGCTGCGGGTTGGTAGAATATTAGAGGCGCAGATAATACTCAAGAATGACTCCATTCGGGAATTTCATTGACGTCATCTCGCAAGCGATGTGCAAGTGAGTAATGAAGCCATCATTGTTTTTGAGATACTCACAGTGATGACAATTCGGCATCGACTCTCCTCGAATTCCATACTCTCTTGCTGGTTAGAGAAACGAGAGTGTGTTTATTACGAGAAGAGTCGGATTCCGATTTGTCATCGCTAATACTCACCCGATGACAGCCGGGGATGCGTGAGCAGAGGCACGTAGACTTGGTTCTGAATTGATTAATTTTGGAATGGATTTAGACTGTTTGAAGACAATCATTCCAAACTACCTTGAGGAACGAGTACAGCCCGGCGTCGAAATGTCTCCACATTCGCGAGTATCGAGAGACGCGAGAGATGCAGATGGGAGGAGGAGGAGGGCGGAGACCTGAGGGTTTGGAGTGAAGTTTCGGTAATCAGTAATCTCTTCATTCCGCACACTCTCTCGTCTGCCTTACAGATGAGATAGTGTGCAGAGTGGAGAGAGCAACCAGAGAAAACGGCATTACCAATACAGGCGATTCTGTGATTGATTATTGATTTTTCTGGACCAGCTAAGAGCAAGAAATTGAATCGAACTTACTCATGGAAATTTCAATCATTCGTGAAACTCATTTGAACCCTAGCTTTCAAAAGCAAATCAGAAAATAAATTACCACATTCGTTCACCATTTATCATCAAATAGTTTATTTATTCTGAGGAATTTGTCTTGCATAAATCGAAAACGCATTCTTCAATAGAATTTCAATCGTCGATGAAACTTATTCAAATCCGTTCACTCAAATGCCCATTTGAAGAGAAGCTTTTTGAATTAAATTATTGTATTAAACTAAAAATAAATAATAAATTCACCATCGATCCTCGCGAAAAGCGACGGCACCCCGAAGATGACGACGTACTTGAGGTGGAAGTACTGCCCGACGACGTACGCGAGCGAGGACACTCAAGATTGATCTTTGATCTCCTAAGCTTGATCTTTGCTTTCTGACTCACTTTCATATCCATTCAGTCCACTAATCATCGTGAAGGGGGAAGCGAAGAGAGCGTGGACTGGTATGAGATGGATGAGCGATTCGAAGACGATAGCCCAGAGGGAGAGACGGGCGCCGAAGAAAATATTTGATCTGAGGGATAATCATTGAGTTCTTTCTTTAAATATTTTTAACTTTGCCCATCCAGAACCATCTAAAATCGAATACGATTTCACCAGAAGAATTTCAATCGTCTGTGAAACTCATTCTAATCCATTCCTATAGCGCGTAGGTGATGAATGCATGAGTAAAATCATGCATTCATCACGCATTAGGGCTGGTATTTTGATTCCGAGGTTCCGAACCGATCCAGTCACTTTTGGAAAACGAGGAATGAAATGAAAAGTCCCTTTAACAATCATCTGAAACATATTAAAAATCTTCTCGCAGACGTGTTCTGTAATTTGTAAATCGACTTAGATTTTGCCCCTATCAACTAATATGTATAATGTTAAACGTATCTGAATAATTATTACTCTATATTCCCTACATTTGCAATAAATTAGAAGAAGATTGTGAAAATCTCATAAATTCAAGTTACTTCAATCACGTTGTAATTAAAAACATAGAAATAACACTACAAAGGGAAATTCGTCTAAAAATTTGGAGTTATTTCCTTTCCAACAAATCGAGATATCACTTTCGGAATCATTGATTCCGAGAATCGATGATTCCCAGAATCAACGATTCCGACCATTCGGAATGTTTCATTCTCAGAATCATTCGGAATGAAAGGCTGTTGGGAATCAAAATGCCAACCCTATCACGCATTCATGAACTTGCCGATGAGATAATTTCACAAGAAAGCATCATGAAAGATTCTTATCGGGTTTAGGTACTCATCCACTTTTGATTTTGGCGTCCGAGAAAAGGAATGAGGCGAAAATGAAGTGAGTTTGCCCTGATAGAGAATGAGGGGTGCATTAAAGTCATCGAAGTTGGAAGAATCGACGAATCAATGAATTATCCGCTTTTCGAGCTCACTTCATATCAAATTCCTGCTTCTCATCGTTTTTCTGCCGCCATTCGATTTGCTCGGTGAACTCCTGAAAGTGACGCTTACTTGTGTCAAAACTATGCAATCCATTGATCGATTGTCAGAACGTGACGTCATCATTAGGCAATGGCGAATCACAAGGATCCCTTGTCAATCTATGCCTCATATCATACAGTTCATTCTTGTCAACCTATTGTAGAGTGTCATCTTAGGAATCGATTGTACAGTACCTCATACAGTACGATCAGGGTCATCGAGTACGGTAGGTAGGTCATGTAGTGGAGAATGGAGAGCAGCCACTCGGTAGTCAAGGACCGGTCGGAGTTGCGACAGAGAGCAATGCAGACGTTGAGAATCTGGAATCCGACTGGTGAAGTTTCATCTTTTTCATTATTTTTTTCTCAAAAAAGTTCTACCAGTACTGATTGATGCGCCGGCCTCGGGCATAAGAATGAAGAATGAAACACAACAGATTCTGCGCAATTTCGAGGATCCAAATAGGAATACATAATGTTGTCGATAAAAAGCGTTTTTTCTAATTTACACTTCCGGTGATTGTTTCTATGAAGTTTGCGAAGAGTTTTTGGATGGTTAGTCATAACTATCCATCATCAAAGGACTGTTTGGAACTATATTAGGGCTGGTATTTTGATTCCGAGGTTCCGAACCGATCCAGTCACTTTTGGAAAACGAGGAATGAAATGAAAAGTCCCTTTAACAATCATCTGAAACATATTTTTAAAATCTTCTCGCAGACGTGTTCTGTAATTTGTAAATCGACTTAGATTTTGCCCCTATCAACTAATATGTATAATGTTAAACGTATCTGAATAATTATTACACTATATTCCCTACATTTGCAATAAATTAGAAGAAGATTGTGAAAATCTCATAAATTCAAGTTACTTCAATCACGCTGTAATTATAAACATAGAAATAACACTACAAAGGGAAATTCGTCTAAAAATTTGGAGTTATTTCCTTTCCAACAAATCGAGATATCACCTTCGGAATCATTGATTCCGAGAATCGATGATTCCCAGAATCAACGATTCCGACCATTCGGAATGTTTCATTCTCAGAATTATTCTGAATGAAATGCGGTTGGGAATCAAAATGCCAACCCTAAACTATATTGAAATATTCTGTCAGAGATCAAAGATCATCTCCACTCACCTTGATCGATCCATACAGATACATGTTGAACTCTCGATAGTATGAGAATGCTCCCATTGTGAATGGGACGTAGTTTGTAGCTTGGAGGATGAAGCTAATGCAGAGAACCCACGCGATCTCAAAGATCAAAGATCAAGTTGTTCTCTGATTAGTTGTGGAGTCTCGCCATTCCGATGACCAAAGCGATCACAAATGATCTTTTTTTTATCGTGATTCTTCAAAATGGTGACAGTTTTCATACAGTAATCGGCCGATTCAAGGCATCGAAGAGGAACAGTACTTGGATGACCAGGACAGGACTCACAACTTCTCTTCTGAAGTATGCAGACGCGGCGATGGTCAGCACTGCGAAGGCGGCGAGGACGAGAATGCAGGAGGGACTGGAAGATTACGATGGAAGAGAGAAATTGGCTAATTGCCAGCCATTGTGACAGGAGCCGTAGCCGTCAAACAGATATGGTCTTGTCGGGAATATTTGAATTCATTGTTGGCGCTAAAATGCAGTGGATGATAAGCTGCGGGCAACTCAATACACTCGTTAACCGACTAAAAACGAGAAAGTGCGCCGAAGTTGCTTGCCCACCTCGTCACCCAAACGTGCAGGGCCGTCGACAGAACGATCTGTGCTGCCCGGGCTTTTTGTGAGTTCAGGAAGCGGTAGGTCATGCTGAACAAGTATTGATTTTATTTTTGTGAAGGTTGAGTCGCCACAACTGTAGTTCACAATTTACTATGTGTTTTAGGACCTACTTGAAACGTATTGTTCGAATTTCCTAAAAGATATCGTTAAACTGACTGAAAAATGGCGGAGTGGACGGCGTATGCGATAATGAGATCACTGAAATTTAAAAAATATGTTATTTAGTTTTAAATCAGGAAGCAGCTTCACCGTATGGTCTTGCTGGCACCAAACGAATTCCCGTCGAGACCACTCTCGTGCTCTCTCACTTTTGCGTGCTATCTCGCCATTCCCCTGACCACTCTCTCTTCTCTCGCCCACTCCATGTAGAAAATCTCACCGTATGGTCTTGCGATAATACAGCCACTCCGAGTCTGAGGCGTCCGCTTTCCAGCCCGAGATGTAACTGAAATGTTCAAGTTAGTGATGACAAATCGGCATCCGACTCTCCTGAATTCGCACGCTCTCACTCCTTTCAGAGAAACGTGACAGTACGACAAATGAAGATAGTCGGATGCCGATTTGTCATCACTAATCAAAGTTTCAGTGGGTTTTGGAAAGTCTGCCACTTTTTCGTTGATTAATTAATATTAACATTAATATTATTTGAAAAAAATCAACTCACTCGCTGTCTCGAAACCAGTGCTGCACCCAATCGCCCACCGGCCCTGCGCAAACCCTGAAAATACGCGTTTAGAGACAGATCGTGGGTCCGATTCTGGTCTGAAGGGTGATGGGACGTTTAGGAACTCTCGTTCGGTGACGTTTAGGAACCATTTCAAAACATCGAGAAGATGGTTTAGACAATTCATTTGAATACCGGTCGATAGCCTTTCACTATAATAGAGTTTAAATACGTCTTCTGTATTAAAGTTAATGGAATAAACCGTCTTCCCGATCATTTGAAAGGGTTCCTAAACGTCACCGATTGAGAGTTCCAAAACGCGAGTTCCTAAACGTCCCATCACCATCTGAAGGTGGTTTAGATTCGGTGAGAAACTACGCGGAATGAGCAGAATCAGTTGAATTTTCTGAGAAAGTATCGAACCAACCGATACGATATCACAAACGCCGCAATGCTATGGAAGATCCAGACGGCATAGGATAGATACAGCTCCCATTTGGGCAGAGGGGCGGGATAGAAACGGCCTGAAAATATCGAGAAAACTTCCTTTTTAATTCCCATGCAAATCTCGGAACTATCACCGTCTATATGCTTCAATCTCTTTTGTAGAACTAATGAAACTTATTTCATTTAATTGCAGAATGACCAATTTACCTGAACCTCCTTTGCTTGATTCCCGCGTCTTCATTGGCTTCTGCGATGGCGAGAAGTAGCCTGGATACAAATTTTAAAATTGTAGAGCAGTCTCTCCTCATTTCGCGCACTATCTCCTTTCTCTGATCGGTGAGAGTGCGTGCGAAATAAGGAGAGACGCTCTTGAAATCGCGAATTGAGCGAAATCAGTAACAATACCAACAAGAGTGCGCGCCAAGCGAGAAATGAGTAAGTCAGCACACCGGAAGAATGGGGAGTAGACGAGAAGAGAGGAGGAGAGGGCATTGTTAAATAGGGGTGTCATTTCGGTTTCGGCTCTCTCCATTCAGCACGCTATCTCGGCAGTCAGAGAAACGAGAGAGTGTGCGAAACTAAGAGAACCGAAAACCGAAACGACATCACTATTGTGGGAGGAGGTATGAATGGGATAGCAGTACCGTTATAGGGCAACGACTGCTTAGAGGAGCATGAAGGGGGAGAGGTTTATGGTATGGGATGGTGATTTTCCAGAATTTAATATCATCGAAGTACCAGCTCGTTATGATAGTTGATCAAACATTGTACCTTTTTCGACGCAGAACCATTCAAAAGAACAGAACTTCTCTAAAATATTACCTAGGATACCATAATTCGTTGAAAAAACCAGAGAAGCGATTTAACACGAAACAATGAGAGCTATTTCAGTAATTACCAACTCCAGTACAGGGCAAGTGATGAGTGAAAGAAATCCGGGAGGTGATTCAGTGCATGTTTGAGTAAGCGGAAGAGTAGTGGTAGAGAAGGGGGAAGAGGAGGGAATCCCGGGGGGAGATTGGCACTACAACTTGCTGACACCTGCCTTTCTTTCTTTTCCGAACTCCGAAATTTGACACACAATTCACTGGAAACAAGGCGGAAATGCGGGGTAGTGTGAATTCGCTGAAGAAATTCGCACTACCTCTCTGACTCTTTTTTTCCTTCCAAATTCATAAATAGGCAGTTCAACGACCACTCTCCTCTATTGGGACACTATCTAGTCGATCTGACAGCCGAGACAGTGTGCGAAATGGAGAGACGCGTACTTGATTAGTCAACCCTTCTCAAAAAAGTCGAAACACACAAACCGCAACAGATTGCACTCGAAATAAACAAGGCGGAAATGAGAGTCCGATTGGGATCAATAACTTTCCACTTTTCGGCGGGCGCTGAATGGAAATGACCCTCACACAAGAGAGAGGTAGAGGGGACAGAGGAGGGAGGGAATACAATAGTAATGGATGTAGAGGGGGGGGGGGAGAGTGTGAGAGGGGGAGGGGAGGAGGGGGGCAGGGGGACAAAAGAGGTCGTTCCCGAAAGGAGGAGAGAGTGCCAGTTGGGCACACAAATCATGGAAATATTCGTCGCATTTTTATAAACATGGGGGTGGGTGATAATACGATTTGCTGATACGCTTATCATCCCCAGCAAGAAAAACACTGGCTGTAGGGTAATCTCATGGAAACAAAAGGTATTTCTAGATATCGTGTAGAGATAAATTTATCACGCGCCTGTCGCCAGATGCGGAGATTTTTTTCTTCAAACGTTGTCTCACATCTGTAGTTTGATCTTTGATCTCTACTCTCCCTCCTCGATCCTTAATGATCCAATCTGGTTGCAAATCCCTCTCATTGTCTTGTTCAAATGAAAATGTATGCGATAAATCAATTTGCAGTGACTCACCATCGCCTAGGCTGCCCATTCCTCTATTTTGAGTGAGTTTCCAGCTATGTTTCAGGAAATTCTTGCTTGTGTATCGAAATTTAAAATTTAGGATGCGTTTCAAGTTCTTCCTAAAACATAAAGTAAATTGCGAATGATAGTGGAATTCAATCTGTCTTTGGGGAAAATAAAATAAAACTTTGAATATTCAGCCTGACCTATCATTTCCTCAATTCACAACAAGCCCGTGCAGCCCAGATCATTCTGTCGACGGCGCTGCACGTTTTGGTGAAGAGGTGGGCATTAATGATTTTCAAATCGGAACTGATTCTCCTCAATTTGCGAGATCTCTCGCCGGTCAGAGAAACGAGAGAGCACGCGAATTGAAGAGAGTCGATTTCCGATTTGACATCACTAGTGGGCAAGCAACTTCTGGAGAATTCTCACAATAAACTCTCTCCATTCGGCACACTTTCTCGTATTTATTCTCTGGTATTGTTCCACTATTAGCAGAGCTGAAAGCAAAATCTACTATTAGCAGAGCTAATATCTCCACTATTAGTTTACGAATTACAGTACTGGCTAATCGCCTTGCATAAGCGCGGCCGCGGCGGGCTGCCGCGGACCGCGGCTTGCGCGGATTGATTTTGCTCAAAGCGGAGACATTTCCAGACTTCGAGGTGTTGATTTTCGTATTCACCAGTCGATTCCCTATCGAAAATAGTATAAGATCATATTTTAGTCTTCGATCTATGAGTTTTGAGATTTTGTCTGACCCAGCGAACAATTCTTGACCCACTTGAACAAGTCTTCTCAGAAGCCCAATTCTTGTTCAATCACACTATAATTGATACCATCCATTAGTCTATTGAAGAGAAACATCATGGAATGTCTAGTTCATTGGGTCAACTATTGTTCGCTGGGTCAGGCTTTTTCAGAGAATAATTCCAAATCTCGTATGTCAAAGTGTAAAATATGATCTTATAGTATTTTCGATAGGAAATCCAATGCCTAACACGAAAATCAACACCTCAAAGCCTAAAAATGTCTCCGTTTTGTGCAAATTCAATCCGCGCAAGCCGCGGTCCGCGGCAGCCCGCCGCGGCCGCGCTTATGCAAGGCGATTAGCCAGTACTGTACGTCCCATTCACAATGGGAGCATTCTCATACTATCGAAAGTTCTTCATGTATCTGTATGGATCGATCAAGGTTCGATAAAGAATCTTTCGAGTTTGTACACTCATCGCATCTCCGATGAAGAAGACAGAGCCGCTTTGTTAATCTTCAATTTTGTCTCCACCCCTAAAACTACACACAATCGTTTGTACTTCATTCTACATTCATTGACCTGAGAACGACGTATGAATCAGTGAGTTCAACGAAAAAAAAATCAAACTCAATTAATAAATGTGATACATTACAACTGGTGTTTCCAGATTCTCAATGTTTGTATTGCTCTCTGCCGCAATTCCGACCGTCCCTTCACTACCGAGTGGCTGCTCTCAATCCTCCACTACGTGACCTATCTACCGTACTCAATGACGCTGATCGTACTGTATGAGGTATCGATCGACAAGTAATCCTTGTATTTTGTCATTGCTTATTTTTTGAAATCAATGATTATTTTTTAGATCGAATCTTTTCTAGTGGTCGGATTCGAATAAGTTTCACAGACGAGTGACACTCTATTGAAGAAGACGTTTTCGATCTTGGTCTGAAATCTTGTCCAAAAAAAACAAATATATAAGAGGCCGTTTGCGAAAGAGTCGAACAACGATCAACAGTAGGGTTCTCTTGATGGAATCCATTCCGGAATTCCAATAGTGAGAACAAAGCAGTTACGCAATTCCATTCCTTCCATTCCCCTCTCCCTCGCCGTCGTTCGGAATTCCACTAGCTAATGGAATTCCATTACCGCTTCACTCAATGGCGAACGGTCAAAATGAACGTTCTCAATTCCATTCTGAGATGGAATTCCATTTCTTAGTGGAATTCCATTAGTGCGCTGACCATTCTTGACCGATTCCTTGGAAAAGAGCGGTATGGAATGGAATTCCAATAGGATAATTTTTCCAACAAGAGAACCCTAGTCAACAGTACTCCGTACAGGGTAAAAAGTGCGGTTTCTAAGACAGTTCGAGGTGCTTATTAACATGGACCACATCTCTTGGCATGCAAATGCAAGTTTCATTAGGCATGAGAGTGCAAAGATCACGCAGTTTTTCACTTTTCCAAATAAACCTCGAAAAACCGCTTTTGGAAAACAATAACTTCAAAAAGCGACTGAGGTTCATTTTCCATTTACTAACCAGTAGCGTTTTCGATTTGCAGGAGAAGCCACTTTTTCAGCACTGAGATATATGGTAGAGTAAGAAGCCTGAAGTGTTAATTCGCACAAATCGAAATCCGAAGCAAGTTATGATCAAAAAACGAAACCGAAAACGACTCCATTTCGACTCTCTGATGACGGGGGAGTTTCATTCCGTCTCATTCGCCGCGCCCGCGGCGCCAAATCGACGGACAGAAGTGAAACTCAACTCATTTCTCTCACTCGCCTCATTGGCGCACGTGTTTTTCTGACATTTGACTAATCCCCTGTCTGTTCTCTCGATCTTCGCTTCAAATTTCGTTCAAATGATGCTTTTGACTGCCGATTTCGACTATAAAAGGCAAAGATCCAGCGTGGCTGTCCATTCCGTCTTCGATCTTCGCTCCGCGCTCGGGTCTCTTCCTTCAGTATGGTAAGTCGTTGTTAGTTTTTGCTCGATATAGTCGGCATCGTTCCAGAAAGACCCGCCTTCTGATTGTATGTTCTCACATCGTGAATCATCTCATTTACTATTCTATGATCTGGGAGTTGGACTTTGTTCGGGAGGAATATCCACCAGGTACAGGCATTTTTTCACTTATATTTTTGTTGCATTTCAGTCTCAAAGAGTTGGTGTACCCTCTGCACGGCGCAAAAGATTCTCTGGACTTGCTTTTACTGAGAGGAGGCATAATCACAAACTGGATGGATAGGAATGAAGTGAGTGCAGTTATCGTACTTTGTAAACAAAACCGAACAAGTGAACAGTTTTGTTCATTTTTGTTCATTTTTGAAAGTCGCTAGTGGCAAACTGAACAATTCTAATTTTTTTCTCTTATTTTTTGTCCGCCCCGATTTGCCGGAATCGATCGGACATGTCACGGTGAAATATTCCTTTAAAATGGAGAAAAACGAGAGCCGTAATATTTGAAAAGGCAGCCGGGTTTTAGAGCCAGCGAGTAAGCGAGCCGTTTGAATGGCGTCATTATTTTCAAATTCCCTGCGTGTTTTACTCTCCCCTCGCTGTTTTAACGTTATGTTCTATTATTTGTTGTGATTGTGATGTTCCAGACAACCAGCCGACACTGGCGGACAACAATCGACGAAGGAGGGAAGCTGTTTTGGACGAGGAATGGAGGTTTTCCTCCAAGGTTTCACTTTCTCTTTATTTTCTCCCAATAAAAGAGTGGTGCTTGGTGTGTTTTAGTCGTTTCAGCTCTGTACTCGCTCTGGCAAGGACGTGGGAGAAAATGGAACATGATGGAGTGGGAGGAACCAGGTTAGACACCTAAAATCAGCGAAGTTTACTATTACTTCATTCGAGCCTGCGAAACTGCAAGGTTCTGTGTTGTTTGAGTTGCAAAAGATAGGAGTACTCCTTCTCCCATTACTGTAAAGGTTTAATTACCGGGATTTAATAAAATTATCCCGTCTGAGAAGAATGAATTGTGTTCGGTCGGTGGTAGATCAATCGTCCGTAGCCGTTTGTTTTCATTCAAAGAAGGATAATACTTCTTCGTACTCTCTTAGGTATTAGCACTGATGCGCGGTAACTAGTTAGCATAATATTAATAAACTGATTGAGGATAGAGAATATAAATCAGCCAACTCCTAATAGAGGAACAGGACAAATCAATGCTCTAGTTCCTATTTATATTTATTTATTACTTTTTCGAGGCTTGGCTCATTCTCCCCACACGTGCGACTCGGCCATCTTCGCTGCTTATCAGGTTTGGCATTTTCCGGCGGTATTTGAGTTACAAGTGACAGTGTCGTGGCTTGTGGAACCATTGTCAGGCACCCCCACACCTTGCGACTACTCTGCCCCATCTCTCTTCCGTCAACGACGATTCGGTGATGTTTTCTTGTTTTTCTTCTCTTTTCGTGAATCGCTTTTACTAGAATACTTGGTATAAAAATGATAACGAAGTCCAAAGTATCAAATTTTCAGGTATCGTAAGCGAAGGAGACCGACCATCAACAAAGATAGTAAGAAGGATAACTAGCAGGTTAGTCACTGCATTCATATGTAAGCAGAGAAACAATGATTTCGCCGTTCAATCAGAGTTAACCGCTGAAAGCCATCGTGTTCACATTTGAACTCATTTCAATTCGTTCTTGTCTAGTCTAATCAAATGTAGTCAAATCAACTCTCTCGAGTCCCTCTCGTTCTCCTCTCATTTCCTACACTCTCCCCCTTCTCAGTCGGTCGGATGAGCGAGAATCAGCAATGAGGACGGCGCCTTCCCACTGCCAGGTACGTGACGTGGTACTGTAGATGAAGTTACGATATTATTGGATTACTGTACTCTATCCGGATACGGTAATGACGAATGGCTAGCGGCTACAATGAGCTCAGGCCGACAGTAGACGCCGACGATGACTCCTCGATTCTGCCCAACAGACTGATAGAGAATCGTCAAGGTATTACGGTAGTCCATCCCAATCAGTGAATGTGAGTTCAATCCGACAATCAATCCGTTGGGCAGAATAGTGAAATTATCGTCGGCTTATGATGTCGACATGAGGTTACTGTGGCATTTATCTATTAGTGATTACCGGGCTTTTCTCTCCAAGACCAGATCAGTCCAAAATACTACTGTTGTTATTCCGAGTGACTCGGTGCTTGCGAGTGAGAAAAACAAAAAAAACATTTCCAAGTTGTTTACCACTCGTGAGTGTGTTTGTTATTTTCACTCGCGAGTTGTTTACTATCGAAAGAGAAGGAGTGGTCGGGACTCGAGAGGAGGGAAATGAGCGGGAATTGAGCAATGCAATCCACATGACTATCCCATTCTCGGTCCTCTCATCCCTCCCCTCCCTCTCACTCCCACAGTTGCGGCGTGCGAGCAATATCCAAAGTGATTAGGAGGGCTCGTCAATAGTCTTACAAAGGAAAGGCGATTGAGCAATCGGATAACGATTTCAATTTCCATTTGATCAATCGCTCGAAGGTCTCTAATATTTTGGACTGCTCTGAGCTTCGAGAGTAGAGCCGATTGCCGTATTCATAGATAGTACAGTAACCCGCGATTACAATCGATCGATATCTAATTCCAGATGATGCTTTTCATCACTACTCTCATCGGGAATTAGTTATCGATCAATTGTATTTGCGAGTTACTGTACTTTCTCTGGATACAGTAAACGGCTAATGTGGCTAAAGGATACAGTGACCTCACGTTGACATCTGAAACTGGCGATTACTTCGCTATTCTACCCAACGGATTCACGGTGGCCTGTAGCCATTCGTGATTACCGTATCCATAGATAGTAGAGTAACCCGCGATTACAATCGATCGATATCTAATTCCAGATAAGGCTTGTTTCGTGAAGCTGCGCATGATGTGCAAGGCGAGGTGAGACGAGGGTTACGGTACCCTATTTTCCCCGGTTACGGTACGGGCAAACGCCAACTGACTATTCTCCCAGATGGCGCTCTTTCTGGGCGTGCCGCAGCTCGCACAGCACAATTGAGGAGCGCGGAGCACCATACATCCAGGCAAGTATCGATTGATTGGACGATCGACAACTAATTTTAATTTTTCTTGTTTTTCGTAATAAATTTCGAAGGGACACTGGCGATTACTGTAGCAGAAGTTACTGTAATTGATAGATGGTTATGGGTACCTACGCGCCCTCATTTCGGAATCGAGTTACTTTATTTGTCTGTTTTATTAAAATAAATTAATTCTGACTTGAGTGCAATGATTAGTCCTTGCACATCAACGTTTCACTGTCAGTTTATATTTATTTACAATATTTTTCAAGGCTGGCTCACTCTCCCTCGTTGGATGCCCTCCCCCCGGATGCCCTTCACTCCATTTCTTCTTCTATGCTTATCAGGTTTGATACTTCCCGATG
Organism: Pristionchus entomophagus; assembly: GCA_036245825.1. Taxonomy (NCBI): domain Eukaryota; kingdom Metazoa; phylum Nematoda; class Chromadorea; order Rhabditida; family Neodiplogasteridae; genus Pristionchus; species Pristionchus entomophagus. The sequence goes on along the minus strand of BTSX01000004.1, from coordinate 47,142,860 downwards.
GCATTTTATATCGAATGTGGCGGCGTTGGGGCTTGTGTGGAATTTTCCCAGGCACACCCACCCGTTGCAACTTCTCTGCCCCCTCGCTCTTCACTCATCAATGATTCGGTGATGTCTTGTTTCTTTCCTCTTAGAAATTTAGTGACTTTTTTCGAACATATTTATTGTAACGGATTCTTCTATGAAGAACAATGGCTTCGTTTTACGGACAAATTGAATAGGGGAGAAAACAATGCAAGATAAATAGTCTACAGGTAAATCACAACTTCTAGCGAGATCGAAGGAAGAACAAAAGAAGACAACAACAACGAATGGTCAATGAGGTGAGGAGGTGAAACTTCTGGATAATGTGTGAACAACAATTTGAATATCAAAGGAAAGGTGAGATCAATTAGGATGATAAACAAAGATACAATAGCAACAAAAGAAAATGGACATTTCAGTGAACAAAACTAACGAGGAACGGAAGAGCGAAGTAAGAAAGATCGATGGAACAAAAAAGAGGTCAGTTAGGGTGATACGTATAGTTTTTAAATGAGATAAAAGGAACTTCTAAGTAAATAGATACGATGGGTAACTTCTGGTTACGATAGCAATGGTAAGTAAGTGTATGATTGAACAGGCATTGATCTAATCGTGTACAGGAGCTCCCTGATTCTCAACCACCTTTCTCATTTGGGATTGAACACGTCTAATATAATCTCTACATTTCTCAGGAGTGAGAATATCGTACCACCACTTACAGATTCCGTCTTTCAGATGCTGAAGATTCTTCGGCTTCCACTCGTTTTGAAGCCAACGCTTCAGATTCGCCCAAACCAATTCGACAGCGTTGATATCCGGACTCTCCGGCGGGAAGTCCAATACCTGTTGAATTGTTAACTTATTAACTTTGTACAATGTGTTTGTAAATGTCTGACTTATGTTTCATTGGCATACCTTCATCTTTTCTCTCTGAAGATACATCATTGTTCTAGCGGCAGTGTGGGCAGGGGCATTATCTTGAATGAGGATGGCCCGACCTCCATACTTGGTTCTGAATTAATCCTTTATCATGCACCTACCGTATACGACTTATGCATACTACCGTACTCTTGTATACCGATGTATGACTGTGTAGTATTGATATTAACTTAGGAATCTCACCGCTCCCATTTCTTGTACGCAGTCTCCAGTACTGCCTGGTACATGCCAGCGTTGACCTTGGCTCCTGTTTCAAAGAGGACAACAGGAGTGGCTCCTCTCCAGCTGATACCGCCCCAGATCATGCACTGGAATATAGACGAATAGGACAGACTGACCGTGTACACTTCTAAAACAGACAGTTCCTAGCAGTTATTGATCTACCTTGACTGGGTTCTTATGAACGCTCTTGATTCTCCTTTGTACATCTCCCCTTAAGCAGAATACGAATCGATTGTTCGCTGACAATTGCACGCAGCACTCGTCAGTGAATACGTGCTGCGTGAACATGTTGTCCTTCTCAATCTGCTCCGTGCAGAAAGCGAGGCGGAGGGGTCGATTCACAATCCGGACAGAGTGTCCGTATCGCGTGTTGTAGCATTTGAATCCACACTCCTCCCTGATCCGGCGAACGACATCGATTGTGATCTCAAAGTGGAGAGTGGTATACGGTAGAATGATAATACGGTCGCGTAGAATCGATATGAACATACCTCCTCATTGAACTTGGCTTTGATGATAGCTGCGACAGAATGGAGAGTCGATTGGGAGTCATTCAAGTAGCATTGGATTACCGTATCGCGAATAGATGCATACAGCTCCATGTCCTTGATGGAGGTGGGCCGATACTCGTGTGGGATGAACTCCTTCTTCAGAACGCGCCTCACCAGATCCTTGGTAGCGTGACATTTTCGTTCTGCCAATAACTTGATGATCTCTTCATAGGTTTTGTCGTCGTCCCTCCATCCAATGATCCAGTCCTTCCAGTGTTTCTCGAGTGGTCTCAGAATGTTTGACTGAAATTAAAGCAATGGGGGATACGATAGATCGATAATCAGGCAGGAGATACGGTAGATCGATGATCAAAGGGATTACTGTATGGCACTAGTCATCTGACGTACCTGATAGCGATGTTTGGGAGGCATCGAAGCAGAAGTTTTGAGAGAAATTAAAGGAAAACTCGTCAATGTGCACGAGCTGCAGATTGCGGTAAACGATATGCAGCTGCGGCAAAGGGGGCGGAGTCAGCAGCAGTTATGACGAAATTACGAAGCGATGAGCGTGCGAGATCAGTCGTGAAAACTATTGTTACCTTGCTCTCTCGTTCTATATTCGCTTATGTTCACGAGTTTTTTTTTATAGGTTTTTGTATCTTTCAATATCTAGATTCAGGGATGTCGTATGTCTTGGTGAGAGATGGAGATAACCTCTCCCTCACCGACATGAACGACATCAAGGGAGGAGCGCCTTCGAGAGGAATGGATGTCCAGTACAAGACAAAAAAAGGTCTCAAGACAGGAAGATTCATCGACTTCGGTACCAAGGCTGAGATGGAGGAACTGATAAGGAAAGAAAAGGAATTGCTGGTAATGAAGAAGCGGGGAAGGAGAAGAAAGGAAGTGACGAAAGGAGTGAGTATGACCTACTTGTTTTGATAATAACTAACTGTTGTAATGGGGATGATTCTGTATATTATCGTACTCTTTACCATTCGCTTATCGAATTGGTGTTTCAGTTCTCTGTCCACCCATCGAACGGCGGGGAACTGATCGAATTGGAGGAGAATGAGGAGAATGATGACGAGGAAGAGGAGGAAATCGAGATCAAAACAAAGAGACAGACGAGAAAGCCGAGAAAGAGAATCGATCCACCACCAAAGCTCCCCACTCCTGCTCTGGACACATCTGGGAATACCACCCGTGAATCTACCCCCTCTCAACCTGCAGCAGTTCCCGCACCCCTGAGTGGACTCGGTAAGTTTCTCGCTTGACTACTTGACACTTCTTCCACTCTTGCCTCTGTGTATCTATTGTTTCCAGACGGCGATCTACTACGATCGATTCTTTCTGAACAACTCCAGCCCATCCATCATACCATCAACAACCTCAAAAGGGCAGTGGGAAGATTGGAGGAAGGAAATATCGAGGGCACAAATTCACTGGAGAGCATTGCACACAAGGTTCGTATATTACATTTGATTACATGATTCTAGAAAATTACATTTACAATTATTTGTTGCATGTCAAACTACTTGAACAACGGGACATCTCCAACAAAATAGACGACGTGGCCAATGATCTAAAGAAGGTCGTCTCGTCTCTTCCACAGCAGCCGACTAGTGAGAATCTGAAATATTTGCATATTCTCGATACCAATTAAGAAAAACATTGCTATAACCGTAGAATGTGTTTCAGACTTCGACTATTCGTACATCTCGAGGGATGTTGTCCGTCTCAACGACGAAGGTCACTTACTCATCTTCGCCAGTAGATTGGACGAGCTTCTGTTTCCATACGAGAGGCACCTTCGAGTGAGGGAGAGGGATCCTGTAAAAGTCAAGTGGTTATATGATGTGAGTTAGTCTTTATTCTCTATTGATCTTATGAAATAAGCAAGATTTTAATTTCAGCTACTGTGTCGCAGACGAAAGATCTCAGTCGGACCAGAGCGAACTCACCAACTCAAGCAAGTTAGAAAAAGACTGGATGCCAACGTTTGGAATCGTCTCCACAAGAAGAAAGCCCCTCCCCGTGCTCCATTCGCCCAGCCTCGTGCATCTAACGGCAGATTCTCATCGAATGGATCCACCATTAGAGGTAGAACAAGATCACCATTCAGTCAACCCCCTTCAACTACCCCAGTATTCGTCAATGGACAGTGGATGGTTCCAGTTCCCAGCCCCTTTCCTTCTCTATCTGCCCAATCCACTCCTATGCGCAACCAAAATCGCAGTATCGAGTTCATTCCTTCTATTAATGACTCCCATTCGACTCGTTTCCTACCTCCTAGAATGAGTAGTCTTCCGCTTTCTGATTATTATTCCAATAACGAACATGAGTATGTTCCCAATTACACTCGCTATAAGCCTCCTAATCTAGACATCGAATCTGACGACGATTTCTATGATAATTGATCTCACCTTTCCTTTGATATTCAAATTGTTGTTCACACATTATCCAGAAGTTTCACCTCCTCACCTCATTGACCATTCGTTGTTGTTGTCTTCTTTTGTTCTTCCTTCGATCTCGCTAGAAGTTGTGATTTACCTGTAGACTATTTATCTTGCATTGTTTTCTCCCCTATTCAATTTGTCCGTAAAACGAAGCCATTGTTCTTCATAGAAGAATCCGTTACAATAAATATGTTCGAAAAAAGTCACTAAATTTCTAAGAGGAAAGAAACAAGACATCACCGAATCATTGATGAGTGAAGAGCGAGGGGGCAGAGAAGTTGCAACGGGTGGGTGTGCCTGGGAAAATTCCACACAAGCCCCAACGCCGCCACATTCGATATAAAATGCCATCGGGAAGTATCAAACCTGATAAGCATAGAAGAAGAAATGGAGTGAAGGGCATCCGGGGGGAGGGCATCCAACGAGGGAGAGTGAGCCAGCCTTGAAAAATATTGTAAATAAATATAAACTGACAGTGAAACGTTGATGTGCAAGGACTAATCATTGCACTCAAGTCAGAATTAATTTATTTTAATAAAACAGACAAATAAAGTAACTCGATTCCGAAATGAGGGCGCGTAGGTACCCATAACCATCTATCAATTACAGTAACTTCTGCTACAGTAATCGCCAGTGTCCCTTCGAAATTTATTACGAAAAACAAGAAAAATTAAAATTAGTTGTCGATCGTCCAATCAATCGATACTTGCCTGGATGTATGGTGCTCCGCGCTCCTCAATTGTGCTGTGCGAGCTGCGGCACGCCCAGAAAGAGCGCCATCTGGGAGAATAGTCAGTTGGCGTTTGCCCGTACCGTAACCGGGGAAAATAGGGTACCGTAACCCTCGTCTCACCTCGCCTTGCACATCATGCGCAGCTTCACGAAACAAGCCTTATCTGGAATTAGATATCGATCGATTGTAATCGCGGGTTACTCTACTATCTATGGATACGGTAATCACGAATGGCTACAGGCCACCGTGAATCCGTTGGGTAGAATAGCGAAGTAATCGCCAGTTTCAGATGTCAACGTGAGGTCACTGTATCCTTTAGCCACATTAGCCGTTTACTGTATCCAGAGAAAGTACAGTAACTCGCAAATACAATTGATCGATAACTAATTCCCGATGAGAGTAGTGATGAAAAGCATCATCTGGAATTAGATATCGATCGATTGTAATCGCGGGTTACTGTACTATCTATGAATACGGCAATCGGCTCTACTCTCGAAGCTCAGAGCAGTCCAAAATATTAGAGACCTTCGAGCGATTGATCAAATGGAAATTGAAATCGTTATCCGATTGCTCAATCGCCTTTCCTTTGTAAGACTATTGACGAGCCCTCCTAATCACTTTGGATATTGCTCGCACGCCGCAACTGTGGGAGTGAGAGGGAGGGGAGGGATGAGAGGACCGAGAATGGGATAGTCATGTGGATTGCATTGCTCAATTCCCGCTCATTTCCCTCCTCTCGAGTCCCGACCACTCCTTCTCTTTCGATAGTAAACAACTCGCGAGTGAAAATAACAAACACACTCACGAGTGGTAAACAACTTGGAAATGTTTTTTTTGTTTTTCTCACTCGCAAGCACCGAGTCACTCGGAATAACAACAGTAGTATTTTGGACTGATCTGGTCTTGGAGAGAAAAGCCCGGTAATCACTAATAGATAAATGCCACAGTAACCTCATGTCGACATCATAAGCCGACGATAATTTCACTATTCTGCCCAACGGATTGATTGTCGGATTGAACTCACATTCACTGATTGGGATGGACTACCGTAATACCTTGACGATTCTCTATCAGTCTGTTGGGCAGAATCGAGGAGTCATCGTCGGCGTCTACTGTCGGCCTGAGCTCATTGTAGCCGCTAGCCATTCGTCATTACCGTATCCGGATAGAGTACAGTAATCCAATAATATCGTAACTTCATCTACAGTACCACGTCACGTACCTGGCAGTGGGAAGGCGCCGTCCTCATTGCTGATTCTCGCTCATCCGACCGACTGAGAAGGGGGAGAGTGTAGGAAATGAGAGGAGAACGAGAGGGACTCGAGAGAGTTGATTTGACTACATTTGATTAGACTAGACAAGAACGAATTGAAATGAGTTCAAATGTGAACACGATGGCTTTCAGCGGTTAACTCTGATTGAACGGCGAAATCATTGTTTCTCTGCTTACATATGAATGCAGTGACTAACCTGCTAGTTATCCTTCTTACTATCTTTGTTGATGGTCGGTCTCCTTCGCTTACGATACCTGAAAATTTGATACTTTGGACTTCGTTATCATTTTTATACCAAGTATTCTAGTAAAAGCGATTCACGAAAAGAGAAGAAAAACAAGAAAACATCACCGAATCGTCGTTGACGGAAGAGAGATGGGGCAGAGTAGTCGCAAGGTGTGGGGGTGCCTGACAATGGTTCCACAAGCCACGACACTGTCACTTGTAACTCAAATACCGCCGGAAAATGCCAAACCTGATAAGCAGCGAAGATGGCCGAGTCGCACGTGTGGGGAGAATGAGCCAAGCCTCGAAAAAGTAATAAATAAATATAAATAGGAACTAGAGCATTGATTTGTCCTGTTCCTCTATCAGGAGTTGGCTGATTTATATTCTCTATCCTCAATCAGTTTATTAATATTATGCTAACTAGTTACCGCGCATCAGTGCTAATACCTAAGAGAGTACGAAGAAGTATTATCCTTCTTTGAATGAAAACAAACGGCTACGGACGATTGATCTACCACCGACCGAACACAATTCATTCTTCTCAGACGGGATAATTTTATTAAATCCCGGTAATTAAACCTTTACAGTAATGGGAGAAGGAGTACTCCTATCTTTTGCAACTCAAACAACACAGAACCTTGCAGTTTCGCAGGCTCGAATGAAGTAATAGTAAACTTCGCTGATTTTAGGTGTCTAACCTGGTTCCTCCCACTCCATCATGTTCCATTTTCTCCCACGTCCTTGCCAGAGCGAGTACAGAGCTGAAACGACTAAAACACACCAAGCACCACTCTTTTATTGGGAGAAAATAAAGAGAAAGTGAAACCTTGGAGGAAAACCTCCATTCCTCGTCCAAAACAGCTTCCCTCCTTCGTCGATTGTTGTCCGCCAGTGTCGGCTGGTTGTCTGGAACATCACAATCACAACAAATAATAGAACATAACGTTAAAACAGCGAGGGGAGAGTAAAACACGCAGGGAATTTGAAAATAATGACGCCATTCAAACGGCTCGCTTACTCGCTGGCTCTAAAACCCGGCTGCCTTTTCAAATATTACGGCTCTCGTTTTTCTCCATTTTAAAGGAATATTTCACCGTGACATGTCCGATCGATTCCGGCAAATCGGGGCGGACAAAAAATAAGAGAAAAAAATTAGAATTGTTCAGTTTGCCACTAGCGACTTTCAAAAATGAACAAAAATGAACAAAACTGTTCACTTGTTCGGTTTTGTTTACAAAGTACGATAATTCATGGAAACTTTGTCCTTTCAGCTGCAGTTTAGATATTATTTACGGTATTTATATTTAGTTGTTGCATCTCTTTCAAATGATGTGCGATTAGGCAAAATTGTTTTCCAACTATTTCGGTTATTCATTTATTATCACTGCTCACAATAGTGACCACGACTGCTGCAGACTCTGCATTTATATTTACTAATTGAGGTGGCTGATGTTGAAGCAAAACATGTGTGCCAAAGTCATTTATCTTCTCTTCTGGTGAATTGGGATAGAAATTCGTTTAGCAACAAATTCACATGGACTGGAAAGCAAAAGGGTAACGTTTGCAGCCTCCATGCGGCAAGTGTTCTCTTTCGTTTCAATAATTTTAGTTTCGTTTGAAAGGTTGCGCATCGCATTGTTTTGCTGTCTTATATCTACTGTGAATGAAGCACGTTAATAACATCCGATGCAGATTACAGAAAAACTCTATACACACATGGGAAGTGGTAAATAAGATGAGGCGAGTGAGAGAAATGAGTTGAGTTTCACTTCTGTCCGTCGATTTGGCGCGGCGAATGAGACGGAATGAAACTCCCCCGTCATCAGAGAGTCGAAATGGAGTCGTTTTCTGTTTCGTTTTTTGATCATAACTTGCTTCGGATTTCGATTTGTGCGAGTTAACACTTCAGGCTTCTTACTCTACCGTATATCTCAGTGCTGAAAAAGTGGCTTCTCCTGCAAATAGTTTTCCGAAAAGTTACGGTACCCAAAACCGTAAATTTTTTAAATTTAAAAAAATTCGAAAACGCTACTGGTTAGTAAATGGAAAATGAACCTCACTCTCTTTTTGAAGTTTTTGTTTTCCATGAGCGGTTTTCGAGTTTTATTTGGAAAAGTAAAAAAAACTGCGTGATCTTTGCACTCTCATGCCTAATGAAACTTGCATTTGCATGCCAAGAGATGTGGTCCATGTTAATAAGCACCTCGAACTGTCTTAGAAACCTCATACCATAATTTTTACCCTGTACGGGCATTGTTCGACTCTAACGCAAACGGCCTCTTATGCATAAAAATAACTCTATGATTATCCCTCAGATCGAAACTCTTCTTCGGCGCCCGTCTCTCCCTCTGGGCAATCGTCTTCGATTCGCTCATCCATCTCATACCAGTCCACGCTCTCTTCGCGTCCCCCTTCGCGATGATTAGTGGGCTGAATGGATACGATAGTAAGTCCGTCAGATAGAGATCAAAGATCAAGTTTCGGAGATCAGAGATCAAGCATAAAGCAATCAAGACTTTGCTTTGCTGACAATCAGAAAGCTGCAAAGATCACAGATCAAACTTGGAGATCAGTAATCAAACTTTAGAGATCAATGACCAACAGCCTAGATTAGAGATCAAAGATCAATCTTGAGTGTCCTCGCTCGCGTACGTCGTCGGGCAGTACTTCCACCTCATGTACGTCGTCATCTTCGGGGTGCCGTCACTATTCGCATGGATCGATGGTGAATTTACATTTATTTCACTAGAATAATATAATTTTTATAATCTTCTCTTCAAACACGAGTGAAAATTCACAGTTGACATCCTTTTCGATTAGTTGCCGAAAATCTCTTTCTCACATCAAACAAACTATTTTAGAATAATCGACGACGAAAGAAAGCTGTTGAAATTGGAGTTCGGATGATTATCAGTTCACGATTTTCCGTAAAGGAAAGTGAAACCGCGAATGTGCTTTTCGAAGATACAATTTCAAAATCGCTTTTGAATGTTAGGTTTCGATTGAGTTTCACGGATACTCGAAATTGCCATCAGTCTGCTAAATTCGATGTGAGGATCGTTGTGCTGGATCAAAAAATATGTCAATTAACTAAGTGGATCACCGGCAGGTCTCCGCCCTTCCCCGTCCCCCATCTGCATCTCTCGCGTCTCTCGATACTCGAGAATGTGGAGACACTTCGACGCCGGGCTGCACTTGTTCCTCAAGGTAGTTTAGAAAGATTACAATGGTTCAGTCTAAATCCAGTCCAAGCTAATATCCCTGCGCCATATTTTGTTGTCATCATCAAAGTTGCCGAATTGAATAATGTTCTTTCCATTCTGCACAGTCTCTCTTCGATCTGACCGACAAAACAGTGTCCGGAAAGAAGAAAATCATAATTGAGATGGCATCATCCCTACGCAATTCCAGAATTTGTCCGACCCCTCGCCCTCATCTCAGCCTTTCTCGTCGTTGTGACTTGGCACGGCACACAGAGACACTACGTCTGTTATGTAAGTTTATCGTTCGATCAAGAATCGGTGTTTTATCTCGATTTAATGTATAGTTTTATACACTGCCGTTCCATCGTCCATCCCAGAAAACTGTTTCTTCAACTTCAAATGTGAATGAAACACATTAAAATAATCGACATATGACAACTAAAGTGGTGGTAGAAACAAGTTAAAATTTCGCTCTTCAGGTGACACTATCCGCTTTCGAGTTGGTCATCGAATGAGTTGGAGTGTTACTGTGGGACACGAACAGGTTAGAGCCATTCCAACTCATTCCAAGTAGGAACCATTCCAAAAGCTAATAGCAAATCACGTTGAAAATTTCGTCTCGGCTGACCCCCCTTCAAAATGGAAGGAAAAGTACGAAGATTAATTGCGCTAAGCATGCTCATGACGGTAAGAATTAGTGACCACAAATCGGAACTTATCTCTCCTCATTTCACGTGCTCCCTCGTTTCTCTGACCGGCGAGAGAGTCTGAGGAGAGTAGTTTCCGATTTGTCATCACTAGTAAGAACGACCCTTCAGATACAGTAAGCAAATTACTCTCAATTCAGGTCATTCCCGGCATTCTTTTCTTCGGAGTCTTCTTCTTCCTGGGAAATGAGGGAGTCGGAGAGACCATTTCCGTCAAGGTACGCCAGGGCAGAAATATCCCAGAATCTGTTGTGTTTCATTCTTCATTCTTAGGTGGTGTTAAATTTCTCGAGATCGATCTTTGATTTGAATTCCCGCAATTTCATATCTCCGTTCCCTGTTGAGCTACTGACTTGAAAATCATTTTTACGCATTCTTGGGGTATGAAAACCTTATAAACTGATTTTCAAGTCAGTAGCTCTACAGGGAACGGATATATGAAATTGCGGGAATTCAAATCATAGATCGATCAAGAGAAATTTAACATCGCATTAGGCCTGAGACCGGCGTATCAATCAGTGTTGTTTGGACGGTTTTGAAGGAAAAAAACAAAAACAAAAATTCGTGATATGCTCGGTGTCCCTTCCGAAATCCGATTTCAATTCCCACTGTATTGCATCATTCCAGGTGCTCCTCAACGGTATCGTCGGGCTTCTGAAGGCGGACGTCGCTGTTGTCGATGAGTACGAACTTGAAACGATAAAGATGATCATTCTTCCATCTGAGTACAGTATTTGCTGCAAAAAAAGGGATTGAATACATTCCAAATCTTTCATCAAGTGCTATTTGCACCTCGAGATTCAGTAAAACCATGTTTATTATGACCACTAATCGATACAACACTTCTCTCTCTATTTCACTATTTCACAGGTTAGTATCATACAAGTGCGTGATCTACTGTCGGATGGGTGACAATAGTGCAAACGACATTTGCGCAACTCGACATAATTCGATTTCTAGACACCCTAGGATCCTAGCAAAGGTTTTGGTTTTGGTTTTCCTTTTCCACAATTTTGGTTTTCCTTCCCGTTTGATAAAAACAGCAACATTGACTAATTGCAAATATCCCAAGTGATTACGATGTTTCAATGCTACTGATTGCCCAGTGAACAGATGTAGTGTGTGAAATGACAAGATGATGCAAGTCCAAAGATCAATTATGAAACACTAAGATCCCTATGCCATCATCCCTACGTAATCTCACTCACTTCGCCTGTGCGTCGGGCGACGTCGACACGACGTAGCGGCGACGCGGAGACGCGGCGTCGTCCGCGATCGGCACGCCGAGTCGCGGCGAGTCGGCAGGCAGCGCGTCCGTGTCGCGCGCCGGCGGCGTCACCGCGGAGGGAGGCGCCTGGGATCAAAGATCTAAGATCAAGGATCAACGATCAAATAAATCAAAGATCAAAGATCAAGCTCACCTTTCTGTTCGGGTTTTGTACAGCAGCCAAATGGCGACGAATGCGGCCACCTGGAAGGCATTGCATTTTCATGATACAATGATGATCAAGTAAGGGAAGGTAGTGTAGGTACGCTAGCTCTATGAAAGATGACGTCATCACTAGACAATCACTCAATTACGAAATTGCTCAAACGCTGTTGATTATCGATAATGCAATATCACATTGTGCTTTCTAATCTACTACAGCTCTCTCTCTATTCGACGCTCTATCTCGCTGATCAGATAAACGACAGAGCGAGCGAGTAGCGTACATAATTCGGGTAGTGATGACGCAATCGCCTATAGTGTTACATGATCGGCTCTCTCAATTCTGCACACTATCTCACATGTTCGAAAAAAGGACATGCGCGGAAAAGAGAGAGAGCAGAGATCCGAAATGGAGTATTGATGACGCAATTCCACTTACCCCGGCCGCCGCAGCCACCCAGGTGATAGTGTAGAGCACGTTGCGATTCTGCTTCTCCTTGTTCGCCTGGAATTACGCAGTGATGATGCAATGATCGATTTAGAGATTACGGTATCAAGAGTAGTAGTCTAGGATTTCGGTTTTATTTCAGTTTAAATCTCGATTTCTATTTTCTATTCTATTGAGTTTCAGCGTCTATTCATCAATCCCTCAGAAAATCCTGCGTCAATTGCACTTGCTTCCGCATTCAAAACAAACCAAAACTACTAATGATGAGAGACCTGCCCAAAGAGCAGACTAAAAAAAAACTACAGTATCCCTGATTGCCCAGAGGACATTCATGATCGCCTTAGTGTGATGCAATGTCCTGATGAAATCATCAGGGATCAAAGGTCAACGTTCCTCACCTCGACATCGATCACTTCGTGCGTCACCTCCGAGATGTCGTAGTGCTCGGCCCTGAAATGGATTGATTACGGTAGGTGAATCAGTCCAAGATTACGTCATCTCGAAGCAATATCTAGATGACATCGTGCCAATCTCGTATTTCAATGTTCTATATTGATTTTCAGTGGGAAGGTCCAAGATAACTGCGAAAACCGATTTCTCTAGCTATTCAATCAATCAATCAATCATTTATTCAAGCGTCAGGGTCAAGGCCTGTTGAATGATGCATGTTCGCCAGGCATCGGGGTATCTTCGGCACGTGTTTGCCCAATTCATTCCCACTCGGTTTGTAATTTCGTCGCGCCATCTCGTTTTAGGCCTTCCAATGGGTCTCTCCTTGTTCCAGGGGGTCCAGTTCACAATCTTCTCAGTCCATCTATTGTCATTCATTAGAGCAACTCGTTTTGCACAACTCCATTTAAGTTGCATAGCTCTTACTCGTACGTCTTGGAGAGGGACTTTGTTTGCAAGCCGCTCATTCGTCTTTCTATCCATTCTACATACACTTGCTAATTTTCTCATCATTGCTCTCTGAGTCACAATCAATCGTTGTCTGAGTTTCTTTGTTGTACTCCAAAGTTCGCATCCGTAAAGCAGTACTGGCTCGATACACATTCTATAGACTCTTGTTTTTAGTGACATCTCTACTGTTCGATTAGTGAGAAATTCGTGAAACCTGTTGAATGCTCGCCATGAACTCCCGATTCTTCTGTTCAGTTCAAGCGCTAGATTTTGATCGAAAGATAGTCGGACGCCAAGATAAATGAAGTTGTCTACATAGGTCAGATGTTCTCGTTCCACTTGTAGAGGTACTTGTCTTCGATTGGTCATGGCGACCGTTTTCTTTCGATTGAGCGTTAGACCAACTTTTTTGCTTGCTTCCATCAATTCCTTCAACATTCGCGTAATTTCAGTTGGACTATGTGATATAAGGACTACATCATCTGCATATCTTAGATGGTTCAGCTTTTCTCCATTTATGCGTATTCCGTATTCGTCCCACTTCATTTCGCGAAAGACCTCTTCTATCACAGAATTAAACAGGTGAGGGGAAATAGGGTCTCCTTGGCGCACGCCTCTTCCTACTTCGATGGGTACCTTGTCTATTCCCACTCGTACGAATACTTTTGCACGGTTATACACATCTCTCATCGTGTTTACAATCTTCGAGTGAACGCCTTGATTGTACAGTGAACTCCACACTGCGCTGAATTCCACTGAATCAAAGGCCTTGGCAAAATCAATGAAGACGAAGTATAATGGGAAATCGTATTCCGTAGATCGACTTATCAGCTCACACAGAGTGAAGGAATGGTCGGTTGTAGTGTAATCCTTTCGGAAGCCTGCTTGTTCGCGAGGTTGGTTTTCGGATAATGTTCTTTCTATTCTGGAGTTCATAGTCGATGTGAATGTTTTATAAACCAGATTCAAGAGAGCAATTGGTCGATAGTTTCCGATGTCGAGTTGACTGCCCTTCTTGTAAATTAGCGATATGATCGAGTTTGGAAGTTCATCAGGAACGGTCTCTTCGTTGATCCATTTATTGAATAGAGCACATAGTGGTTTGATTAGGACATCGCTACCGCACTTGAGCATCTCCGCTGTTATCTTGTCAGGACCGGGTGACTTTCCGTTCTTTAATCTCCAGATCGCTTTTTTCACTTCGCAGGGTAGTATTGGTAGCAAAGGCTCGAGTGTCTTATAGTGTATTCTTCGCGGTCTCCTGGTTCTTTCAAACAGCGTATCATAGAATGTTTTCACAACGGCATTCAGCTCTAACTTCGTACTTGCTATACTCCCATCCATTTTCTCCAGTTGATACAGCTTTGTATGGCCTATTTGTGAGGCTTGGAGTGCCTTTTTCGTACTATAACCGTATTGTACCGCACGTTTAACAGTTTCGAGATGCCTTTTTCGAATGTCTTCTTGGATGGAGTAACGTAAAGCTTTGCTTGTTAGTGAGAATTCAATTCGATTGAAGGGCGTAGGTGTGTTATCTCTTAGTCGTCGCCGTTCTTTGTATAACTGTTTCGTTCGGTCAGAGAATCTTTCTCGAGTTGCAATTGGGACCATCGAATCAACAGCTATTTTTGTCATTGTCGAAGCTATTGTTTCATATTTCCTCCCTTCAACAGCTGTTATCTTGTTGATCTCATCCGTAAATTTCTCGTGATTGAGTTGTACACGTAGTATTGGTTTGTGGTATCGGTTTTTCACGTTTGATGTTATTTGAACTTTTGCAATGATCAGTCTGTGGTCGGTGGTAAAGTCGAAGCTGCCTACTACTGATACATCGTTCACTATAGATCTCTCTTCACTCATGATATAATCGATTGTATTCAACGTTTTCATGTTCGGGCTTTCCCAGGTCCATTTCCGTGAATCTCTTTTGCAAAAGCGAGTGTTGTGAACTACGAGCTTTGTTTGCATGCAAAAATCGACAAGGGTTTGCCCTCGTTCGTTTCTCTTTCCATGTCCGTTTCTTCCTATGAACACTTCTTCAATGGACTGCCGTGAACCCACTTTCGCATTGAAGTCTCCGAGTACCATTACATGACCCTTTCCACCCCCCGGTAGGCGTACTCGACGGGCAGAAGTGGTTAGTAGGTTGCTCAAATCATCCAGAAACTTTTCGTAGTTTGGGTCAGGGTGTGCCGAGGTAGGCGCGTAGGCATTTATCACGCACAATCCTAGTTGAGGGATCTCGAGATAGGAAAGGCGGTCATTGACCGAGTGGAAGGCGCAGCCCATTGACGGGCAATCAGAAAACCGGTACCATTTGCTGATCGGGTACCATAACTCACTAGCAGATGTTGAGATTTGGCTAGGGTTCGAGACGTGCGACCGATTCGTCTCGTTTCCTGAAGCCTGATGATGTCAAACGGGCATTTACTCACGGCCTCCTCGATCTCAGCTACTCTGTCGTCCTTCTTGAGGGTGCGCACGTTGAGAGTACCGATGCGGAGGATGGTGTTGGCGGGCATCCAACGGACAGATACCCCGACGGTTGTCCAAGTCGACGTCGGGGGGTTCTCCCCCGCGCCTCCAGGAGAGAGGAGAATGGAGACCGACCTCTTTCCAAATAAACAACAGCTATGCTAGCATATCGTTTCGCTGATGTCCTCAAGCCCTTCGGTACTGTCTGCATTTGAGACCGACACCCTGCACATTTGTGAGTAAAAAAAATCATAGAAAAGGCAACTAGTAGTTAGGGTTGGTTAAACGATTACGTCTTTGCAAAGTCTTTGCGATTGCGCAAACGAATTGCGACTTTGCGATTCCCCCCCCCCCCCCCCTCCACTGATCAGACACTGCTCAGTCGCCAATAAGAGTCACGCATTTAGCGTAATTGGAATGGTCGAATTGTCAACCCATTCAGCTCTATGAGGTACTGTACTATCGATTCCTAAGATGACACTCTAGAAAAGATTGACAAGATCGAACTGTATGGTATGAGGTGTCGATCGACTAATACTCCTCAATTACCGAATGACAGTATCTACAGTGTCTTTTATTTCTTAGTGATAACGCACTAAACCGCTGCTTCAGGAGTTCACCGAGAAAGTGGACCGACCGCAGAAGAGCGATAAGAAGCAGGATTTTGACCTGAAGTGAGCTCAAAAAGCGAACTACATTCCAAATTATTTTGATTATACCGCTTCTATCTTTCCCATAAATTTGTATGTGTATCTCATTCCATTCAAGGAATGAATGAAACTCAACTAAACTTCGCCTCATCGGCTAGTGGAGGAGCGCCAAAACCCGGTACGAATCCCACAGACGGACATATCGCATCTCATGATACTTTCTTGTGAAATTATTTCATGTTCGGGTGCATGAATGCGTAGCTCAATGAGTTTTCTTTAAACCGCTGAAGGAGTATCAGAATGAATGAATTTGAATGAGTTTCACAGAATATTGAAATTTTCTTAATGAAATCGTTTTCGATATGAGAGTGGTGAAAACTAGGGCAAAGACAAAAATATATAATAAAAAAGAGATTCAATGATTATCTCTCAGATCGAATCTCTTCTTCTCTGCTCGTCTCTCCCTCTGGGCTATCTTCTTCGAATCGCTCTGTCATGTCCCCATCTCTAGTAGCAGCATTCCCCTCTATCCTACTTCCTCCTTTTCCTTCCCCAGACTCCGCCCTCGGAGTCTGGAGTCGAGTCTTCTCCTCTCTTCGGAGATGTGACCTCTCCCTCCCCTCCTTTCCTAGTAGTCCCTCCGAGACCCCCAGACACTGTCGATAAAGGATAACCAAGACACCAGGGGAAAGGCACACAAGTAAGGTACAGAGGATACTCGGTGCGGTAGTCGAGCCGCGGGACCGGCCCGCTACCGTATCCGACAGCTCATCATCCATCTCATACCAGTCCACGCTCTCTTCGCGTCCCCCTTCACGATGATTAGTGGACTGAATGGATATGAAAGTGAGTCAAGATCAAGGTCGAGCTTAGGAGATCAAAGATCAAAGATCAATCTTGAGTGTCCTCGCTAGCGTACGTCGTCGGGCAGTACCTCAAGTAGTTTAATAAGTTAATATATATATTTTTTAAAGCTTCTCTTCATTCATTCATTCATTCATTCATTATTTATTCCGTCAGAGGGGAATATTTACATAGAATATCTGTGATGTGTTGCGTAGAACGGAGGTCCGTCGATCGTGTCGAATCGGGTGGGGTCGCAGCAAGGGTATGGGGGAAGGGGGGAGGGGATGGGAAGGGGGCAACCGATTAGAGATCAAGAGGTAAACCAATTATGGATAACTGACATGGGGAAAAATGAAGGAGGTTGAGAAGTGATAAAAATACGAAATGAGTCATGGGAGAGAGCTACAGTTTCGGGTAACAGGGAATTCCATATTGAAATGGATCGAGAAGTGACAGTGGAATGGGAATTATGAGGGAAGAAAGGTAAAGATATTCTGAAGTGATGCGCATTGCGAATAGAACGAACTAGTGGAGCATGAATAAGGAGAGATGAGACATCGAGTAAATATCGCTTATGCATAATTGAATGGAGAAATACAATATCGGAAATAATTCTACGTTGTTCAAGCGATGAAAGGTTCAGATTAAGCATACGCTCGGTGTAAGAAACATGAGGGATGGCACAACGGTGGTATAATCTACGCGTGAAATCTCGTTGAACTTTCTCTAGGTCTTTAGTTAATTCGACAGAATGAATAGGATTCCAGATAATAGCACAGTACTCGAGGTTGGGAAGAATGAAGGTGGTGAATGCTTTACAGTACAAGGATGGGGACGCGCTTTGGAAGGTCTTAAACATCAAATTCATTATAGAACGTGATTTCGAAACTACTTTAGAAATGTGATAGGAGAAAGAAAGAGAGGGAGAGAAGTGAACTCCTAGATCCTTAACAATAACTTTCTCTACATTCTTAACTTTGACAGTGGGTTCCTTTAAAATGACATTATTGATATGAAATAATCTGCGAGGGTTATGTGTGCCGTAGTGAACAATGTGACACTTGGTCTCAGAGATTCCTAGATTCCATTGGGAAGCATAATTAGAGACAACATCGAGGGCAGACTGTAAATCATTAGAAAACCTAGGTGCTTCAGCGAATAACTTTAAGTCGTCAGCGTAAATAGAGTAGTGGATAGTCTGGGGGAAATCAGAGGCGATATCGTTAATAAAGAGAATGAAAAGCAGCGGACCTAAACACGATCCCTGGGGAATACCTGATCGAACAAGTGTTGGAGGGGAAAAAGAGGACTCAATAAAGACAGACTGGGTGCGATTAGAAAGGTATGAGTGAAACCAAGAAATGAGATGGTTTGAAATTCCTAACTGAGATAGTTTAAACAATAAAAGTCTATGGTCGATACTATCAAAAGCTTTTTTAAAGTCGATATATACAGTGTCGAACGAACTGGTCTTTGAAATTCTCAGATAATGAGAGAAAGTCTCAGCAAGATTAGTAGAGGTAGATCTAGAGTTACGAAAGCCAGTTTGGCGGGGGTCAAAAAGTTCATGGTTCTCTAGGAATGAGGTAATCTTCTCTATTAGAAGCTTCTCAAAAAGTTTACATACAGAAGAAGTGAGGGAAATTGGACGGAAATCTACAACAGAGTTGCTAGTTTTCTTCGGAATGGGTTTTACTAAAGCTTGTTTCCACAGAGAGGGAACTTCACAAGTAATGAGGGACTTGTTGAAGATAATCAAAAGAGGAGAAATGAGTGAAAATTTACAATTAGTGAGGACAATACTGGGAATGTTGTCAGGGGTAAGGTTTATTTTGGGCGCAAGACTACGAAATGCACAAAGAATATCTATTTCTGATACAAATGGGAGGTCAAAAGTGAGAGAAGGGGTTGGAAGTGGGAGAGGGGAGTGTTGGGGGTACGTGAAAACAGAGGAGAAAAACTCTGAGAACGCAATGCATTTCTCGTCATTAGATAAAATGGTGCTTCCTTTTGAGTCTACGATAGCTGAAGGGGTTGATTTAGGGGCCTTTAGCTTCCCAGAACAAAATTTGTAAAACGCGCTAGAGTTGGAGGTGGTGACAATGCGATTCTCAAGATAACAATGGAAACTATTCAAAGCAGATTTAAAGCGCTTTGACATGGTGTGACAAGCTACACTGTTGGGGGCAATTCTTGACAGATTCCTATATTTACCATACAAAATTCTAACTTTACGAGGATATCTATTGAACTCGGAAGGTCGGGAAAGGGGAATGAACGTATCTAGAAGGCTGTTAATGCAATTAGTGAAATAAATGTAGGCGTCATTGGCACATAAATCACGGAGAGCAAGTGTCCAGTCATGATTGTAAATAAGGTTATTGATGGACTTCCAATCAGCTAAACGATAAACTCGGGAGGGAATGCGCTTACGGGGAGGAGGGGATGGGATGCAGAGATCAAAAGTAACACTTAAATGGTCACTAAGAGGGGGAGCAGAGGTCACATTATGTATGATGCTACTGTTGCAAAAGATTAGATCAAGGAAGTTTGTAAGACGGGTAGGGAAATTTACATATTGCGAGAAATGATTATCGGAAACAAAATCTAATAGATCATTCTGTGATGGGGAGCTGAGAGTAAGCCAATTTATGTGGGGAAGATTAAAATCGCCTAGAAGAATGAACGGAAAGTCGTTGGAAACAAGAGGGGAAAGGTAATTCACAAAAGAAGTGAGGGAAAGTGCAGGGGCGGAAGGGGATCGATAAGCAGTGAAAATTCTGACTCTGCGGAAGGGGAGAGAGGGGGAGAAGGTCATATGCAAATCGACTGTAATGCACTCTAAGAGAGGGGATGAAAAAGAAGAGACAAGAACGGGAGAGAGAGAGTTATGGACTATCAATGCTACGCCGCCGCCTCTACCGTAATCATCTGAGAGGGCGCGATCGTTACGAAAAGCAAAATACTCGGGGAACGTGCCTAACAATAGTGCATCGCTGTCGCTAGAGTCTAACCAGGTCTCGCAAAGGGCAATCACGGGGTAGTCAAATGAGGAAAGAAGAAAGGAGAGATGAGAGGTCTTGCATCTAATCGATCGGCAATTTGCATAGAACACTGTGAGATTAGGGAGGTTTCTAGGTGGTTGCAAGTTACAAGAACGGTTACGTAAGGATGACGAAATAGATGAGAGGGGGGGAGATATCGAAACAGGAGGGAGAATGGACAGGGACAAGAGAGAGGAAACGGGGGTACCCTTGCTGCTCCTGTCCTACTGGCGTCGTGTCCGCATGTTGACGAGTGCTCGTGCGGGCGGTTTTGAGGGCATCAGAGGAGGAGGCGAGACCTGGAGAGGAAATATCGGCAGCGGGGTTGTGGGATCGGGAGGCGCGAGGGGAGCCGTAGTGAGGAGGGAGGGGACGGGAGGTACGGTAGGAGATGAGAGAGTAGTCGCGTACTCCCCACACGATCTGATTGGCCTCGAGGTTCCTCTTAACCGCCTCCTTCCTTGCATCTCTTTCTAACTGAAGCTGGGTCGGGGTGAGGTCCTGGCGCACGAATGAGGAAGGGGCGACGAGAGGGGGAGGTCGACCTGGCTTAGATCGAATGCCACTGAGGAAGCTATCACGAAGTGCCTTTGACTCGAACTTGATCTTGAGGGGTCGAGAGCCAGGGGGTCGATCAGCCGGGTGACGAGTGAACGACATCTTTCATTCACTCAATGACTTCTTGACGTCCTCTGATCCACAGTAGGCAACGAGATCCTCTACCAACTTCTCGTCTCTCTTCAGTCCCTCAGTTCGATCCTCGCACTCTACAGTTCCGATAACCACCGCACGAGACTCCTTCTCAACGTAGTCAGCCTTGTCAGAGGCTGCCTTCGTGCAGGCGTTGTACACCTCTCTAGACACTTGACGGGTCATCTCAGTAAGAGTATCGAGAGAAGGGAGAGAAGGGGAGAGGATGGAGGGAGTGGGAGGGACTGTGGAAAGGTTCACGACGATTGCGAGAACACGAGACATCATCACAGCGAGATCATCTACTTTCTTCGTGAGGAGATCGACCGATTCTTGACTAGCGGGTCGAGAGACACGGGCAGCGGCGGGGAGCGGAGGCTTGTTGGGGGTGCCAGTACTCATTGCGCGCTGGGGTGAAGCTTCCAGAAATAGCGTACCTGGTCAGGTGGGATTCGACCACCTATCGTCGGCTTCCCACTTTGCCGACTAGCGCGGACCAGGTAGATCAGAGTCGCCGAGGGAGTGAAGGCGAGGCGAGGCGAGGCGAGGGAGAGGGAGTGGATTTCACTAATCCAGGACGATATTGGGAACCGACCGCTCAGCGCGGGGAAAAGGATTTGATATCTGATATATAGGATATGATTTGATCTCTTCAAATGATCATTTTAGTGGGCGGATTTGAATAAGTTTCACACACGAGTGAAAATTCACAGTTGATATTGTTTTCGATTAGCTGTCAAAATCTCTTTTTCACATCAAACAAACTATTTGAGAACGATCGACAATGAAAGAAAGCTGTTGAAATTGGAGTTCGGATGATTATCAGTTCACGATTTTCCGTAAAGGAAAGTGAAACCGCGAATGTGCTTTTCGAAGATACAATTTCAAAATCGCTTTTGAATGTTAGGTTTCGAATGAGTTTTACGGATAATTGAAATTGCTATTAGTCTGCTAAATTCGCTATGATGTTCGTTGCAGGATCAAAAAATAAACCAAATAACTAAGTGTCTCCGCCCTCCTCCCCCTCCCATCTGCATTTCTCGCGTCTCTCGACACTCGCCAATGTGGAGATACTTCGACGCCGGGCTGTACTCGTTCCTCAAGGTAGTTTGGACTGATTGTTTTGATCCAGTCTAAATCCAGTCCAAACGAAATTGTCTACTCGTTCCTCAAGGTTGATTGGAATGATTGCATTTATACAGTCTAAATCCAGTCCAAAATAAATCAATTCAGAACCAAGTCTACGTGCCACTGCTGACTCATCCGCGCCTGTCATCGGGTGAGTATCTGAACTTTATGATGATGACGTCATCACTACGCAATAATTTGAAAGATCTTTTTTTTTAATGAAATGGAAGCAACCCAGTACATTATTTTGATGCCGTTATCGTATCTCATTTTCAGATTTCATCAAAACACTGATCGAATGCATGAAGTAGAAGAGAATAGCTACAAATTTATTCACGCCTAACTCGATCGTCGAAATTGCGCAGAATCTGTTGTGTTTCACTCTCTATTGATTGATCGGAGACCGGCGCATCAATCAGTGCTGGTATCACATTCGTGAGAAAAAAATAATGAAAAAGATGAAACTTCATCAGTCGAATTCCAGATTCTCAATGTCTGCATTTCTCTCTGTCGCAACTCCGACCGTTCCTTCACTACCGAGTGGCTGCTCTCGATTCTCCACTAAATGACCTACCTACCGTACTCGATGACGCTGATCGTACTGTATGATCGTACTGTATACTGTACGTACTATATCGATCGACTAGTGGCCCTTGTAATTCGCCATTGCCTAATCACGTTACGTTCTGACAATCGAGATTAGGATTGTCTAGTTTTGACACAAGTAAGCCTCGTTTCAGGAGTTCACAGAGCAGATTGAAAGGCGAATGAACAGCGATGAGAAGCAGGAGTTTGACCTGAATTGAGTTCGAAAGTTGAAATGTTTTTAAAAAATTTTCCTATTTATCCTATCGTTCGCCACCACCTCATCAATTTGTAAGCGTCTCTCATTCCATTTGAGGAATGAATGAAACTCAACTAAAATTCGCCTCATTTATTTCTTCGGACTAGTGGATTGGCGCCAAATCCGCTACGAATCCCATAGACGTGCATTTCACGATACTTTCTTGTGAAATTCACGCATGACCGAGTGAATGAATGTGTTGCTTAATGATTTTCTTCTAAAGCTCCGACGAGCATCAGAATGAATGGATTTGAATGAGTTTCACAGACGGTTGAAATTCTCTTGATAAAATCGTTTTCAATATCACGTTGCTGCCGGGTAAAACCAAAAATATTTATAAAAGGACTCAACGAATATCTCTCAGATCGAATCTTTTCTTCGGCGCTCGTCTCTCCCTCTGGGCTATCTTCTTCGAATCGCTCATCCATGTCATACCAGTCCACGATCTCTTCGCGTCCCCCTTCACGATGATTTGTGGGCTGAATGGATATGCGAGTAAGTCAGAGATCAAGATCGAGAGTCTGAAATCAAAGATCAAAGATCAAAGATCAAAAGATCCATATTGAGTGTCCTTTCTCGCGTACGTCGTCGGGCAGTACTTCCACCTCAAGTACGTCGTCATCTTCGGGGTGCCGTCGCTATTCGCGAGGATCGACGGTGAATTTATTTTAGTTTTAATAAACTAATATAATTTTAAAAGCTTCTCTTCCGATAATCATTGGAGTGGGCGGATTTGAATGAGTTTCACAGACGAGTGAAAATTTACTGATGAAATCGTTTTCGATTCATGGTCGGAACCATTTTTTTTTAGAAACAAATCGATTATTTGAGAATAATAAATTATGAACAAATACTGTTGAAATTGGGTGTCGGAAGTGTCTCATTCTCACGTATAATTGTAAAGGAAAGGTGAATGAGTGCTAATTTATTTCCTCGTTCACTTCTGAAAGCTAGGTTTCAAATGAGTTTCACGAGCAATTGAAATTTCCATGAGTAAGTTCGATTCAATATATTGAACACATCCGTTAAAAAAATCAACAATCAAACACAAAATCGCCTGCATTCGTAATTCCGTTTTCATTTTCCTCTCTCCGTTCTGCACAAGCTCTTGCCCGTTAGAAAGACGAGAGAGTGTGCGGAATGGAGAGATCGGTCAGAGAAGACGAGAGAGTGTGCCGAATAATGAGAGCAGAGAACCGAAAAGTCATACTAAACAAAAATTTCCCGCACTCCTTATTTCATGCTTCCTCGTCTCTCTGACCACCAAAACGAGGAGTGCGGGAAAATTTTACGCACTCATGATCTCAAACCCGCAGGTCTCAGCCCTCCTCCTCCTCCAATCTGCATCTCTCGCGTCTCTCGATACTCGCGAATGTGGAGACAGGCCGCTGGATTGTACTCGCTCCTCAAGGTAGATTGGAATGATTGCATTGATTCAGTCTAAATCCATTCCAAAATTAATTAATCCATTTAAAATTCAGAATCAAGTCTACGTTCCGCTGCTCACGCATCCCCGACTATCCTCAAGTGAGATTCACAAGAAAATGATGGCTTCATTACTTACTAGCACCTCACTTGCAAGATGACGTCTTCTTAAGGAAATTCCCGAATGGGGTTATCCTTGCACATTACGTCATCGTCAAATTCGATTTCATGATTCGGCCGTCCGCTTTCATCTCCGCTTTCCTCGTTGTTGTGGCTTGGCATGGGACGCAGAGGCACTACGTCTGTTGGGTAAGACTAATTCATACATTATTGGGCAGGGTTACAAGATAAGAACAAGGTAGCGAGTAGAACGGATATTTTGTCAATAGTATTATGTCCGAAATTAGCTCTCTCTCCATTCTGCACACAGTTGTCGCTCACTCACAAACAATCGAGAAAAGCGTACAGAGAAGAGAGTGCTTCTACTAGATATCTACGGCACTATTTTGTAGTGATATCTATGAAGTTAGGTGATTTTTTTCAAATTATTATTTTTCTACGATTCTCTTCATGAGTCAGATATCCAAGAACACAGGCTATTCATATCTTTAGGAGTGAATGAAACTCATTCGAGTCATTTCCATTCATCAACCAAAGTTGTGCCAATGAAATTTTTATATCGGCATTAAATTCAAATTTTCACTTTCCAGGTGACCTTTTCTGCATTCGAACTGGTCATCGAACGAGTGGGAGTGATGCTGTGGGACACGAACACGTTCCAGGTTTTAACCATTCCAACTCATTCCAAATGAGTGAAAGCTGTTTTCTGTTATCTTTCTCAACTCTTACACCTTTGCAAGTCAGACAGACGAAAGTTTGTGCGAAATGAAAGATGCCACTTCTGCCTCGGAAACCCCTAATGATTGGTGCAAGAAAGAGATTCCAGAAGATTCGAGGGCGGATGGGGGAACTGTGGCTGCGGAGATTGATCGCATTGAGTATGCATTGAGTATGACAGTGATCTCGCCATCGCGTATGCCGTTCACTCCACTATATTTCAGTGAGTTTACCGATATGATTCAGGAAATTCCAACATTGCTTCTGCAAAGAACAATCAAATTTTAAATATGTTTCAAGCTGTTCCTAAAACACAAAGTAAATTGCGAACAACAGTTTTGATGAAATCCGCCGTGTGAAAAAATCAAACATTTCTTATTCAGCCTCCTCACGTCGGTTGATGACCTACATTAGAGGGTGAGCCCGAGCCGCCGATTTGGAAATTCCACACCACGGAACCTATGGCGACTATTATCAATTTACGCTTAGCCCGACGCCGCACTCTAAACGAGACGGGTTTCTCTTTCCCCTCTCCCTTCCCTCCGTCTCCTTCCTGGTAGTAGTTTCTATCCCGTCTCGTGTAGACTCTGGTCTGTCTGCACTAGTAGTATCCAAGTCTCCCCACTGGCTGTATCCAGGCTGCTCAAGTAGTGGAGAGATCTGGATACTACTAGTGGGGGAAAAAGGAGGAAGCCCAGATTACTGTCAGAAAAATCGTCATTTGTGTTTCTGTTGCTTTCTTGCGCCATGAATTCAACAATTCGCATTTTATTCATCATTTTGACACAATTCATTAACAAATAGTCGTAACTAACTGAAAGATCTTAGATCAATTCGCCATTTTAGGGAGTTGACACATTGACAACATAATCGATGATACAAAAAAGATTCTTCGAGAAAAATCTGAACAACATAAATAACGTGATCTACCATAAAGCTAGGGGCCACAAGCCCCGCCCACTTTCCGTCGACACGATTCCCTTCAAAAGCGAGATCGAGGGAGCACAACCTTCATTCGCAACCAAATCGCTCATCCAAAATTTTGATCGGTAGCTATGAGCAACGAGAGCGCCGCGGCCATGAAGTCACCTTCTCCGCGCCCTCTACTCAAGTACTTAGCTTGAATGATGGAATTTAACCCAAGTTCTTGACTTTTTTTGAGAAATTGAGAATTGATTTGACAATCCTAATCATAATCTTCCAGTCCCTCTTGCATTCTCGTTCTCGCCGCCTTCGCAGTGCTGGCCATCACAGCGTCGGCTTACTACCGACGAGAAGTTGTGAGTATTGATGGCCATTCCCGACTCTCCTCGATTCGTGTGCTCCCTCGTTTCTCTGCCTGATGAGATAGCGCGCGAATCTAGGAGAGTCGGTCTAGATTCAATAGCACTAGCGCTGCGTTCTTCGAGATGACAGACAATTCAATATCGAAAAAAGCTTACTGTTATTATTACTTATTTTGATCCACGAAATTCCGCTTAATCGGTTGTGTTTCATTCTTCATTCTTATGTATAAGACCGGCGTATCATTCATTATTGTTTTGATTCTTCTCAGAAAAAAATAACTATAAAGATGAAACTTCACCAGTCAGATTCCAGATTCTCAACGTCTGCATTGCCCTCTGTCTCAACTCCGATCGGCCCTTCACTACCGAGTGGCTGCTATCGATCCTCATGACCTACCTACAGTACTCGATGACGCTGATCGTACTGAGGTATCGATCAACAAGTGATCTCGACATCCCCTGATATGATGACCTCACGTTCTGACAATCGAGATTAGGATTGCCTAGTTTTGACCCAAATAAGCCTCTATTTCAAGAGTTCACCGAGCAGGTTGAACGCAGGCAGAAAAGCGATGAGAAGCAGGAATTTGACCTGAAGTGAGTTGGAAAAGCGAAAAAAATTATAAATATTGATTCACACATTCTTCCTAGCATGATCACTTTCTATGCGCCCCTCATTTCCTATTATGGATGAATGAAACTCACTTCATTTTCGCCTCATTTGATTTTTCGGACTTGTGTAGGATCACACAAACCCGATAAGGACCCCATAGAATCTGGAATCTTTCATGATACTTTCTTGTGAAATAATCTCATGACCGGGTGCGTGAATGTGCAACACAATGAATTTCCTCTAAAGTCAAAGTGAATGGATTTGAATGAATTTCACAGACGATTGAAATTCTCTTGATGAAATTGTTTTTGATTTGAAGCGGGAACCTGGGGCAAAATCAAAAATATTTATAACAAAAAAGGGACTCGACGATTATTTCGCATATCGAATCTCTTCTTCTTCGCTCGTCTCTCCCTCTGGGCTATCTTCTTCGAATCGCTCATCATCCATCTCATACCAGTCCACGCTCTCCTCGCTTCCCCCTTCACGATGATTAGTGGAATGAATGGATACGAAAGTAAGTCAGAGATCAAAGATCGAGCTTAGGAGATCAAAGATCAACCTTGAGAGAACAAAGGTAATCTTGAGTGTCCTCTCTCGCGTACGTCGTCGGGCAGTACTTCCACCTCAAGTACGTCGTCATCTTCGGGGTGCCGTCGCTGTTTGAGAGGATCGATGGTGAATTTGTTATTTATTTTTAGCTTAATACAATAATATAATTTAAAAAGCTTCTTTTCAAATGGTTATTTGAGTGGGTAGATTTTGGATGAGTTTCACAGACGAGTGAATAGTGACTGATGAAATTGTTTTAGAATCTCTGTGGGAACATTTTACTTTAGAAACAAATAGATTATTTGAGAGTGATCAATGATGGAATACTAATGAAATTGGGTGTCGGATGTGTATCATGCACATGTTACTCTATCTCTTATAAAATCAAAATGTCTGTTTGTCTGTCCGTTCGTGAGGATGTGTGTCACACTTTTCAAACCTCAATAACTCGCTCTCTAGGCATCGTCCGAGGATAAGTCCAGGACCAATTGAACTACCAAAAACATCTTTTTCAAAATCGATAAAAATTTCATCATCCTTAGTAGGGTTGCCGTTTCGTTTTCGTTTTCGTAATTTACGGCGCGTGCACGCCGGGCGATCTCTCGCGTCTTAATTTTATGGCAGACGTAATTTACGAAATTGTCGTAAGGAGTCGTAAACTCCGCCCCTTTTTTGGCCCCTATCCCTCGCCTCTTTACGCGCGCTTTCCTCTCCCCCTCGAAATTCGGAATTCCAGAGGAGTGCGAATCCCCCTCGATGCTGAGGTATGAAATAAATAGATTTTCTTATGGAGAAAACATCGGGCAATCTATCTACGCAAACTAGAATTTGACTACAGCAAAGGCCGCTGAACGACGTCCACCTTTCAGACGTACTATGCGATTTTTGAGGTCCAATCGCCTCTTTTCGAGAAGACGGATAATTCCGCAAGCACGTAATGAACTAATAGATTGGTGTACTATGAGCAGAAAACACAGGGCTATCGCCCTGGACAAACTAGAAGTTGACAACACTAAAGGCGGCTGAGCCACAGTCACTTTTCAGAGCTATTATGACAATTTTTGACTCAAATCGCGTCTAATCGAGAAGGGGGCTAATTTCTCACACAAGCTAATGAATTATCACATCTTGTGCAGAAAACACTAATGAATTATCACATCTTGTGCAGAAAACGCAGGGCTATCGCTCAGGACAAACTAGAAGTGCAAACGATCATCGGCCGACGAACGCCCTCCATTTTTCTGACGCGCTCGCGCTCAAAAACTGCCCCTCTCGTCTTCTCTCTCACAGTCGCAATCTCTAACCCGCGCGGAATAGAGTGCGCGCTTCTGCCTTAAGAAAGTCCCTCGCACAGCTATCCTCACAATTCGTTTACTATTTTGCGAAATGAATGGAAGCGTGTTGCAAGTTCACATGCCCAAGGGAGAGATAGAGTGCAGAAATCGTCCGACTCGATCCGAGGAGCACAGAAGAGATTTCTTGCACGGAAATTAAAATACGAAATTGATGAAATTCATTAATAAAACTGCGGATGGAGGAAATCTCATTATGATACGTTGACATTATTTTAAAGTAGACTTGTATATGCTCATCGTGTATGATAGCCAATATATATGAAGATATGTAAGAATGATTTCTGATTTTGATCAGATCACAGCAAAACATTGTGACTGGCGTTGCGCGAGGCACTTTCTTAAGGCAGGAGCGCGCACTCTATCCCGCGCGGGTTAGAGATTGCGACTGTGAGAGAGAAGACGAGAGGGGCAGTTTTTGAGCTCGAGCGCGTCATGAAAATGGAGGGCGTTCGTCGGCCGATGATCGTTTGCACTTCTAGTTTGTCTTGAGCGATAGCCCTGCGTTTTCTGCACAAGATGTGGTAATTCGTTAGTGGCTAGCTTGTGTGAGGAATTAGCCCCCTTCTCGATTAGACGCGATTTGAGTCAAAAATTGTCATAGTAGCTCTGAAACGTGAATGTGGCTCAGCCTCCTTTAGTGTTGTCAACTTCTAGTTTGTCCAGGGCGATTGCCCTGTATTTTCTGCTCATGGTACACCAATCTTAGTTCATTACGTGCTTGCGGAATTATCCGTCTTCTCGAAAAGAGGCGATTGGACCTCAAAAATCGCATAGTACGTCTGAAAAGTGGACGTCGTTCAGCGGCCTTTGCTGTAGTCAAATTCTAGTTTGCGTAGATAGATTGCCCGATGTTTTCTCCATAAGAAAATCTATTTATTTCATACCTCAGCATCGAGGGGGATTCGCACTCCTCTGGAATTCGCGCGCGTAAAGAGGCGAGGGAAAGCGCGCGTAAAGAGGCGAGGGAGAGGGGCCAAAAAAGGGGCGGAGTTTACGACTCCTTACGACAATTTCGTAAATTACGCGCGCGGCCTCTCGTTTTCGTTTTTGAGGGAGGGGGAGGGGAAAGACGCCGTAATTTACGAAACCGATCCTGCAACCCTAATCCTTAGTAGGGTTGCAGGTTCGGTTTCGGTTTCGAACTATTCGAGCGCGCGCCGGCCCCGCACTCTCTCGCCTCGAATAGTTCGAGCCAGACGGTTAGACAGTCGAACTATCCGACTCCCTACCCCTCGCCTCGAGAGGGGAGAGGAAAGAGCGCGCGTTTGTCGTCAAGTGCGAGCGCTTGGGAGAGGGAAATCGAGAGGGGGCTAATTCCCCTCAATATGTAGATACGAATTAAGAAGAATTTCTTGTAGAGAAAACACAGGGCTATCCATCTGCACAACTTAGACCTTCGTATCAGCAAAGACGACTGAGCAATTTTCACTTTTCTGAGGCACTATGCGATTTTTGAGGTCCAATCGCCTCAAATCGAGAGGAGGGCTAATTCTACCAACAAGCTAGACACCAATGGAATATTGTACCATGTGCAGAAAATACAGGGCTATTGCGTGCCCTTTTTTTGCCCTTTGACCGATTGCGCATACAAAGAGCTCTAGCGGGGTTCGTTTTAAAGCTACAAGGATCCCGATTTTTGAGAAAGTACCGGAAAACATCGCTGAATATTATGGTTGTATCAGCTAAGACCGTCCCCTTTCGCGGAATTAGCCCTCATCTCGATTGGGAGCGATTTGAGCCAAAAATTGTCATAGTGCCTCGGGAAAGTGCACTTTTCTCAGCCGTCTTTGCTCTGATGAACTTCTAGTTTATTCTACGCAATAGATAGCCCTGTTTTTTCTGCACATGGTACAATATTCCATTCGTGTCTAGCTTGTTTGTAGAATTAGCCCTCCTCTCGATTTGAGGCGATTGGACCTCAAAAATCGCATAGTGCCTCAGAAAAGTGAAGATTGCTCAGTTGTCTTTGCTGATACGAAGGTCTAAATTGTGCAGATGGATAGCCCTGTGTTTTCTCTACAAGAAACTCTTCTTAATTCGTATCTACATATTGAGGGGAATTAGCCCCCTCTCGATTTCCCTCTCCCAAGCGCTCGCAATTGACGACAAACGCGCGCTCTTTCCTCTCCCCTATCGAGGCGAGGGGGAGGGAGTCGGATAGTTCGACTGTCTAACCGTCTGGCTCGAACTATTCGAGGCGAGAGAGTATTGCAAGAAAATAAACCGTTTACTTGTTATTACGAACGGTCCAATCTACTGTGTTTAGCAATCTTTAATAAGGGATTCTAGGCTTCAGTGTTTGTATTTAATCAGTGCATTTTGCGTCCAGGATCACATAGGAGAAAGATCGGGAATATTGGAAAACTAAATAAATAATTAGCGAATATTTTGTTCCGCTCATCATGCCTACTGTATGCTAAACAGTCCATGACTCTAACTGAGTTTTTGAATCTTACAATACATGCGTCGAACTATTCGACGCGCGCTCGCGCGCGCTATTCGACGCGCGCTCACGCGCGCAGAAAGAGGTGTCGAACTATCCGAAACCGATCTTGCAACCCTAATCCTTAGGCAATAATTCGTTTTTCGTCCGTAAAGATCGGCAATAGTGTCATTCGACTCAGAATCATCAGCGCTTTTCACCGACAGCAACTATTTCGCAATACGTGATTTCGTCATCGCTACGCAATAATCCGTTTTTCGCGACTAATTCGCTTCAAACTCGTCCGTAAAGATCGGCAATAGTGTCATTCGATTCAGAATCATCAGCGCTTTTCACCGACAGCAACTATTTCGCAATACGTGATTTCGTCATCGCTACGCAATAATCCGTTTTTCGCGACTAATTCGCTTCAAACTCGTCCGTAAAGATCGGCAATAGTGTCATTCGACTCAGAATCATCAGCGCTTTTCACCGACAGCAACTATTTCGCAATACGTGATTTCGTCATCGCTACGCAATAATCCGTTTTTCGCGACTAATTCGCTTCAAACTCGTCCGTAAAGATCGGCAATAGTGTCATTCGACTCAGAATCATCAGCGCTTTTCACCGACAGCAACTATTTCGCAATACGTGATTTCGTCATCGTATGTATTCTTCACTTTTTCGCTCATACCTCACTTTAAAATCATGGTAGAGCATCGGGAGAAGTGCCAATCTACTTCCCGTGCTCAGATTTCGCAAATAACTATTTCGTCATCATTATGCAATCTTCAACTTTTCGCGGATAACTCGCTTCAAAATCATCGGAGAGGCTCCTGATAAGTGCCAATCGGAATATTATGATAATTTAGACGTTTTATCAAGGATACTTCGGCCATACCGTTGTGAAAAACTCGCTCGAAGCCTCACGAGCTTTTTGCAACGGTATACGCCCCACTCGCAAACAAGTGGTGCATGGTTAACCTTTGCTTACGACCCGGCAGCCGCAGGCTGCTAGTTTATCTGTAAAGGAAGGATGAACGGATGTTAATTTATTTTCTCGTCTGGTTTTGAAAGCTAGGGTTCAAATGAGTTTCACGAATGATTGAAATACCCCCGAGTAAGTTCGATTCAATAACTTGATCATAGACGGTGTAAAAAATCAACAGATACAGATACAGATTTTATCCTCTCCTCAAGGCACTGGGCCTGCAGGATGGTAGCTTCGCTAGGGAGGGAGTGGGATCTTCGATTTCAAGGTGTCTGGGTCAAGGGATGAGGAAATCTTCTTTGGCTTGTTGGGTCAACTGTTGGAATGGTCTTGGTCGATCTCCATTGAGCTTTGAAGTAGATCATCCAGCCTCCGATGATGGCGAGTGAGTGCTGACGTGGACTATTGATTGACTCACGAGGCAGACTTGACGATCTGGGCCTTTCTTGACGGTAGATCACTTGAGTCGGTTGATACCCATCCGGGGTATCCTCTTGAAGCGTCCCAAGTGGGCGATTCTCACTGGGTTGCCCAAGCTGTCGGGTGAGGATTCTTCAAACTGGGTCGGAATGGGGCGGGGTGAGACGAATGGAGGGGACCGACCGCCCGTCACGAGCGCAAGAATGGAGAATCAAATCATCAACAATCAAATCATTTGCATTAGCCAAGCCGTTTTCTCTTCTTGCTCTCTCCAATCTGCGCGCTCTCTTGCCCGTTAGAAAGACGAGAGAGTGTCCAGAATGAAGAGAGCAGCGTACCGAAACGTGCTCCCAAACAGGGGTGTGCGAAAAATTTCCCGCACTCCTTATTTCTTATGATTTCTCGTCTTTCTAACCGACAAAATTATGAATGCCGCAAATTTTTATCCTTCTCAAACCGCAGGTCTCCGCCCTCCTCCTCCCCCCCCCCCCCCCCCATCTGTACCTCTCGCGTCTCTCTCGATACTCGCGAATGTGGAGACACTTCGACACTAGGTTGTACTCGTTCCTCAAGGTAGATTGGAATTATTGCCTTGATCGAGTCTAAATACAGTACAAACGAAATTGTCGACCCGTTCCTGAGGATAGTTTGGAATGAGTGTCTTGATTCAGTAAACATACAGTCTAAAATTAATCAATTCAGAACCAAGTCTACGAGCCTCTGCTCACGCGTACTCGACTGTCATCGGGTGAGAATCTCAAAATTAAGATGACTTCACCACTACGCAATCATTTGCATGATGATATCATCTCAATGAACTTCCAAAATTCGCGATTTCTCTGCGCAATATTTTGATGTCATCATGAGAGTTTACGAATTGAATGACGTTCTCTCGACTCTGCAGGCCTTGCCTTCAGTCTGGCTGCCTAGAGTGTGCAGAATAGAGAGAACCATAATAGTCATCATCCCTACGTTATTCCAGGCTTGGGCCGATCCCTCGCTCTCATCTCAGCATTTCTCGTCGTTGTAGCTTGGCATGGGACACAGAGGCATTACGTGTGTTAGGTGAGTTGATCGGACTTTCTCTTTCTCTAGGCTCGCGCTGAATGAAATGGGAGATTGAAAATGGAATGTTATAGGGGAACGAGAAGAAGAAGAGTGAGCGTTCATTCAAACTTTTTCAAACGTTCATTCATCCCAGATTAACACTCCCAATCGCTCGATGACCAACTCAAAGGCGGAGAGGGTCACCTGAAAGGAATTTCTTACACAAAACTTCAGTTATTGAATGAAGATTATTTGGGTAAGTTTCATTCATTCCTAGAGAGATAGAGAAACCGTCTTCTGGAATGGTTGAAGGAATGATCCATACTATATAATAAAGTGCAAACGTCTGTGTGTCTGTTGGTTTGTTCGGATTGCGAAATCGGAAGCATGCAAACAACGCCTTCCCTCCCTCTCCCTCTGTCTTTGCGATAGCGAAATACTGCGCACGGCGAAGCGATGAGCCCCGCCAGTGGTACCCCCCCCCCCCCCCCCGACAACGTCGGGGGAATACCGCTGGTAAGAATAATAAAAAAGAAATAATTCGAAAAATTATAGTTTGAATGAACGCTCACTCTTCTTCTTCTCGTTCCCCTATAACATTCCATTTTCAATCTCCCATTTCATTCAGCGCGAGCCTAGAGAAAGAGAAAGTCCGATCAACTCACCTAACACACGTAATGCCTCTGTGTCCCATGCCAAGCTACAACGACGAGAAATGCTGAGATGAGAGCGAGGGATCGGCCCAAGCCTGGAATAACGTAGGGATGATGACTATTATGGTTCTCTCTATTCTGCACACTCTAGGCAGCCAGACTGAAGGCAAGGCCTGCAGAGTCGAGAGAACGTCATTCAATTCGTAAACTCTCATGATGACATCAAAATATTGCGCAGAGAAATCGCGAATTTTGGAAGTTCATTGAGATGATATCATCATGCAAATGATTGCGTAGTGGTGAAGTCATCTTAATTTTGAGATTCTCACCCGATGACAGTCGAGTACGCGTGAGCAGAGGCTCGTAGACTTGGTTCTGAATTGATTAATTTTAGACTGTATGTTTACTGAATCAAGACACTCATTCCAAACTATCCTCAGGAACGGGTCGACAATTTCGTTTGTACTGTATTTAGACTCGATCAAGGCAATAATTCCAATCTACCTTGAGGAACGAGTACAACCTAGTGTCGAAGTGTCTCCACATTCGCGAGTATCGAGAGAGACGCGAGAGGTACAGATGGGGGGGGGGGGGGGGGGGGAGGAGGAGGGCGGAGACCTGCGGTTTGAGAAGGATAAAAATTTGCGGCATTCATAATTTTGTCGGTTAGAAAGACGAGAAATCATAAGAAATAAGGAGTGCGGGAAATTTTTCGCACACCCCTGTTTGGGAGCACGTTTCGGTACGCTGCTCTCTTCATTCTGGACACTCTCTCGTCTTTCTAACGGGCAAGAGAGCGCGCAGATTGGAGAGAGCAAGAAGAGAAAACGGCTTGGCTAATGCAAATGATTTGATTGTTGATGATTTGATTCTCCATTCTTGCGCTCGTGACGGGCGGTCGGTCCCCTCCATTCGTCTCACCCCGCCCCATTCCGACCCAGTTTGAAGAATCCTCACCCGACAGCTTGGGCAACCCAGTGAGAATCGCCCACTTGGGACGCTTCAAGAGGATACCCCGGATGGGTATCAACCGACTCAAGTGATCTACCGTCAAGAAAGGCCCAGATCGTCAAGTCTGCCTCGTGAGTCAATCAATAGTCCACGTCAGCACTCACTCGCCATCATCGGAGGCTGGATGATCTACTTCAAAGCTCAATGGAGATCGACCAAGACCATTCCAACAGTTGACCCAACAAGCCAAAGAAGATTTCCTCATCCCTTGACCCAGACACCTTGAAATCGAAGATCCCACTCCCTCCCTAGCGAAGCTACCATCCTGCAGGCCCAGTGCCTTGAGGAGAGGATAAAATCTGTATCTGTATCTGTTGATTTTTTACACCGTCTATGATCAAGTTATTGAATCGAACTTACTCGGGGGTATTTCAATCATTCGTGAAACTCATTTGAACCCTAGCTTTCAAAACCAGACGAGAAAATAAATTAACATCCGTTCATCCTTCCTTTACAGATAAACTAGCAGCCTGCGGCTGCCGGGTCGTAAGCAAAGGTTAACCATGCACCACTTGTTTGCGAGTGGGGCGTATACCGTTGCAAAAAGCTCGTGAGGCTTCGAGCGAGTTTTTCACAACGGTATGGCCGAAGTATCCTTGATAAAACGTCTAAATTATCATAATATTCCGATTGGCACTTATCAGGAGCCTCTCCGATGATTTTGAAGCGAGTTATCCGCGAAAAGTTGAAGATTGCATAATGATGACGAAATAGTTATTTGCGAAATCTGAGCACGGGAAGTAGATTGGCACTTCTCCCGATGCTCTACCATGATTTTAAAGTGAGGTATGAGCGAAAAAGTGAAGAATACATACGATGACGAAAACACGTATTGCGAAATAGTTGCTGTCGGTGAAAAGCGCTGATGATTCTGAGTCGAATGACACTATTGCCGATCTTTACGGACGAGTTTGAAGCGAATTAGTCGCGAAAAACGGATTATTGCGTAGCGATGACGAAATCACGTATTGCGAAATAGTTGCTGTCGGTGAAAAGCGCTGATGATTCTGAGTCGAATGACACTATTGCCGATCTTTACGGACGAGTTTGAAGCGAATTAGTCGCGAAAAACGGATTATTGCGTAGCGATGACGAAATCACGTATTGCGAAATAGTTGCTGTCGGTGAAAAGCGCTGATGATTCTGAGTCGAATGACACTATTGCCGATCTTTACGGACGAGTTTGAAGCGAATTAGTCGCGAAAAACGGATTATTGCGTAGCGATGACGAAATCACGTATTGCGAAATAGTTGCTGTCGGTGAAAAGCGCTGATGATTCTGAGTCGAATGACACTATTGCCGATCTTTACGGACGAAAAACGAATTATTGCCTAAGGATTAGGGTTGCAAGATCGGTTTCGGATAGTTCGACACCTCTTTCTGCGCGCGTGAGCGCGCGTCGAATAGCGCGCGCGAGCGCGCGTCGAATAGTTCGACGCATGTATTGTAAGATTCAAAAACTCAGTTAGAGTCATGGACTGTTTAGCATACAGTAGGCATGATGAGCGGAACAAAATATTCGCTAATTATTTATTTAGTTTTCCAATATTCCCGATCTTTCTCCTATGTGATCCTGGACGCAAAATGCACTGATTAAATACAAACACTGAAGCCTAGAATCCCTTATTAAAGATTGCTAAACACAGTAGATTGGACCGTTCGTAATAACAAGTAAACGGTTTATTTTCTTGCAATACTCTCTCGCCTCGAATAGTTCGAGCCAGACGGTTAGACAGTCGAACTATCCGACTCCCTCCCCCTCGCCTCGATAGGGGAGAGGAAAGAGCGCGCGTTTGTCGTCAATTGCGAGCGCTTGGGAGAGGGAAATCGAGAGGGGGCTAATTCCCCTCAATATGTAGATACGAATTAAGAAGAGTTTCTTGTAGAGAAAACACAGGGCTATCCATCTGCACAATTTAGACCTTCGTATCAGCAAAGACAACTGAGCAATCTTCACTTTTCTGAGGCACTATGCGATTTTTGAGGTCCAATCGCCTCAAATCGAGAGGAGGGCTAATTCTACAAACAAGCTAGACACGAATGGAATATTGTACCATGTGCAGAAAAAACAGGGCTATCTATTGCGTAGAATAAACTAGAAGTTCATCAGAGCAAAGACGGCTGAGAAAAGTGCACTTTCCCGAGGCACTATGACAATTTTTGGCTCAAATCGCTCCCAATCGAGATGAGGGCTAATTCCGCGAAAGGGGACGGTCTTAGCTGATACAACCATAATATTCAGCGATGTTTTCCGGTACTTTCTCAAAAATCGGGATCCTTGTAGCTTTAAAACGAACCCCGCTAGAGCTCTTTGTATGCGCAATCGGTCAAAGGGCAAAAAAAGGGCACGCAATAGCCCTGTATTTTCTGCACATGGTACAATATTCCATTGGTGTCTAGCTTGTTGGTAGAATTAGCCCTCCTCTCGATTTGAGGCGATTGGACCTCAAAAATCGCATAGTGCCTCAGAAAAGTGAAAATTGCTCAGTCGTCTTTGCTGATACGAAGGTCTAAGTTGTGCAGATGGATAGCCCTGTGTTTTCTCTACAAGAAATTCTTCTTAATTCGTATCTACATATTGAGGGGAATTAGCCCCCTCTCGATTTCCCTCTCCCAAGCGCTCGCACTTGACGACAAACGCGCGCTCTTTCCTCTCCCCTCTCGAGGCGAGGGGTAGGGAGTCGGATAGTTCGACTGTCTAACCGTCTGGCTCGAACTATTCGAGGCGAGAGAGTGCGGGGCCGGCGCGCGCTCGAATAGTTCGAAACCGAAACCGAACCTGCAACCCTACTAAGGATTAGGGTTGCAGGATCGGTTTCGTAAATTACGGCGTCTTTCCCCTCCCCCTCCCTCAAAAACGAAAACGAGAGGCCGCGCGCGTAATTTACGAAATTGTCGTAAGGAGTCGTAAACTCCGCCCCTTTTTTGGCCCCTCTCCCTCGCCTCTTTACGCGCGCTTTCCCTCGCCTCTTTACGCGCGCGAATTCCAGAGGAGTGCGAATCCCCCTCGATGCTGAGGTATGAAATAAATAGATTTTCTTATGGAGAAAACATCGGGCAATCTATCTACGCAAACTAGAATTTGACTACAGCAAAGGCCGCTGAACGACGTCCACTTTTCAGACGTACTATGCGATTTTTGAGGTCCAATCGCCTCTTTTCGAGAAGACGGATAATTCCGCAAGCACGTAATGAACTAAGATTGGTGTACCATGAGCAGAAAATACAGGGCAATCGCCCTGGACAAACTAGAAGTTGACAACACTAAAGGAGGCTGAGCCACATTCACGTTTCAGAGCTACTATGACAATTTTTGACTCAAATCGCGTCTAATCGAGAAGGGGGCTAATTCCTCACACAAGCTAGCCACTAACGAATTACCACATCTTGTGCAGAAAACGCAGGGCTATCGCTCAAGACAAACTAGAAGTGCAAACGATCATCGGCCGACGAACGCCCTCCATTTTCATGACGCGCTCGAGCTCAAAAACTGCCCCTCTCGTCTTCTCTCTCACAGTCGCAATCTCTAACCCGCGCGGGATAGAGTGCGCGCTCCTGCCTTAAGAAAGTGCCTCGCGCAACGCCAGTCACAATGTTTTGCTGTGATCTGATCAAAATCAGAAATCATTCTTACATATCTTCATATATATTGGCTATCATACACGATGAGCATATACAAGTCTACTTTAAAATAATGTCAACGTATCATAATGAGATTTCCTCCATCCGCAGTTTTATTAATGAATTTCATCAATTTCGTATTTTAATTTCCGTGCAAGAAATCTCTTCTGTGCTCCTCGGATCGAGTCGGACGATTTCTGCACTCTATCTCTCCCTTGGGCATGTGAACTTGCAACACGCTTCCATTCATTTCGCAAAATAGTAAACGAATTGTGAGGATAGCTGTGCGAGGGACTTTCTTAAGGCAGAAGCGCGCACTCTATTCCGCGCGGGTTAGAGATTGCGACTGTGAGAGAGAAGACGAGAGGGGCAGTTTTTGAGCGCGAGCGCGTCAGAAAAATGGAGGGCGTTCGTCGGCCGATGATCGTTTGCACTTCTAGTTTGTCCTGAGCGATAGCCCTGCGTTTTCTGCACAAGATGTGATAATTCATTAGTGTTTTCTGCACAAGATGTGATAATTCATTAGCTTGTGTGAGAAATTAGCCCCCTTCTCGATTAGACGCGATTTGAGTCAAAAATTGTCATAATAGCTCTGAAAAGTGACTGTGGCTCAGCCGCCTTTAGTGTTGTCAACTTCTAGTTTGTCCAGGGCGATAGCCCTGTGTTTTCTGCTCATAGTACACCAATCTATTAGTTCATTACGTGCTTGCGGAATTATCCGTCTTCTCGAAAAGAGGCGATTGGACCTCAAAAATCGCATAGTACGTCTGAAAGGTGGACGTCGTTCAGCGGCCTTTGCTGTAGTCAAATTCTAGTTTGCGTAGATAGATTGCCCGATGTTTTCTCCATAAGAAAATCTATTTATTTCATACCTCAGCATCGAGGGGGATTCGCACTCCTCTGGAATTCCGAATTTCGAGGGGGAGAGGAAAGCGCGCGTAAAGAGGCGAGGGATAGGGGCCAAAAAAGGGGCGGAGTTTACGACTCCTTACGACAATTTCGTAAATTACGTCTGCCATAAAATTAAGACGCGAGAGATCGCCCGGCGTGCACGCGCCGTAAATTACGAAAACGAAAACGAAACGGCAACCCTACTAAGGATGATGAAATTTTTATCGATTTTGAAAAAGATGTTTTTGGTAGTTCAATTGGTCCTGGACTTATCCTCGGACGATGCCTAGAGAGCGAGTTATTGAGGTTTGAAAAGTGTGACACACATCCTCACGAACGGACAGACAAACAGACATTTTGATTTTATAAGAGATAGAGTAACATGTGCATGATACACATCCGACACCCAATTTCATTAGTATTCCATCATTGATCACTCTCAAATAATCTATTTGTTTCTAAAGTAAAATGTTCCCACAGAGATTCTAAAACAATTTCATCAGTCACTATTCACTCGTCTGTGAAACTCATCCATCACAGCGTCGGCTTACTACCGACGAGAAGTTGTGAGTATTGATGGCCATTCCCGACTCTCCTCGATTCGTGTGCTCCCTCGTTTCTCTGCCTGATGAGATAGCGCGCGAATCTAGGAGAGTCGGTCTAGATTCAATAGCACTAGCGCTGCGTTCTTCGAGATGACAGACAATTCAATATCGAAAAAAGCTTACTGTTATTATTACTTATTTTGATCCACGAAATTCCGCTTAATCGGTTGTGTTTCATTCTTCATTCTTATGTATAAGACCGGCGTATCATTCATTATTGTTTTGATTCTTCTCAGAAAAAAATAACTATAAAGATGAAACTTCACCAGTCAGATTCCAGATTCTCAACGTCTGCATTGCCCTCTGTCTCAACTCCGATCGGCCCTTCACTACCGAGTGGCTGCTATCGATCCTCATGACCTACCTACAGTACTCGATGACGCTGATCGTACTGAGGTATCGATCAACAAGTGATCTCGACATCCCCTGATATGATGACCTCACGTTCTGACAATCGAGATTAGGATTGCCTAGTTTTGACCCAAATAAGCCTCTATTTCAAGAGTTCACCGAGCAGGTTGAACGCAGGCAGAAAAGCGATGAGAAGCAGGAATTTGACCTGAAGTGAGTTGGAAAAGCGAAAAAAATTATAAATATTGATTCACACATTCTTCCTAGCATGATCACTTTCTATGCGCCCCTCATTTCCTATTATGGATGAATGAAACTCACTTCATTTTCGCCTCATTTGATTTTTCGGACTTGTGTAGGATCACACAAACCCGATAAGGACCCCATAGAATCTGGAATCTTTCATGATACTTTCTTGTGAAATAATCTCATGACCGGGTGCGTGAATGTGCAACACAATGAATTTCCTCTAAAGTCAAAGTGAATGGATTTGAATGAATTTCACAGACGATTGAAATTCTCTTGATGAAATTGTTTTTGATTTGAAGCGGGAACCTGGGGCAAAATCAAAAATATTTATAACAAAAAAGGGACTCGACGATTATTTCGCATATCGAATCTCTTCTTCTTCGCTCGTCTCTCCCTCTGGGCTATCTTCTTCGAATCGCTCATCATCCATCTCATACCAGTCCACGCTCTCCTCGCTTCCCCCTTCACGATGATTAGTGGAATGAATGGATACGAAAGTAAGTCAGAGATCAAAGATCGAGCTTAGGAGATCAAAGATCAACCTTGAGAGAACAAAGGTAATCTTGAGTGTCCTCTCTCGCGTACGTCGTCGGGCAGTACTTCCACCTCAAGTACGTCGTCATCTTCGGGGTGCCGTCGCTGTTTGAGAGGATCGATGGTGAATTTGTTATTTATTTTTAGCTTAATACAATAATATAATTTAAAAAGCTTCTTTTCAAATGGTTATTTGAGTGGGTAGATTTAAAGATGCCACTTCTGCCTCGGAAACCCCTAATGATTGGTGCAAGAAAGAGATTCCAGAAGATTCGAGGGCGGATGGGGGAACTGTGGCTGCGGAGATTGATCGCATTGAGTATGCATTGAGTATGACAGTGATCTCGCCATCGCGTATGCCGTTCACTCCACTATATTTCAGTGAGTTTACCGATATGATTCAGGAAATTCCAACATTGCTTCTGCAAAGAACAATCAAATTTTAAATATGTTTCAAGCTGTTCCTAAAACACAAAGTAAATTGCGAACAACAGTTTTGATGAAATCCGCCGTGTGAAAAAATCAAACATTTCTTATTCAGCCTCCTCACGTCGGTTGATGACCTACATTAGAGGGTGAGCCCGAGCCGCCGATTTGGAAATTCCACACCACGGAACCTATGGCGACTATTATCAATTTACGCTTAGCCCGACGCCGCACTCTAAACGAGACGGGTTTCTCTTTCCCCTCTCCCTTCCCTCCGTCTCCTTCCTGGTAGTAGTTTCTATCCCGTCTCGTGTAGACTCTGGTCTGTCTGCACTAGTAGTATCCAAGTCTCCCCACTGGCTGTATCCAGGCTGCTCAAGTAGTGGAGAGATCTGGATACTACTAGTGGGGGAAAAAGGAGGAAGCCCAGATTACTGTCAGAAAAATCGTCATTTGTGTTTCTGTTGCTTTCTTGCGCCATGAATTCAACAATTCGCATTTTATTCATCATTTTGACACAATTCATTAACAAATAGTCGTAACTAAAAAAAGATCTTAGATCAATTCGCCATTTTAGGGAGTTGACACATTGACAACATAATCGATGATACAAAAAAGATTCTTCGAGAAAAATCTGAACAACATAAATAACGTGATCTACCATAAAGCTAGGGGCCACAAGCCCCGCCCACTTTCCGTCGACACGATTCCCTTCAAAAGCGAGATCGAGGGAGCACAACCTTCATTCGCAACCAAATCGCTCATCCAAAATTTTGATCGGTAGCTATGAGCAACGAGAGCGCCGCGGCCATGAAGTCACCTTCTCCGCGCCCTCTACTCAAGTACTTAGCTTGAATGATGGAATTTAACCCAAGTTCTTGACTTTTTTTGAGAAATTGAGAATTGATTTGACAATCCTAATCATAATCTTCCAGTCCCTCTTGCATTCTCGTTCTCGCCGCCTTCGCAGTGCTGGCCATCACAGTAAACTATTTAGTATCACAGCCAATCCGTCAACTGTCGAGTGATGAACAATCGTGGCCAAATCGTGGCCGGGTAGCGGTGATGGGAAACACTTCATGACAACTAATGGTTTGAAGAATCAAGCTCGATCAAGACATCTGAGTAGAAAAATATGGCACGTGAAAATACTAACCATCGAAAGTCAGAGAGCATTTTCACATACCACATAATCCCACAACGAGGAAAAACAATTGTGATCCTTGAAAAGAAACCAACTGATTACAAACATTACTAGACGTGAATACATCAAATCATTGAACGGCAAATTGCAAACTGATACGTTAACCAGATTCCCCAAATCTCGACAACAGCCCGGAAAACAGAACGTTGTAGGATGTGACTAACATCGATGGTGTTTTTAAAAGAGACCGTCCACGGTATTTCGGTACATTTGTACAGTGGCTCACGGATAGCCAAAAAATGAATTCATCCCATACTTTTTTCTTGAAGTAAGGGTCTTGAGTGCTGATCGACGCCACCATTAACTAAGGTCTCGGGTCGACTTTGGTGGACTTACAGTAACATACTGTTTTGGGGTCGAAAAAGTCACTATCTCAAAATATGACTAGTAGTTTTTCTGGCGTATTTTTACGCGTAAAATCCGAATTTCTATACTAGAAATCCTGAGAGCTCGAAAGAAAAAAGTTATGCACGAAAAAACTCTTTTCTCGATCCAAATCGGGACTTTCTGCAAAATTTTAAAATCACAAAAAACCCATTTGACTTTTAGCATATACAAATTCATTCATGACTATAAGATACGTTATGTGTAAAAAAAATCCGATTTTTAAAATGTGTATAGTGAAGATATGATATCTGAAACAATGCTCCTTGTGAGAAACGCTCAGCATGGAAGTACCGGAAATCCACCTTTTCATGCATAATATGTAGGCTGGAAAACCTAAATTGATCGGAATGGCATATGGGAATTTTTTTCATACCCTTATTTGGGATGACGTTTCGGTATCTTCATTCCGCACACTCTCTTGTCTGCCTTATAGACAAGAGAGCGTGCAGAGTGGAGAGAGCAAGAAGAGAAAACGGCATTACTAATGCATGCGATTCTGTGATTTATTGTTAATTTTTTGGACCGGCTAAGCTGAAGGTATTGAATCGAACTTACTCAGGGAAATATCAATTTCTCGTGAAACTCATTTGAAACACAGCTTTGACAAGCGAACGAAAAAAATAATTTTACATTCATTCGCTGTGAGACACATCCGACACCCAATTTCATTAGTATTCCATCATTGATCATTCTCAAACAATATATATATATATATATATATATATATATATATATATATATATATATTTGTTTCTAGAAAATATATTTGTTTCTAGAAACTATTCCAAACAAGGATCAAAATCTTTTCACCAAGGCAGTTTCATTCGTGTGTGAAACTTATCCAAATCCACAAACTCAAAAATGCTTTTTAAATGATAATATTTTATTAAAATAAAAATATATATAAATGACCACCGATCCGCGCAAACAGCGATGGCACCCCGAAGATGACGACGTACTTGAGGTGGAAGTACTGCCCGACGACGTACACGAGCGAGGACACTCAAGATTGATCTTTGGACTTTGATCTTTGATCTCTGGATTTTGATAGACGGTCTCCGAAGTTTGATCTTTGATCTCCTAAGCTCGATCTCTGACGTACTCTCATTGAGTCCACTAATCATCGTGAAGGGGGACGCGAAGAGAGCGTGGACTGGTATGAGATGGATGAGCGAGACAAAGACGATAGACCAGAGGGAGAGACGAGCAGAGAAGAAGAGATTTGATCTGAGAG
The DNA here is from genome assembly GCA_036245825.1 of Pristionchus entomophagus. Lineage (NCBI taxonomy): Eukaryota > Metazoa > Nematoda > Chromadorea > Rhabditida > Neodiplogasteridae > Pristionchus > Pristionchus entomophagus. Next base: position 47,098,010 of record BTSX01000004.1, on the reverse strand, counting down.
ATATTCGTTGAGTCCCTTTTTATTAATATTTTTGGTTTTACCCGGCTGCAACGTCATGAAAACGATTTCATCAAGATAATTTCAATCATATTTGAAACTCATTCAAATCCATTCAATCTGATACTCCTTCCGCGGTTTAGAGAAAATAATTGAGCGGTGAATTCATGCACACGGTCGTGCGATAATTTCACAAGAAACCATCTTGGCAAATTCCAGATGTCCGTCTATGGAATTCTTGTCGGGTTTAGGCGCGTTTCCACTAGCCCGAAAAAATAAAAGAGGCGAAAATGAAGTGAGTTTCATTCATCCCTAATAGGAAATGAGGGGCGCATAGAAAATGATCGTGATGAGAATTGTGTATCAATATGAATCAATAATTCGTGTTTTGAGCTCACTCCATGTCAAATTCCTGCTTCTCATCGCTCTTCATTCGCCGTTCAATCTGCTCGGTGAACTCCTGAACCAGTGTGTTTATAGCGTCAGAACGTGACGTCATCATTTGAGGGATTGCCGTGATCACTTGTCGATCGATACATACAGTACGATCAGCGTCATCGAGTACGGTAGGTTGGTCATGTAGTGGAGAATGGAAAGCAGTAGCTCTGTGAGGAGAAATGAGAGAGCACGCGAAATGAGGAGAGTCAAGTTCCGACTTGTCATCACTACTCGATACGCTCGCTGATAAGCTAAAAATACGAGAATTTGCGCCGGATGGAGAGAGATTATTGAGAAAAAATTGTGTTGCCCACCTCGTCACTCAAACGTGCAGGGCCGTCGACAGAACGATATGTGCTGCCCGGGCTTGCTGCGGATTGAAGAAGCGATAGGTCAGACTGAACAGGTATTGATTTTATTTTTTGAGAAAATCGAGTCCGCACCACTGTTGTTCGCAATTTGTTTTTATGTTTTAGGAACAAGTTGAAACTTATCCGAAATTGAATTGTTCTTTGCGGAAGCTTTGTTGTACCTTCCTGAAACACATCGGTGAACTCACTGAAAAATAGAGGAGTGAACGCCGTAAGCGATAGTGAGATCACTGTCATGAGCATACGCAATGCGATCAATCTCCGCAGCCACAATTCGCCCATCCGCCTTCGAAACTTCTGGAATCACTTTCTTGCACCAGTCATTAGGGTTTTCCGAAGGAGAAGTAGCATCTTTCATTTCGCACAAACTGTCGTCTGAGTGGCAAATGAATGGAGAGAGATACTATTCGAAAAGGCTATCCTTGTAAAACTCAGAATAATTGAAAAAAATGGCTGGAAATGGGCTCTATAATGACTCTAACCTGGAATGAGTTCGTGTCCCACAGTAACACTCCAACTCTTTCGATGACCAACTCGAAAGCGGAGAGGGTTACATGAAGGGCGAAATTTAAACTTGTTTCTACCACCACTTTAGTTGTCAAATATCGATTATTTGAATGTGTTTCATTCATTTTTGAAGAGTTGAAGAAGCAGTCTTCGAGGATCGACGATGGAAAGGCGGTGTATAAAACTAAACATTAAATCGAGAAAAAAACACCGATTCTTGCTCGAACGATAAACCCACCCAACAGACGTAGTTTCTCTGTGTCCCGTGCCAAGCCACAACGACGAAAAATGCTGAGATGAGGGCAAGGGGGAGACCGAATCCTGGAATTGCGTAGGAATGATGCCATCTCGTTTCAAGTTCTCTCCTTTCCTCTCGTGTCGGCTAGAGTGAAGAGGGACTATGCTGATTCAATTTGGCAACTTTACTTATGATATCAAAATATAGCGCAGTGATGACTCAATATTGAACATTCTAGGGATAACATCATCTTGCAAATGGTTGCGTAGTGAAGAAGTCATCATTTTCTTGAGAATCTCACCTGAGGATAGTCGGGGATGCGTGAGCAGTGGAAAGTAGACTTGATTCTGAACTTTAAATGGATTAAATAATCTTTTGGACTGGATTCGGACTGAATCAACCAGTCATTTCAAACTACCTTCAGAAATGAGTACAGCCCGGCATCGAAGTGTCTCCACATTCGCGAGTATCGAGAGACGCGTTAGATGCAGATGGGAGGAGGAGGAAGAGTGAGACCTGCGGGCGAATCACTTAGTTATTTGACTTGTTTTTCTTCAATCAGCCACGTAGATACATGAGATCGAATTTAGCAGATTGATGGTACTTTCAAGTATCCGTGAAACTCATTCGAAACCTAACAATCAAAGCGATTTTGAAATTTTAAGTATCTTCGAAAAGCACATTCGCGGTTTCACTTTTCTTTACAGAAAATCGTGAACTGATAATCATCCGGACTCCAATTTCAACAGCTTTCTTTCGTTGTCGATCATTCTAAAATAGTTTGTTTGATGTGAGAACGAGATTCTCGACTACTAATCTAAAGCAATGTCAACTGTGAATTTTTACTCGTGTGTGAAACTCATTCAAATCTGCCTACTAAAATACCTATTTGAAGAGATGCTTTTTCAATTATATTATTTTAGTAAAATAAATATAAATTCACCATCGATCCATGCGAATAGCGACGGCACCCCGAAGATGACGACGTACTTTAGGTGGAAGTACTGCCGACGACGTCCGCCAACGAGGACACTCAATATTGATCTTTTATTTCCGAAGTTTGATCTTTGATCTTTGATCTCATAAGCTCGATCTCGATCTCAGTCTTACTTTCGTATCCACTCAGCCCACTAATCATCGTGAAGGGGGACGTTTTTTTATTATCGTTTGCAAGCTCACTTTGTTTTAGGATCTTTCTGAAACATATCCGAAAACTCTCTGAAAAATAGAGGAGTCAACGCCGTAAGCGATGGAGAGATCACTTAAAATTGTTTATAAATATTATTTAAATTTAAATCGGCAAGTAGCCTCGCCGAATGGTCTTGCGATAGTACAGTCACTCCGAGTCGGAGGCGTCCGCTTTCCAGCCAGAGATGTTACTGAAATATTCACGTTAGTGATAACAAATCGGCATCCGACTCTCCTGAATACACACGCGATTTGTCCTATAGATACGATTTTGCACATGTGAGAATGTTCTTGCATCACTGGGCATGAGGGGCACGGTAGCATCGCTATCTCTTTGGTTGATATTTAGTCAATTTTGTTGCATCCAAAATCGTAGCTCGTGGGTTTCATAATCTAATGAAGTGAGACTGAAATATAGTTGAATACATCATATTATGCCAGGGGTGATTTTCTGATATAACGTCATCGACGTCATGGTAGACTAATTATGACGCAACTCCTTGCAGGCCTACTTCAACACCGGCAAGGACGAGGCGATGACGATATTGAGAACGGTGAGTGTACGGTAGAAGGCATACTGTAGTCATTGTGTGGTGTCTTCCGACGTTTCCTATGAGTCGTCTAGTTGAAAATCTGCTCTGACGGGATACGGCCGAGGTTTCTTAGAGGTCATCATGTACGACCTGGTGTACTGTAGTCATGGTGTGGTGTGGTCCGACGCACAAGCCTGAGACAAAATAGCCCCGGCGCTAGGAGTTGCGTCATAATTAGTCTACCATGACGTCGATGACGTTATATCAGAAAATCACCCCTGGCATAATATGATGTATTCAACTATATTTCAGTCTCACTTCATTAGATTATGAAACCCACGAGCTACGATTTTGGATGCAACAAAATTGACTAAATATCAACCAAAGAGATAGCGATGCTACCGTGCCCCTCATGCCCAGTGATGCAAGAACATTCTCACATGTGCAAAATCGTATCTATAGGACAAATCGCGTGTGTATTCAGGAGAGTCGGATGCCGATTTGTTATCACTAACGTGAATATTTCAGTAACATCTCTGGCTGGAAAGCGGACGCCTCCGACTCGGAGTGACTGTACTATCGCAAGACCATTCGGCGAGGCTACTTGCCGATTTAAATTTAAATAATATTTATAAACAATTTTAAGTGATCTCTCCATCGCTTACGGCGTTGACTCCTCTATTTTTCAGAGAGTTTTCGGATATGTTTCAGAAAGATCCTAAAACAAAGTGAGCTTGCAAACGATAATAAAAAAACGTCCCCCTTCACGATGATTAGTGGGCTGAGTGGATACGAAAGTAAGACTGAGATCGAGATCGAGCTTATGAGATCAAAGATCAAAGATCAAACTTCGGAAATAAAAGATCAATATTGAGTGTCCTCGTTGGCGGACGTCGTCGGCAGTACTTCCACCTAAAGTACGTCGTCATCTTCGGGGTGCCGTCGCTATTCGCATGGATCGATGGTGAATTTATATTTATTTTACTAAAATAATATAATTGAAAAAGCATCTCTTCAAATAGGTATTTTAGTAGGCAGATTTGAATGAGTTTCACACACGAGTAAAAATTCACAGTTGACATTGCTTTAGATTAGTAGTCGAGAATCTCGTTCTCACATCAAACAAACTATTTTAGAATGATCGACAACGAAAGAAAGCTGTTGAAATTGGAGTCCGGATGATTATCAGTTCACGATTTTCTGTAAAGAAAAGTGAAACCGCGAATGTGCTTTTCGAAGATACTTAAAATTTCAAAATCGCTTTGATTGTTAGGTTTCGAATGAGTTTCACGGATACTTGAAAGTACCATCAATCTGCTAAATTCGATCTCATGTATCTACGTGGCTGATTGAAGAAAAACAAGTCAAATAACTAAGTGATTCGCCCGCAGGTCTCACTCTTCCTCCTCCTCCCATCTGCATCTAACGCGTCTCTCGATACTCGCGAATGTGGAGACACTTCGATGCCGGGCTGTACTCATTTCTGAAGGTAGTTTGAAATGACTGGTTGATTCAGTCCGAATCCAGTCCAAAAGATTATTTAATCCATTTAAAGTTCAGAATCAAGTCTACTTTCCACTGCTCACGCATCCCCGACTATCCTCAGGTGAGATTCTCAAGAAAATGATGACTTCTTCACTACGCAACCATTTGCAAGATGATGTTATCCCTAGAATGTTCAATATTGAGTCATCACTGCGCTATATTTTGATATCATAAGTAAAGTTGCCAAATTGAATCAGCATAGTCCCTCTTCACTCTAGCCGACACGAGAGGAAAGGAGAGAACTTGAAACGAGATGGCATCATTCCTACGCAATTCCAGGATTCGGTCTCCCCCTTGCCCTCATCTCAGCATTTTTCGTCGTTGTGGCTTGGCACGGGACACAGAGAAACTACGTCTGTTGGGTGGGTTTATCGTTCGAGCAAGAATCGGTGTTTTTTTCTCGATTTAATGTTTAGTTTTATACACCGCCTTTCCATCGTCGATCCTCGAAGACTGCTTCTTCAACTCTTCAAAAATGAATGAAACACATTCAAATAATCGATATTTGACAACTAAAGTGGTGGTAGAAACAAGTTTAAATTTCGCCCTTCATGTAACCCTCTCCGCTTTCGAGTTGGTCATCGAAAGAGTTGGAGTGTTACTGTGGGACACGAACTCATTCCAGGTTAGAGTCATTATAGAGCCCATTTCCAGCCATTTTTTTCAATTATTCTGAGTTTTACAAGGATAGCCTTTTCGAATAGTATCTCTCTCCATTCATTTGCCACTCAGACGACAGTTTGTGCGAAATGAAAGATGCTACTTCTCCTTCGGAAAACCCTAATGACTGGTGCAAGAAAGTGATTCCAGAAGTTTCGAAGGCGGATGGGCGAATTGTGGCTGCGGAGATTGATCGCATTGCGTATGCTCATGACAGTGATCTCACTATCGCTTACGGCGTTCACTCCTCTATTTTTCAGTGAGTTCACCGATGTGTTTCAGGAAGGTACAACAAAGCTTCCGCAAAGAACAATTCAATTTCGGATAAGTTTCAACTTGTTCCTAAAACATAAAAACAAATTGCGAACAACAGTGGTGCGGACTCGATTTTCTCAAAAAATAAAATCAATACCTGTTCAGTCTGACCTATCGCTTCTTCAATCCGCAGCAAGCCCGGGCAGCACATATCGTTCTGTCGACGGCCCTGCACGTTTGAGTGACGAGGTGGGCAACACAATTTTTTCTCAATAATCTCTCTCCATCCGGCGCAAATTCTCGTATTTTTAGCTTATCAGCGAGCGTATCGAGTAGTGATGACAAGTCGGAACTTGACTCTCCTCATTTCGCGTGCTCTCTCATTTCTCCTCACAGAGCTACTGCTTTCCATTCTCCACTACATGACCAACCTACCGTACTCGATGACGCTGATCGTACTGTATGTATCGATCGACAAGTGATCACGGCAATCCCTCAAATGATGACGTCACGTTCTGACGCTATAAACACACTGGTTCAGGAGTTCACCGAGCAGATTGAACGGCGAATGAAGAGCGATGAGAAGCAGGAATTTGACATGGAGTGAGCTCAAAACACGAATTATTGATTCATATTGATACACAATTCTCATCACGATCATTTTCTATGCGCCCCTCATTTCCTATTAGGGATGAATGAAACTCACTTCATTTTCGCCTCTTTTATTTTTTCGGGCTAGTGGAAACGCGCCTAAACCCGACAAGAATTCCATAGACGGACATCTGGAATTTGCCAAGATGGTTTCTTGTGAAATTATCGCACGACCGTGTGCATGAATTCACCGCTCAATTATTTTCTCTAAACCGCGGAAGGAGTATCAGATTGAATGGATTTGAATGAGTTTCAAATATGATTGAAATTATCTTGATGAAATCGTTTTCATGACGTTGCAGCCGGGTAAAACCAAAAATATTAATAAAAAGGGACTCAACGAATATCTCTCAGATCAAATCTCTTCTTCTCTGCTCGTCTCTCCCTCTGGTCTATCGTCTTTGTCTCGCTCATCCATCTCATACCAGTCCACGCTCTCTTCGCGTCCCCCTTCACGATGATTAGTGGACTCAATGAGAGTACGTCAGAGATCGAGCTTAGGAGATCAAAGATCAAACTTCGGAGACCGTCTATCAAAATCCAGAGATCAAAGATCAAAGTCCAAAGATCAATCTTGAGTGTCCTCGCTCGTGTACGTCGTCGGGCAGTACTTCCACCTCAAGTACGTCGTCATCTTCGGGGTGCCATCGCTGTTTGCGCGGATCGGTGGTCATTTATATATATTTTTATTTTAATAAAATATTATCATTTAAAAAGCATTTTTGAGTTTGTGGATTTGGATAAGTTTCACACACGAATGAAACTGCCTTGGTGAAAAGATTTTGATCCTTGTTTGGAATAGTTTCTAGAAACAAATATATTTTCTAGAAACAAATATATATATATATATATATATATATATATATATATATATATATATATTGTTTGAGAATGATCAATGATGGAATACTAATGAAATTGGGTGTCGGATGTGTCTCACAGCGAATGAATGTAAAATTATTTTTTTCGTTCGCTTGTCAAAGCTGTGTTTCAAATGAGTTTCACGAGAAATTGATATTTCCCTGAGTAAGTTCGATTCAATACCTTCAGCTTAGCCGGTCCAAAAAATTAACAATAAATCACAGAATCGCATGCATTAGTAATGCCGTTTTCTCTTCTTGCTCTCTCCACTCTGCACGCTCTCTTGTCTATAAGGCAGACAAGAGAGTGTGCGGAATGAAGATACCGAAACGTCATCCCAAATAAGGGTATGAAAAAAATTCCCATATGCCATTCCGATCAATTTAGGTTTTCCAGCCTACATATTATGCATGAAAAGGTGGATTTCCGGTACTTCCATGCTGAGCGTTTCTCACAAGGAGCATTGTTTCAGATATCATATCTTCACTATACACATTTTAAAAATCGGATTTTTTTTACACATAACGTATCTTATAGTCATGAATGAATTTGTATATGCTAAAAGTCAAATGGGTTTTTTGTGATTTTAAAATTTTGCAGAAAGTCCCGATTTGGATCGAGAAAAGAGTTTTTTCGTGCATAACTTTTTTCTTTCGAGCTCTCAGGATTTCTAGTATAGAAATTCGGATTTTACGCGTAAAAATACGCCAGAAAAACTACTAGTCATATTTTGAGATAGTGACTTTTTCGACCCCAAAACAGTATGTTACTGTAAGTCCACCAAAGTCGACCCGAGACCTTAGTTAATGGTGGCGTCGATCAGCACTCAAGACCCTTACTTCAAGAAAAAAGTATGGGATGAATTCATTTTTTGGCTATCCGTGAGCCACTGTACAAATGTACCGAAATACCGTGGACGGTCTCTTTTAAAAACACCATCGATGTTAGTCACATCCTACAACGTTCTGTTTTCCGGGCTGTTGTCGAGATTTGGGGAATCTGGTTAACGTATCAGTTTGCAATTTGCCGTTCAATGATTTGATGTATTCACGTCTAGTAATGTTTGTAATCAGTTGGTTTCTTTTCAAGGATCACAATTGTTTTTCCTCGTTGTGGGATTATGTGGTATGTGAAAATGCTCTCTGACTTTCGATGGTTAGTATTTTCACGTGCCATATTTTTCTACTCAGATGTCTTGATCGAGCTTGATTCTTCAAACCATTAGTTGTCATGAAGTGTTTCCCATCACCGCTACCCGGCCACGATTTGGCCACGATTGTTCATCACTCGACAGTTGACGGATTGGCTGTGATACTAAATAGTTTACTGATATTCGCCGTCATTATGAGATCACCCGAGACATTGAAGTTCTAAGGGATATGTCGTTTTGCATCAGAGGTTTCTTGCAGATCATACAAAATATTACTCATTAACTCCGCAGTTATCGATTTGATCTGCTAGCTGTTGCAATCGTTATTGTTATTTTTAACAATTATTATTACACGTTTTTGTGCAAGGATATTAGCGGCACGCCACGTGGTCGCATACATCTACGATGGACCTTGCGTATTCATTTCTGGTAGATGTATTTCTCGATCAATATTGCTTAGCTCGTAATTATCATATCAATCTTCTCTGAAATATCAGATGTTTCGATTTCACATAATATCAAAAAAAGCAAAAATTGCCCCGAAGCTACGCGCCGGGGCTAATTTGTTTTAAACTAAAAACTTTCCAGGATTTGTCTGTCATTGTCTTTACACAATCATGATCGCCAGCTTATCGCAATCGCTATTACAAATCGCAGCTTCATTTGCGTATCGACTTTACGTTCTCGGAAGGTCAGTCTCCGACGCAAAACTCCCAGAAAGACGATAATATGAAATCTGAATACACAACATTCTGAAATTCTCAGGCCATCTCCCAGTAACAAAGCTGTTATGGCAGCTTGCCTGCTTCTATTCATTCCGAATCTGATTATTCTCGTGAGAATTGTATTTATTTGTTTCCGATGAAATAAATCACCTACAGACCACATACATTTTCACGCTGGATGATTCCGAAGACGTCAGAGCAGAAATGAGGATAGTACGGCCCGAATATGCGCTTGATGATTACGTGCTCGAAGGTGAAGCGCCGGTATAAGAGCCGGAAATTGTGAACGAATGATAAAGACTCGTAACAACGATCATATAAAATAGTAAACCATCTATGAACCTCAGGCCATGTCTCCATATTCAAAGTGTTTACACTATTCACTATTCTCGCGATGACCCAGACCAATGGTCCCACACTCGTGCTAATCTTCTTCGTCCGGAAGAAGGTTGGATCTAGAGACTTAATTTTAATCTGCAGCTTATTTGCAGCTACTAGCAAAAATGACGGCTCATTCGGTGCAGATGAGCGGTAGAACAACGCAATTGCACAAAACACTAACCCAGGTTTGCTCCGGGAACGGGATTGGGTAAATAAGTGAATATGCAATTGACGATGTCTTATTGAATTTCACATGCAACATCAGGTACTCACTCTTCAATCGCTTCTGCCGGTCTTCTTCAGCGGAGCAGCGGTCAGCTATTTGCTATGCCAGTTCGACGTCATGTGCTCGGCGGTTCAAGAGCATTTCACGACTGAGGTACTGATGCTGCAAAACTAGGGAAAAGCGCTCACCGATGAGATCCTATTCATCTCATGTTTACCGCTGACCCAAAGCTTCTTCATAGTATTAAGATATCTATTAACGATGATGTTGATATTCATTTTAGTGTGTGGCGATCATTCCGTTGCTATCTCCTGCGATCACGCTATTCTGCATGAAACCTTACAAGAAGTTAGTACATTTTAATGTTATTGTCAATCAAATTTGTGACAGTGGCAAGAATCCATCGTTATTCTCTGTGTTATTTTTTTCGATTGTTTTTTCCAGTTTCGTCTTGAGCCTAGCCCGCTGCGATACTACTGAAACGAAAAGCGCGATGTCAGTAAACTTCCTTTGATAATAAATACACAACAATTACATTTGAGTGAGCCAACAACACGCTCGGGCGATCAGCTGACGAGTGTCTGAGTCCATGTTGGCAAAATGTAGTTGTATATCAATGTTTTCAATCTACCATATGACAGTCTCTATTGATAGTGTTTCAATAAATGTGTTCGAATTTTAATCGCAAAGAAAAAAAAAATCTGAGTCCATGTTGGCAAAATGTAGTTGTATATCAATGTTTTCAATCTACCATATGACAGTCTCTATTGATAGTGTTTCAATAAATGTGTTCGAATTTTAATCGCAAAGCTATTTTCAGTAATTTTAAATATATTTTGTGGAATTGATAAAACGTGATGACGACTTTATCGTTTGTATTATTGCAGTTTCTCAGTCTCACAAGGGAACCGTAAAAGTATCCCCATGGTACCTGTCAAATTCGTTATTACAGGTTGAAAGATCAGGGTATCCTGAACAAAATTTGTTTTCAAAAAATGACTGCAGTTTTTTCATAAACATTTTAAATAGATCATTAAAATTACACGAGATTTGACGTCTCGGTGAATAGTGTTCACGTTCTCAACATCTCTACATGGCAGTAGGTTGCGCGTTAGTCTTACGTTTTCACCCCTATAATAATAGATGGAATCAGTTGGTGCATTCCGTGAACACCAACCTGTAGGAGGAGGAATCCCTCAGTAGCGTCGTGCGGTCGGGAAAGACTCGGAAGAGATACTCGACGCTCGCTGATGTCGGCGTGAAGAAATATATCACGCGTGTCGCCTAAGGGTCGAATAAACCCTGGCAAATTGAAAATTTCGAAAATGGGTTGAAGTCATTTTTGGATAGCCCCCCCTCACAAGATAGCGTCGAGCTTTTTCGCCTAGGGCCGCATTTAACGATCAGGTAGGTCATCAAACTTTTCAAAAGCCGAATAATGCAATTTTCTGACCGATGCCCTGCCGTTCAGAGTGGGCTGGGAGCTTTGTCGTCAACAGAAAAAAATGTGCCTTGGGTCATGGAGAACACGGTCGGGCTATCGGTATTTGCATTTGTATTTTTGTAAATCGATTAAAATTAATTACTTCCACCACAAATCGAGCCCCAAGCTGAATTTAGGCTCATTCGATCAATCTTGCGAAGACGGTTCGAATGATATGCTAGCGGTTTTTCTACCGGGGTGCGAAACTGAGATGATGACACATTTTGCTTTTCCGCGACCTCTCATTTCGCGTCTCTGTCATTGCCCACCCTCTCATTCCGCCTCTCCCGCGCTGCGAGCCGAGTGCAATGGTTCATTAGCACTGCTCCAGTGTTCGTGTGATCAAGTGGGTTGTTCTTTGGGCCATTTAAATTATTTCGACGCTTAAATGCAATAATATTTATCAATTAGTGGATTGTAGGAGATTTCAGATGAAAATCTCCTTTCTATCTTCAACGATGATCTTCTTAATGAACTCGTCTTCGTGAAAACCCAGGATCTCATCCTCTTCATCTTCTCCGTCCTCATCTCCAGCCTCGTTTTCTTCCGATTCCTCCGACTGCTCCACGACCGTCCTCTTCCTTGTTCCTACTCTGGGCGATCGTACACTCGATTTCGCACGAGTGCTGTTGGGCGTCTTGGCTGGTGTCTTCGTGGATTTTGAAACCTTGGCAGTCTTTGCGAGACTCTTCTTTGGACCTGAATTATTACACTTATGTTGACCGGCTATATTACAGTAACCATACCATTAACTCTGGTTTGTTCCAGTCGAGAGAAGATAGCGCTGAGCTGTTTGAATGATGGAACTTGAGAATACACGAACAAATATCAGGTTGAATCATAAGTCCTGTCCAATTTTGGTATTTGTTGTTTGAGAACTTATTTCACGCGTGGATCAAATCACCATGAGCTATCCTCATAGCGTAGTTGAAGAGGATAAGTGACCATCACAGTCATTAGTATGACACATATAGCGGTTGCTTCGTAGGAGATAAATTTAATTTTGAATGAGAGTGAAAATTTTTGAATTTTTTTCGGATTTTTTCCGAATCATTTATATTTCGCTGGGATTTCTCTGCAAAGTTACTAATGCTTTTTCTGAGAAGCTGAATTGTTGGTATCTTTGCTATTGAAAAGACAATGGTGCTCTATCTGTTCTAGAGCAATTTATTGGTCTTCGAAAATGCACATAGGAGAAAAAGTGTTTTTCGCATTTCTCGTTTTTCATTGATCGGCTATATCTGAGAACGTGTACAACAAAGAGGTTTTCGAAGCCCTCATGTGATGTGAAAATCTCAAGGTGGTTGGACAACCATGAAGGACGGGAGAGATCAGGTGTCTTTCAAAAGCGGACAAGACTTATGATTCAACCTAATACTTGTTGGGATCGGTTGGATGCATTGCTTCTTCTAACTGCTTTCTCATGTAGGGAGGTTCTGCTCGTCTTGGGGAATGATTGAGCGCTGAGTGTGGAAGTATGTTTCGGCATGGCTTCAGACGCGGCTCCGTCTCATCGATCCCCGGCTTGCCTTTGCTGATGGAATTTAAAAAATAATATGAGAAAAAAAAAAACCTCTATGAAGGAGAAGGCCATTGTATTAGCCCCATTTGACATGAAAGGTAATTGAATTTCGGGCAGAACAAGGCAAAGAAAGACCAAAATGTAATGAACACTGTTTTATTTTTTTTGCATTTCAAGTGAAAATATTGTGACGGTTTATGAAATGTTAAAATGATCATGAAAAACAACCAACTTGATCACACGAGCACTGTATCAGTGCTAATGAGCCATTGCGCTATGCTCGCAGCGCGGAAGAGCGCGGAATGAGAGGGTGGCAATGACATAGACGCGAAATGAGAGGTCGCGAAAAAGCTAATTGTGCCATCATCTCAGTTCCACACCCCGGTAGAAAAACCGCCAGCATATCATTCGATTCGTCATCGCAAGATTGATCGAATGAGCCTAAATTTAGCTTGGCGCTCGACTTGTGGTTTAAGTTTTTTTAAAATTTTAATCGAGTTACAAAAATGCAAATGCAAATACCGATAGCCCGATTGTACACACGTGTTCTCCATGACCCAATGCACATCCACCTTCCGGGGAAGGTGGCGTATCCTGGCATTGCGAGCAAAGTCAACAACTGAGTGAATTTTGACCCGAGATTATAGATTATGCAAAGATTACAACTCAATAAAAGCGGTGAGATCTCGATTGTGTACATTTATCAAAGTCTCGGGTCAATAAAAGTCCCAGGATCAGCGGTCAAAATTCCCGCTCTATTTTTCTCGGACTTGCTATAATCGAAGGCGTAGATAAAAGAAAAGTAGTAGTTAAGCATCCATAAAGGTCGAAAAGTATAGTGTAGTAAAAAGTATAGAAAAGTTTAAAAAATGGTGTAGTCAAAATTGTTCGTCGATGATGAACAAAACACCATGGATAATGATGATTTGATTCGCAAAATCAAGTCAGTAGGTGTGTTGCACTGTAAATTATTGGAATCACTATCCCATTAAATGCAATTAAGCACGTTGCCGTAGAAAAATAGAGCGGGAATTTTGACCGCTGATCCCGGGACTTTTATTGACCCGAGACTTTGATAAATGTACACAATCGAGATCTCACGGCTTTTATTGAGTTTTAATCTTTGCATAATCTATAATCCCGGGTCAAAATTCACTCAGGTGTTGACTTTGCTCTCAAGGAATACGCCACCTTCCCCGGAAGGTGGATCTCGGGACTTTTATTGACGCGTCTCATCATATCATTAATACATATTTTTTTGTTTGATGCATAACAAATTATACGCTTCCTCACTTTTGTCTTTAACAAATTCGATAACAACGTCTAACAAAAATACAAATTTGTATTGGGGATTTTGCGCTGTTTGGCTAGGAAGATGGCATCATTAGCGATAGACCACCAATAGTAGTAGTACTGATACTTGATTGGCAAATGAAGGATACTTGATGCAGTCTAGAGAGAAAAGAACGGATGCTCCCGTCCGTTCTCTTGCAGACAGATCGGATGCCCCTGATATTGACTCCCCACACAGGGTAAGCGTTGACTGATTGATTGGTTTAAACGAGAGAGAAGCTAGTGTGTCCCCCCAGAGGGTATGTCTATCCAGATTGATCTCTTGTGCAAGGTTGACGCCGTTCAAACAATATGAACCGAAGACATTTCAAGGAAATGAACATAACAGCCGTTAATCTTCCCAAATTTAGCTCTGAATGACAACTCACACGAAAAAAGGTTAAAATTTCGAAATTTCGAAAAAATGAAATCAGCATTTCAAATTTTGATTTTCAAAATTTTAAATAAATAGCACCATCATTGTCAGCGCGAGATTCTGATTCGATTGATATATCACTTTTCCATAACAGAGGAGTATTATAAACAGTTCAAATTTCAAATTTCAATTTAAACTTGATTTCACATTAGATTAAAAAATTAACAAAGATCTCCAGATTCAAAATTATCGAACAGGTTCGTGAAATATATCATTTTGAAGCACGCGATTAGCTTGTTTCAATAGGGGTGCTGTCGCCGTATGATTTTTGGGAATTTAAATTCTCATGCGAACTCGCACTTAAAAGCGGAAGTGCCTTTCGACCCCAGCAAACCATACCATCAGGGGTATCTGATGGCGCTGATTCCGAATCTGACGTTAGTTTTTCTCTATCGTGAACTTTGTTGTCCGACCTCTGGAGGAGCCCCTGTTTACGACCTTGTTGACGAGTGAGAGAGGCGAGGCGAGGGTCTTTCCCTCTGGCAGTTTTGCAGATGGAACTTTTTTGGTGCGAATTTTTGGCAAGAGCTGGCACCTACACATGGAAACCGATCTTTTCGAAAGTAAGCTTATTCGATTCAGCACGGAATTCTGTATCTACGGTATGCCGGTAGGAGCTTGTATTTTCCTCTGAGAGCTTGAATTTCAGAAATAGTGAAAAACTGCCAGAGGGTTCTGAATTTCGCGACTTCAACGGCCAATAGCTCGGTTCGCAGGCGGAATTTCACAATTATGAAAAGCAGCTAGGCGGGCAATCGTATACGCTCTATCGAATAAGCTATAGCACGTGTCTCTACGACTGCTCCGCCGTAACTCAAAAATCCGGAACGCCACGAAACCGACAAAATTCGGAGTCAGCCGGATATACTTCCGGTTGTGCTAGAGACTTGAAAATTCGGATTTAGCACCCTCTAGGCTTCCACCGAGGATCCCCAAACGCTGGATACTTGAATTTGAGTTTGAACGATGGTCGATACCTAGGGTATGTAAAGATACTTTCTGCCCATTAGATTCTCCCAAGCCTGAGCCAAAATTGCCCCGGCACTACGCGCCGGGGCTAATTTTCTCTGTTGACGACCAAGCTCCCAGACCACTCCGAAAGACAGGGCTTCGGTCAGACAATCGCATTTTTCGGCTTTCAAAAAGTTTGATGACCTACCTGATCGTTAAATGCGGCCCTATGCGAAAAAGCTCGACGTTATTTTGTGAGGGACCCTATGGGCTATCCAAAATTGTATAGAAACATATGGGTCAAAATATGTGCCAATCACCCTCTGATTTTGATCGAATCTTAGGCGACACGCGTGATGGAGCTATGACTTTTAACAATATTTCATGATTGATCGACTATTCCGTTTTGTTTCTCATTTCCGAGTTCAATAGTCGGATTTACATAACAGCAAACTTTGTCATCTTTGTTACTACCGTAATGGTAATAGTTTGTGTCATGTTCGAGTGAAACGAATCAAGGCAATAACAGAAACACAGTGACTTGAGAAGGCAATTGTCTGAATGAAAAAAGTGAATGAAAAAGAATGTTTAGTAGAGAATGTAATAATTCCTTCTTCAGCACAATTTCGTATGCTCAGTTCTGTCTATTATCGAGTTAATCGATTTTCGAAATTCGCTGCTTACCGAATATGTTTACTCATATTTTTGCAACTTTCCTTGTTATCTGACGACAAACAAAACTCCATCCGTATTGTACATCATTTCAGCCCTAATTTTTGTTAATGTATTACGACGGATTGATCATTTCTCGTATATATAACGCATTTATCGCGGCTGATGTGGTACTGAGCACACTAACTGTGTTGCTCACGTCCGTTATTCTCTTCGTTTGGATGAGAAACCGAGCGTATTCTGCCTCGTTCTTTGCAATTTACAAAGTTAATAATCGATTTATTCATTTCCACATCTTCGCACACTAAATGTCAGGTCGGTCTGGCCTACGATATAGTGGCTCTATTGAGCGTTCACATGATCGGGGTGATTCTGTCAAGAGGTGGCTTTCTCGATGATGAAACCATGGAATCGCAATTATACCTCAAAGTAACGCTGAGTTGTGAGCTCGGACTGAGCATGAAGTAGATATTCTCACTGAGCTCCGTGGTTATGATCGATTGCAGACATTTTACTTCGTGAACTACTTCACACATACGTGCCAGGGAGCGACAAACCTCCTCCTCGCTCTTAACAGAGCAACAGCCACCCTTTTACCGATCTATCATCACAGGGTGGGACATAGTTAATTTTGAAAATGCATGCGAAATGGTTAGTTATTATTTAAAAATATTTTAAAAATTTTTTAAAGGTTTTAAAAGGTCGCAATTTAAAGGCTGAGAAAATATTAAGTGTTGAAAATGGAGTGTAACAAAGTTTCACACACACTTAGCACTTCGTTGAAATATTTTATTTTTGTCATAATGTTTTCCACAATGGAGTTCCAGAAATTATTGATCATAGATCTATCAGAATGCATCTAAATCCAAAAAAGAAGACTCCGAAAATAGACGAGCGTTCTCGCTGCTTAGCGTTGCCATAATTGTAATGGGATTCGAGGTAGGACTGTTTTCAACCCACGTACGATCTACAAAAATAATTTCAGACAGTTTACTGCATGTTCTATTGTCACTCGTTTGTGTCTCACATCAACTCTAATGTGAGCTGAGACGAATAGCGGGATGAGGACCGAAATAAGTTCCAGAAAGATTTCCGGATATTTTTCGTTGTTTTCTTCGGCATAACTGACCTATATTCGTGTCTACCGTCATATCTGCTGATATTCTTCTTCAAACCAGTACGGGATCAGTGAGAATATCTATCAAACCAATTCGACCTCACAACTGCTTTCCAGGATACTCCGACTTTCAGGAAGATCCAGGCAAAATACTGTGTTTAGCTTGAGCTGATAAAGAATACTTCCCCCACGAAACAATAGCGAATCGACTGATAAAATAAATGTGTAATATTTATTGATTCTCGATAGATAGAACAACTGTGTTGCTAATGGGACAAATATTCGAGATAGTAATTCATGATGTTTACGATGGTCGCTGGTTCCGAAATATTCCATTCTTGTACTTCGCCATTTCAGGATGCTCCCTTCTTGTCGGGAAGGTTTTGGGAATTTTTTAGTTTGGGACGGTTTTGGGACGATGTGTATCACTTATGACAATACTGATCGTTTGAATTACTTTTGATTCAAATGAATTCTTCGTGCAACAAAAGTAATACACACGATGAGAATTGAATCAAAAGTGATACAAAAAACGAGTTTTGAATCAAAAGTGATACAAAAGATGCGATATTAGTGAAAGATGATTCGGAACATTTTTCTGAAGAAACTTCGCAAAGTTTTCCAATTGATAAGCGAGCTATTGTACCACACAGATCATGTAAAAATAAACATCTTCTTTATTGATTTTGACACAATAGATATCCGCGAATGCGGAGGGGGTGTATTATCTGCGTTTAAATAGTTTATTCATCCTCACTGAATGAATACTCGACCCAGGAGGTACAGTGTAGTCACTAATAAGGCTATCCAATTGAATAATTAATCTACGACTATTAGTAAATAGCATTATGTGGACTTTCGGAAGGAGCATATATTTCAATATCAGCCTCAGTGATTCCATTCGTTCTTAACGCTCTCGTTAGCCGGAAGAACAATGCTCTTGCGAGAGCAACGAGAGATGAATGGCGATAACACTTCTCTGAATCATATAATGTGTAATTGAGTGAATTGTTTGCCTTTTCGATGGATTCTCATTTTGGATTAAATTTATAAGAGATTGTTCAATTAGATCATTGCATATTGCGGTAGGACAAAGGTCTTTGAATGACTCACTCTCGATAATTAGGAACGGAAAACATAGTGACGAGCGGGCTTGCGGCTAGGATCATAGAACCGACCTGTATTGGTGACACATTATAACTTCCAGGCCCATTAGACCTTGCCCTCCTTCCCCATGTCGCATCTTTTAATTGTCAATGGTATTTCACCAAGCTTGAAAGATGCGCAGATTCTTCTTTAATTTCAGGTATTCCTGTCTTCTGAGCTCGGTCCATCACGATATCTACCACACACAGTCCAGGCAGCGCAGCTTGAATAATCAGACCCTAAATTCATAATCGAATCACCTGGAAAAGTATGAGAAGTTCGAAATTCGAACTTCGAATACGAAAAAACGTTAACAATCACATGAATTTTTTTTGTTATTAAGATACAGTCCACGGTATTTTCGAAAGGGTCCACGGATGGCCAAATAATCGATACTCCCCATATTTTTTCTTGAAGTAAGTGTCCCGGGTACTTATCGCAGGCACATCTAACTAAGGTCTCAGATCGCTTTTGGTTGAGACAAATATTTCCCCAATTATCGGAGTCGAAAATAAAAGTTTTTCCTAGACATACCCCGTATCGATTTTATGACGTATGTTTACTTTTAGAAACCAAATTTCTATGGTAGAACTCATAAGATTGCAAAAGAATAAAGTTAAGCCCGAAAAACCGTTTTTTGACGTTCAAATTGAGACATTTTTTATCATAACTAATTTTTTAAAAATACAAAATTTGAGTGATTAGCATTTTTGTGTAGTGCATTCCGTAGGGAATCTGGTATTTTTTGTAGAATTTTAAAAATGCGGATACAGTATCGTCCATAAGTCATGGGTCACTTTTTCATTCTTTTATTTATTTATTTATTTATTGATACACCCCAACGGGTGTGACAGCATGTGAAATCACATATACAGATTGAAAGAATAAGAGGGGGTGAGAGAGGGAAAGGAAGAAGGAAAGGAATGGAGATCAAATCGATACCTCAGATATTATTTCAGCACAAATCTAAAGACATACAGTATCATCCATAAGTCATGGGTCACTTTTCATTCTTTCATAACTTTTGCCTCGTATGAGCACACCCACCGAGTGTTAGGGTTATGAGATTGGGATATCACAGAACGCCCTGGTTGTTGCGTAGTGATGAAGCAATTAAGCAATACTTTTTCAAACAATGAAAATTCTCACAAGGATTTTTCCTCAGCCTTCCTACTAATCGTGATAATAGAAGGATTCAATACCTTTTCGATGAAAATATGAACTCATGGGAGGATGCCGTACAGTGGCTTTAGACTGTCTCAAATTAGGGTTCCGAAAAAATGGGTTTCGGTTCATAGACATGCTAGAGACTCGTTTAAAAGCTAAAAATGATCCTCATCACAATTCCTGATGATCCCCAAAGTTTGGTAACGATAGCTCTTAATTTGCCCTGAGGGCACGAAAATAACGAATTTTTCACTTTATCACATAACCCTATTTTGGATGTTTACAGTTCTGAGGGTGATTTTCGTTCATAGGTCATTCCAAGACACAATGGTAGCAAATCCATGGAATATACGATTCCCACATAAGGAGCATAAGGATACCTTTCCCGACCGCGGCAACCTAAAATCCGAGGTCAATCGAATTTCAAAATCGGTTATTTTTCGACATAATGAATGTTAACTTTTTTCATTAATCATATCATGGGCTCTCATATCGAAATTCGGATTCAGCACACAAAGATATTCCAGAAAAAAATTTAGTCAGGAAGTTCTGAGAGAAAATTTTTTTCGACTAATGATGGGGGTATCATGGTAATTTTTTCGGTTGAAAATCGATTGACCTCAGATTTTAGGTTGCCGCGGGCGGTAAAGGTATCCAAATGCTCTAAAAAGTTGGGAATCGTATATTCCATGGATGTGCTACCATCGTGTCTTGGAATGACCTTTTAACGAAAATCACCCTCAGAACTGTAAACATCCAAAATAGGGTTATGTTTTAAAGTGAAAAATTCGTTATTTTCGTGCCCTCAGGGCAAATTAAGAGCTATCGTTACCAAACTTTGGGGATCATCAGGAATTGTGATGAGGATCATTTTTAGCTTTTAAACGAGTCTCTAGCATGTCTATGAACCGAAACCCATTTTTTCGGAACCCTAATTTGAGACAGTCTAAAGCCACTGTACGTCATCCTCCCATGATTGCGTCATCACTACGCAATAACCAGGGAGTTCTGTGATATCCCAATGGCATATCACTAACACTCGGAGGGTGTGCTGTGACATGACCAAGTATGAGCAAGAAATCTCATACGAGTCAAAAGTTATGAAAGAATGAAAAAGTGACCCATGACTTATGGACGATACTGTATGTCTTTAGATTTGGGCTGAAATAATATCTGAGGTATCGATTTGATCAGGCTCATTTCAGGCCGAAAATAGTAGATTTTCAGGCGTTGTTTAACGTGTAGAAACTGATTTTCCATACTAGAGCTCATGCAAATGCGAAAGTAAAAAGTTCTGGTCAAAAAATGAATATGACAGCGATCTTTCGATCCTAAAAATAGACGATGAAGCAAATCGTAACGTAGATTGGAGCATATTAAAGTTCCATTTGCTAATGCAGAACTCGAAAATCCTTTCTGAGAGTCCAGCATGAAGATTCATTATCATTTGGGATTTAAATATCATACTTAGTCTCGATTTTCTCTATTAATCATATGGTTTTTCGAACAAAACTTTTTTCTTTAGCATTTGCATTAGCTCTAGTATGGAAAATCGGTTTCTACGCGTTAAACTACGCCAGATAATCTCCTAGTCTGGTGGTTCTAAAAATATTTTGGGCCTGAAATGAGCCTGATCAAATCGATACATCAGATATTATTTTTATTTCAGCTCAAATCTAGACATATCCGCATTTTTTAAAATTCTACAAAAAATACCAGAGATTCCCTACGGAATGCACCACACAAAAATGCTAATCACTCAAATTTTGTATTAAAAAAAAATTAGTTATGATAAAAAATGTCTCAATTTGAACGTCAAAAAACGGTTTTTCGGGCTTAACTTTTTTCTTTTGCAATCTTATGAGTTCTAGCATAGAATTTCAGTTTCTACAAGTAAACATACGTCAGAAAATCTATACGGGGTATGTTTAGGAAAACTTTTATTTTCGAACCCGATTGGGGAAATATTTTTCTCAACCAAAATTGGGGAAATATTTTTCTCAACCAAAATCGATCTGAGACCTTAGTTAGATGTGTCTGCGATAAGTACTCGGGACCCTTACTTCAAGAAAAAAATATGGGGAATATCTATTGTTTGGCCATCCGTGAACCACGGTACGCATGTACCGAAATACCGTGGACGGTCTCTTAAGACCGGCTCGGTTGTTTTGGAGGTTAGGCCGGACATTTTGCTGAAATTTCTTTCTGATCGGGTCCAAGAAAAAAAAATATCCGGGTCTCAGTCTTCCTGTTATTTGTTGTGAATATTGCCACTAGATGCGGGATTCCAATTTCTACATTCCACTATAGTTCATTCTTCACGAAAACAGATGATTTTTCCACCTTTCATTTTAGGAGACGTTCCACGATATTTTGCACCTACCTCACGGATCACTTTTTTGCAACCTATGCCAATAAGTTCACGGTGAAGTCCCCATACATAGAGCTGATAGATGGCCCAATATGAGATGTTGGGGTGCACCCTCCTAGAAATGCTGTGCATGTCCCAAAAAAAAGTCGAAAATTTCATCCCTCAAAAAAGTACGTTCTCATAGGTGTTTCTGGCATATTTTTCGATAAAAATAACGAAAAACATAGTTTGAAAGCGAACAAACATCGGTAAAGTGTCGAAAAATATAATTTTCGTCATTTTTCGGTCACCATGAAAATTTATTTTATGTCCCAAATTTTATAGCATTTATGAATTCCACCCATTGTGCCCAATTTTCAATTCTCTCAGCCTGACAGCCCGGGTTCCGCAGCTTCCCGCCCGAAGCTCTCACGGAGGCAGACGATAGAACGATATAGAGAGATTTCGAAATTTTGAAACGATACAGTCACTTTTATGTCAGATTTGCTTCTCATTTATCGTTATTAAGTATTTATGTTGATGTTATGGGGTTGTGATATCGATAAAACACCAAAAAAGTGAAAAGTCGAAAATTCACATTTTCGAAATCTCTAAATTTCAAAAATTCATAAGTCATGTTTCTGCGCTTTAAACGTTGTATTTGCAACGGAAAATCACTCGTATATGAGTTACAAACAATATCTGAAAGTTATAGCCTATTTGCGAATATTTTTTTTTAATTGTCATTTTTAGATGGACAAATTATCGAGAATTTTTTCGACCAAAACTTTTTCTCTATAAATCGTCCCAAAAGCTCATATGTTGTTCATAACTCATGTTAGAGTGATTTTCCGTCGAGAATACATCATTTGAAGCTCAGAAACATGACTTATGAATTTTTGAAATTTTGAGGTTTCGAAAAAGTGAATTTTCTTTTCACTTATCACTTTTTTACTTTTTTTCTTTTTTTTCACTACTTTTCACTTTTTTCGTGTTTTATCGATATCACACCCCCATAACATTAACACAAATGCGTAATAATGATAATTGGGATGAAAATATGATCTAAAAGTGACTGTATCGTTTCAAAATTTCGAAATCTCTCGACATTGTTCTATCGTCTGCCTCCGTGAGAGCCTCGGGCGGGAAGCTGCGGAATCCGGTCTGTCAGGCTGAGAGAAGTGAAAATTAGGCACCATGGGTAGTATTTCACGTAGAATCCATAAATGCTATTTATAATTAAAATTTGGGACATGGCGAAAATAAATTTTCAGGGTGACCGAAAAATGACGAAAATTAAATTTTTCGACACTTTACCGATGTTAGTTCGCTTTCAAACTATGTTTTTCGTTATTTTTATCGAGAAATACGCTAGAAACACCTATAAGCACGTACGTTTTTGAGGGATGAAATTTTCGATTTTTTTGGGACATGCACAGCATTTCCAGGAGGGTGCACCTCAACATCTCATATTGGGCCAGCTATCAGCTCTATGTATGGGGACTTCACCTTGAACTTAGGCATAGGTTGCGAAAAAGTCCTCCGTCGACCCCACTCAAAAGCTTCACTAAACCGTGGAACGTCTCTTAGAAATAGAATTTATGTAAAAACCGGTGTTTACCTCGATCTATCGAGTTAACCATGCATTTTAGTGAAAAGATGTTACGAGGAACATTTGGTGACCATTATCCGGGTTTCAGTCTTCCTTTTTTTTCAGGTGGTGCTACTAGATGCGGAATTTTGAGTTCTACATGCTAGTCTAATCCATTTTTTCCCAATCGGCCATATCTAAAAGCAGGAATTAATTTTCGGTTATTTTTTACCTAAAAGTCAGTCTACGATTGAGGTATAAAATATCACTATACATATTTTTCATATACCAGATATTCCCCTTGATATTCCACATCTACTTAGGTCTGAAATTTTTTTTCATAGATTTCAAAAAACACATTTTTCGATTTTTGATGACCCGGCAAAAAAGTGTTTCACTTGGCAGTGGCAAATGAAACCTCAAACAATAGTCCCCATATCGGGGGGTATCCACCACAAAAGTTTGGACCCGATCAGACACAAATTTCAACAAAATGTCCGGCCTCAACGGGCTTCTCCTCGAAAATAACAGAGCCAGTGTCTTAAATCTGGTATGTTTATACCTTCATAATCTCCCTGTGCATGCGCTTGCTCTTCTCGCTCATGGTAAGATTCGAACTGAGCAGTCGATGCACAAGCACAGCAGCGACGATTATGACGACGATGATAGGCAGCACGATCAGACCACGAGCACATGTGCTTGAGCACATAGTACCTTCAATGAACGCTTATCATTCAGAACACATTGTCACAGAACGACGAAATAGCTTGACGTTAAACAAATTATCCTACCGATAGCAGAAACTGAATCCAAGTAATACCGCAGTCTGTGCGAAACAATGCGTTAAAAGCCAAACGAGATGGGCACAGAGCCTTCGCGATCCTGGGAGAGTGTCAGAATCGTTTGTTTGTGTGTGATGTTTCGAGAGCAAATTTTGAACACTGACCAGTACGCCAGAGAGGCCCCTCGCACACAATGCACATGAACCCATTACTCTCCATCATTCTGAGGACAAAATTATCTCTGTAAATAAAAATTTAGAGCCTTAGTGTGCATATCGTAGTTACCGATTCCATGATTGCGGAATTGAGCAAGACAATCGAATACGTTTTGACAATTGAATTTGTTTATTAATTTCAAATCAGTAATCATCAATGACGATGCTTTCATGTGTTTCTGACCGTAATTTCGTGGAAGTTCTCACTGCTATAAGTCGGAACAGTACGGCGTTGGAGAGGTGTGCGATTGCGCAGGTAATTTTACATTTTTTGCGAGATGAGAGAGTACTGCATCTTGAAAATGAAAAAAAGTCAAGATACTATGATAATAATCACCGAAAAGTGTTGGCTAACTCTTTGAAGACTGTATGATAGATTTCATGAATTTGAAGAACATTAACATAAACGAATGTGGCCTAATATTCAGAAATGTCGAATTGCAGTTAACACATTCGTGCATTCCCGAACAGTACCCGGACATTCACAATGTGCACGAATTTCGCACGGGTTTATAACACATTAAATCAACTACATGATTTATTTTTCGTTATGTTTACCGCTCGGTGTTCAATTTAATCAAAGGGAATAAGTTGTTCCTCGTATTGTAAATATCACCTGGCTAGTTGATGCTTAGTTCCATTGTGTCCAGTCCTAATGACAAAACATCGCGAAATAATCTCATCGCATTCTCCCGAATGATACCCCTTAGTCTTCTCATTCAAATGTTTTTTTGGAATCGTCTCTAGCACTTCTCAGACCGTGTGAGGTGTCTCAATCAAATCGATAGTGGGCCGACGGTAAGTCGTAGAGGGCAACTGTCATCAGCTTTAGAATGCGAAACTATCAATTCTTTTATTTTGCGATGCAATTAATTTACATTTCGAGCTCATAAAGCACGGTTGAAAGGCTGGCTTTTCTTCAAAAAAAATACAACCCTTTCTGGTCAAGACAACATCAACGACGTCTGAACAGTCGTACATGAAATCCGTCCACGGGCTTCATAATGAGCTGAAAATGCGAGAAATTATCCAATTGGCGCGGTCTCACCGCCATACCTCAGGAAGGAATCGATTGCTGGGGAATGGCTCCGCACTCTACTGTCTTCTCCTCGGCAATAGCGAACTTCTGGCCTGCAAATTGGAGATGACGAAATGACTGGTCATACCAGCTTCGACTGGGACTTCACCGTTGAAAATTCCTGGCTGATGCCGGGTTCAAATCGGCGTGAAAAAACAGTTTTGTCATCACTACAGTCAATTATATTTAATGACAATACATTCGCGAATATTTGCAATGGTCTTTCAAATTAGAACAGCGTCAACAACTAATTTTCTTACCGATACAATTCCGCGGTCCAGCACTGAAGGGTATGTACGCGTACGGATCACGAGCCGAAACCTAAATAGGAAATATTGAACTCCCGTGTTTCCGTATGTGCTCAAAGCGCTTCGCAGCGACGGGACTGTCTTATTGCATAATAATTAACATAGTATTTTCAATTCAGACCTAGTAGTGAACGAGTAGGTGAAATGTTACGCACCTTCTCGGGCAGGAAGTGGTCCGGATAGAACTCTTCGGGACGCTCCCAATTATCCGGATCACGATGACTGATCCAGGGAGCCACGGTGACCGCCAAGTTCTTGGGCAGTATCACGTCGTCTGATTTCAGATGGTTCTCAGATGGAATGCAATGCATAATTCACAAGCACCTTTGTACATATTTGCAAATTAATTGCGAATTTTCGTTTTTTTCATCGGGAATAATAAAGAGAAATAAATTCTCACTAACCGACTTCGAGGTCGTGTGAAAGTACGCGAGAGAAAAATGGCACTGACGGCATCAATCTGCAAACGCAAATGGCGTTTTCGTTCCAATAAGTGAATCGACTTAGCATAATCGTTATTGATTTATAATCGTCACCTGAGTGACTCCTTGATGCATCTCTCCAGAAAGGGCAGTCGTCGTAGATCGGCCTCCGTCGGATCTCTCATCTCAGCCAAACAGACTATCGATTTCCTCGTGCAGTAGTTTCTGAAGATATACAACGGATTAATTCTACCCCCGCCCCCAAAAAATCACTACAAAGATATGAGAATAATTACATAGCCAATGTTCTACTGTGCTATAGCTTTGCATGAGTGCTCTATGCAAGCTACTGATTGCTTGCACCGACCTGATGCTCTGGGTACTGTCCGAGAAACCAAATAGTGAAGCCCATTGCGGAACCCGTCGTGTCGTGACCTGCATTTGAACTGGATTAGGAGTATGCAATTACCTTTGCGCCGGTCAGAGCGGTCGATAATGAGGAGAAGCACTTCTCGAGGCGCATGTTCGCATTTTATGATCTAGTACTTTCTTGTATTGAGAGACGGAATAAGACTTCGCAAACTGTTTACTCAACGGACCCTCGAACATGAAGGTGTCCACTTCCTCTCTAATGTCCTCATCGGTGAGGTTGTTGGCCGCTTGTTGACGGAGGAGCATGTCAATGAAGACACTCATCTTACTTACAACCTGTGAACGTCGAATCTGCTTTAAAAAAAAAGCTGAGCTGTTGTCAGCGATCTCAAGATATGGAAGGTGTCGTGCGACAAACTGCTTCAAGCTAAGATAAATAATATATATGTTATGGTAAGGCCTGTCGTGTGAAGACAGTGAGTTTGATTTTAGTCTGCAATTACATGTTGCGTTTTGTCGTCGTTCTCTCCGAGCAGACCATTATCTTCCATCTGTCGACGCCGGTCGCGAATTATCTGACGATAATTTGTGAAGCTATAGAAATAAATAAATAAATAAAATAAAAATAAATAAAATAAGCTTCGAAGCGCTCGTATGTAATTCCGTGGCACCTCCATTATTAATTGCGTTGCTTGGTGTGTGTTAGTTTTGCATAGAAATAAATGAAATTGTTGCTGTCAACTTTCGTATGAGAATATAGAGACCCGAGTTCGAAAATATATATTCCGAAAATGAGTGCACCTTCAGCGTGAATTCGTGCGCTTGTTTCACGAGTCGATCGAACTGGAATCCATACCATAGCCCGTACCAAATCGGCTGGATCCAGAAGAATGGCATCATGACAAATTACGAAACTTTCGTAATCGTCATAACAATTCAGATGCGGTCTCTCAATGCTCATTGCTCACAATACGTTTTCGATTGCTCAAACATTAACTCGCTAACAGTATTTTCAGTTCAACTCACATAATTTTCTCGAACATTCGCTTCGTAATGGTGACTACTCCCTCGCAATACTCGGCGCTCTCACCCGTCTGCGTGTTCAACCGCGTATCCATTGCCGTTTCTGGAAGAATATAGGGCTCTGTTCCAATATTGGGGGCCTTTGAAAAAATTAGGGTCTGAAAAAAAAGATTAGAGTCCGAAAAAAAAAGAATAGAGTCCGAAAAAAAAGATTAGGTTCCGAAAAAAAAAGTTAGGGTCCAAAAAAAGATTAGGGTCCGAGGAATAAAATTTACAACCCGAAAATAAAATTAGGGTCCGAAAAAAAGAGTGCTGGCCATCGCTACGTCGGCTTACTTCCGATGAGAAATTGTGAGTTGTGATGGCAAATTGGAACCAGTCTCTCCTCATTTTTTATGCTCTCTCGACAGTCAGAGAAACGAGAGAACTCGTCAAATGTTCTCCCACCGGCTCTTCACTACCGAGTGGCTGCTATCCATTCTCCACTACATGACCTACCTACCGTACCCGATGACGCTGATCGTACTGTATGAGGTATCGATCGACAAGTGGCCCTTGTAATTCGCCATTGCCTAATGATGACGTCTTCGGTCCACTACAGTATCTGTGATTGCCTAATCATGATGCAAGTAAATATCTGATTCAGGAGTTCACAGAACATGTGGACCGACGGTAGAAGAGCGATGAGAAGCAGGAGTTTGACTTGAAGTAAGTCAAAATGGACAGCCTAGGGTGTACGCATTATCAGAAACACCTAAACATGTGGCAATCAGATTTCTCTTCATTAGACAACATTGATGTATTTTTGCACGAAGTAGACTGGCAATATCGAATCTCGCTTGAATCATGAACAGATGCATTCGCAATGAAACTCAATTGAATTCACCCCAAATTTCTCTCTCCACTCTGCATACTCTGTATTTTTCTACTAAAATTCCCGAAAGCATGCAGCTTAGAGAGCCCGAAGCGACATTATGTTTCTTCTTTAGATGAAATCTCTTCTTCGGCACTCGTCTCTCCCTCTGGGTTCTCGTCTTCGAATCGCTCATAGATCTCATACCAGTCCACGCTCTCTTCGCGTCCCCCTTCACGACGATTAGTGGACTGAATGGATATGAAAGTAGGTCAGAGATTAGGAGATCAAAGTCGAAACAACAAAGATCAAAAATCAATCTTGAGTATCTTCTCTCGCGTACGTCGTCGGGCAGTACTTCCACGAATGAGTTTCACACATGAGTGAAAATTCATTGATGAAATTGTTCTCGATTGGTCCTGGGAATCTGTTCGTAAAACCAACAAACAATTTTAAAAGGATCGATGATAAATTACTACTGTTGAAATTGGGTGTCGGATGTGTCTCATTTTCATGTTAATCTGTAAAGGAAGAGTGAACGGTTGTTAATTTATTTCCCATCTGATTTTGAAAGCTAGGTTTCAAATGAGTTTCACGAATGATTGAAATATCCCCGAGTAAGTTCGATTCAATAACGTGGTGATAGCGGGTGCAAAACAATCAACAATCAAATCGATAGCATTTAGCAAAGCCGTTGTCTCTTCTTGCTCTCTCCACTCTGCACGCTCTCTTGTCTGTAAGGCGGACAAGAGAGAGTGCGGAATGAAGAGAGCAGAGTACCGAAGGGCATCCCAGGTAATATGCAAAAAAAATCCGTAACTTATAATTTCCTATACTTTCTCGCCTTTCTGACCGATAGAATGAGGATTGTGGGTTATTTTTGCATCTCAAACCCGCAGGTCCCCGCCCTCCTCCACCTCCCATCTGCATCTCTCGCATCTACTCGCGAATTTGGAGACACTTTTTGGAGACGCCGGGTTGTACTCGTCCCTCAAGGTTGTTGGATTGATTGTTTTGATAAGTCTAAATCCAGTCCAAAATAAATCAATTCAGAACCAAGTCTACGTGCCCCTGCTTACGCATTCTCGACTATGCTCAGGTGAGTTTCACAAAATAATAATGATGTCATCACTACGCAAACACAGGTTATATGAAGTTTCCCTGTGCACTATTTTGTCGTCATCATTAGCATTGCCGAATTGTATGGTGCTTTTTCCATTCTGCATAGTTTCTCTTCACTCAAGCTGATTAGAGATGATTGGATAGAATCACAATTGAGATGGCATCATCCCTACGCAATTCCAGGATTCGGTCGCCCCCTTGCCTACATCTCAGAATTTCTCGTTGTTGTGGCCTGGCGCGGGACGCAGAGGCCTTACGTCTGTTGGGTGAGTTGATTGAATTTGAGGACTTGATCGCGCTGAATGGAATGGGAGAGTGGAAAAATAATGGGGAATGAAGAGGAATGACCGTTCATTGAAAATAGTTCGGTGTTTTTTTCGAATTATGTATTTTTGAACACGATAAGAATTCCACCTACAATCCCAGAAGACTTTTTCTTGATCTATTTAGAAATGAATGAAACATACTCAAATAATCTTCATTCAATAAATGAAGTTTTGTTCCTAGGAAATTCCTATGGTCATCGAACGAGTGGGAGTGTTGCTCTGGGACACGAACTCATTCCAGGTTAGAGCTATTCCAATTCATTCCAAATGAATGAAAGCCGTTTTCTGTTGTCTTTCTCAACTCTTACACCTTTGCCAGTCAAACAGGCGAAAGTGTGGGTTAAACGGAGGACAATGCCCAAATTATTGCTTCAATAAAGTGATTCCAGAAGATTCGAGGGCGGATGGGCGAATTGTGGCTGCGGAGATTGATCGCATTGACTATGCTCATGACGGTAAGAAAGCCGTTTTTCAAAGTAAAATTGAATCATTTACCTTACCGCACATCCTACCGTATTCTCGATTGCATTAAAAATGGTTATTCCCGGCATCTTCGGAGTCTTCTTTTTCCTGGCCAACGAGTCGGAGAGACTATTTTTGTCAAGGTACGTCAGGGCAGAAATATCCCAGAATCGGTTGTGTTTTATTCTTCATTCTTAGGCCTGAGACCCGCGTATCAATCAGTGTTGTGTTTTCGTCTTTGGAAATTTTTTTTTACAAAATCTGTACGATATCATCGCGATTCGTACGGTTATTCCTGATATGTTCACTTAAATCCGACTCCAATTCTCACTGTATTGCATCATTCCAGGTGCTCAACAACGGCATCATCGGGCTTCTGAAAGCGGACGTCGCTGTTGTCGATGGGTACGAACTTGAAACGATAAAATTGGTCATCCTTCCATTTGAACACAGCCTTTGCTGCAAAAAAAGTGATTGAGGCCATGCCAAATCCAACCCGATCAACTCCAATTTTCAGAGTACCAACCGCCGGTCTGGTCTTCCTCAATCTCCTCGTGCTCGGCTACTTCTTCAATCACTGCTGCCTCGAACTCGAGTACCGTAATCGAAAGGCGCCCGAGCCACACCACAAGAGAGAATAACCAACTGACTTTATTACATATTGCCGTGCAAGCATTCCTAGAAGGATTTCGTGTATTTCAGAACGCCTCATTTCTTTTCTCGGACTAGTGGAAACGCGCCAAACCCGATAAGAATCCCACAGATTGGCATCTCGCATCTGTCAGGATGCTTTCTTGTTCAATTATCGCATGACCGTTTGCGTGAATACGTAACTAAATGATTTTGCTCTAAAGCTTTGGAGGAATATCAGAATGAATGGATTCGAATGAGTTTCACAGACGATTGAAATTCTCCTGATGAAATCCTTTTCGGTTTGAGCGGTGAAAACTTTTGCAAAAAAACAAAAATGTAAAAAAAAAATACCCAGCGATTATCTTTCAGATCGAATCTCTTCTATTCGTTCTGGTTCATCTTCTTGCTAGTAAAATCACGAAATAATATGGAGCTTAAAGAGCTCTGAAATCCAAAATGGCCTCCCTAATGCCATTCTTACAGATCGAATCTTTTCTTCTGCACTCGTCTCTCTCTCTCTGGGCAATCGTCTTCGAATCGCTCATCCATCTCATACCAGCCCACGCTCTCTTCGCTTCCCCCTTCACGATGATTAGTGGAATGAATGGATATGAAAGTGAGTCAGAGATCAAGATCTAGCTTAGGATATCAAAGATCAAACTACAAAGATCAAAGATCAATCTAATCTTAATTGGAATTGCATTGAATCTTCGGAGATCAGCTATCAAAATCAAGAGATCAAAGATCAATGTTGAGTGTCCTCGCTCGCGTACGTCGTCGGGCATACTTCCACCTCAAATACGTCGTCATCTTCGGGTGCCGTCGCAGTTTGCGAGGATCGATGGTCATTTCATGTTTATTTAAAGGGATCCAGTGGCCTCAAACTTTTATTTTTTATTATTGCTGATATTTTGAAAATCCACAGACATGACTGATCCAAAATCATCATAAAAATCTAAAATTAAATTAAAATATACTCGATTTTTAAGAGACCGGCTCGGTTATTTTGGACCACCCCCCGGAACCGTTCCTCTTGCAATGGAAATCCCGAGCCCATACATAGGTTTTAGGTGGGTCTTGGGCCCATATTTGACAAACGGTCACTTATTTGTCACTTAAGGTAAAATGTTCGAAAAATCATATTTTCTCAATCGATCGGGATAGACTCAATTTCTCTTTCGCATTACTGCCCGGATGCGTGCCCGGATGCTCTAAAAAATTTTAAACTTTTTCATGACCCCGGGTTCATGGTCATTTTTGGGCCAAAAAGTCGAAATCTCAGAATTATCTGACTATAGGTGATTTCGACGTATTTTTATGCGGGAAACTCGAATTTCTATACTAGAGCTGACGAAAGTGCGAAAGAAAAAAGATATGCCCGAAAACTATAAAATTTTTAATTTTTCGATCCCCGCATAAAAATACGTCGAAAGCACCTATAGTCAGATAATTCTGAGATTTCGACTTTTTGGCCCAAAAATGACCATGAACCCGGGGTCATGAAAAAGTTTAAAAAATTTTAGAGCATCCGGGCACCCCTAAAGTAATGCGAAAGAGAAATTGAGTCTATCCCGATCGATTGAGAAAATATGATTTTTTCTGACTATAATTTTTTCTGTACTATTTTTGCGCGTAGGTTATGAATCTTGATGTTAGAATGTATGAAAACATGAAAGAAAAATCTTCTGATCTAAAAATCATCAAAATCGAGCATTTTTTGGATTTCAGGTAATTTTTCAAAAATATATATTTCTCAATGGATCTGATTTTTAGTGGATCTGATGCGGAATTGGTGTGCTTACAAAACCTATATAGTGTGGTCTGGAAGTTTTGGCGAAAGTGAGCAACTTGGTCCGAAAAACTGAAATTGTATATGCAAAAAGTGACTTTCATAATGAGAATCAATCAATTAGATAAGATATTTTAGAGCCTCCGGGCACCCCTAAAGTTACGCAAAAGAGAAATTGAGTCTGTCTCGATCGATTGAGAAAATATGATTTTTTGACCATTTTACCTTGTACAAGCCCCGTCCACCACCACAGAGTGATGGTCCAGAACTTGATCTGTTTCTGAAGCATATCCCAATCCGAACTGGTTCGTGCGCCGAACTCGTTCGAGCGTCCACTCGACGTGAGCGGTTCCTCTCCACTTCTCTCTGATAGAAAATGGAGAGGGGGTCTATCCCTCTAGTTCCCCTCGTCTATTCCACCAACTCAACAAGATCGGAATCTCCATCCAAGCCGGACTGGTCACCGTGTGATGGGTATGACCTACTAAGATGTTTGGCCTCTCAGATCCTAGGCTCGATGACTCTCGTTCTGAGATAGATCATTCGAGTCTGGAGGGCACGAGCTCAAAGAAGAAACTAGAACACGCATGGACTAACGTCTACCAGTGAGAATCTTCTACGAGCAATGCGATCCAAAGCCCTAACCTACTCGGAGGATCGGAACACTTTCTCCAGCGATTGATTCGGCCTGTGATAAGGAAAGAAGACCGATCCCTCGACCCCGATCCAGACACAATGGCTATGTTGAAACGAGAAGAACGACCCCAATCTGATTCCCCATTTTGATCAGCGCCCAGAAAGCGACACTGATAAATTCTGATTCTGATTCTGATTCTGACCTTGTAAACCACCTTTCTCCGTCCGCCGAGGCTGGAATGACAAATAAGTGACCGTTTGTCAAATATGGGGCCAAGACCCACCTAACACCAGTGTATGGGCTCGGGATTCCCATTGCTAGAGGAACGGTTCCGGGCAGGGTCCAAAATGCTCCAAAATAACGGAGCCGGTCTCTTAAATAGAAAATCTTAAATTAAAAAATTGAGTGAATTTGAACCACCCGGTGTGGTTACGGTACATTGGCGACATTCATGCCTTGCCGATTTGCCGGTCACATTTTCCGGTTTTGCTTCTTTTTTCTCTTTGTTTTTAGCGTTTCCTTCTGTTTATTTATTCCTTGACGATTTCGCTTATTTATTTCTTATCAGAGTCTCTCCTTGGGTCCACTACGATGGCGCGAGCCTACAATTTCAAGAAAATCTGCGTGGTGCCGACTGCGGCGGTGAGTCGAAGTTTCTTCTATTTTTCTTCGATTTGTTTCTCGTATCTGTGGTTCTTATACTTTATCTTTTGCTCTTTTCAGGAGCTGAAGGAGATCGCCCTCACCAAGACGCAGAGAAAGACGCCCACCGTCGTCCATCGGTTCGTGTTTTTACTTCCTCCAATAGCATTGACATTTGTGACGAAATGCGGACTTGTACTTCTCCTAGTATTAATTTCTCGCTCGTTTTTATGTGATATGTTATTACTATCGCGTAGCTACGCTTGCGTTAAATCGTTTCCTCACCACATCACTGTTACTTGCTTGCCTGGTCACTCGATTACGCCCGTATTTGCTAGGTGGCGCGTTCCGAATCGCCGCCAGCCCAGAAGCTCCACGACTCCTCCTCTTCTACCTCCGGCTCCGGCTCGGCCAGCAGCAGCAGCTCCAAGGGTAAGCGCGCTGTACTCAGTATTGCCGGTAATTTCGAAAATAGCTTTTTCCTGCTGAACTGTACCAATTTTGCTCAAATTTTCAATTTTTGGCCAGATTTACCTATTTCATCGAGTGTTTGCAATTTAAAAATTTAAATATTTAATTATATAATTAATATAATCATAAACGATCGTCGGCGATGGCGCTCGCCTCGTCGCGACGACAGAAGGGCGCGTCACAGGGACGAGAGGAGGCGCGATGATAGGTTTGTCTGCGCGTCCTTGTCTTGTCTTCCTTTCACAATTGTTTCGAAATCAGATATAAAACGGGTGTAATATGTCTAATGCGATGTTCGTGATGTTGGTGGTCATGTGTATATCAAATTAATCATTTTTATATAATATAAATAATAGTTGATGCTATTTAGTCGTTGCTATCCGCCACCTCGACGTGAACGAAGCTTCCCATCGCATCGCTCGCGATCGCCCAGGTTCGTTATAACATGAATGATATTGTTGATAGAACAATCGGCGCTGACTATATTATGTGAAACCCATTTTGGAAGTGAAATTATGGCGGTGAAACCTACAATTCGCTGGAAATGTAAACTGCAACATACCGGTGTATATTTTGAGTCTTATTGTCTTATTTAGCCAACTCGGCTTCATTTTTATTGCGTACTCGAAGTCAGACTGATGTTTTAGATTTTATTCAAATAATTAAATAAATATTTTAGAAGAGAGCGCTCGCCCCGGCGTGATCGATCGTCGAGGAGAGACAGAGGAAGCGACGGGGGCAGAAGGGATCGATCGAGTGACAGGTGCGGTAGAGAACAGCCTTACCAATTGTCCCACCTCTATTCACGGTAGATCAAGGATGCTCTATCGATTGGACATGCTATTTCAATGGGAATCCACTCCAATTGGTATCGCACCAGACTCTCGTTTCTAAGCTGGTGCGGTACTAGTAAAATAGTGACTGTAACACTGAACTTCCTGGATGGGATGTTTAGTTAATTTGGCGATATGTTGGATGAAAGATTATTCGATAAGCACCATTTATATACGAGAGACAACTGTTATGTAATAGACGGTGGCTCTCTTCCAGTAGGTTATCATCCGACCTAGTGCCATTAAATTGAAATCATCACAATATCTAACTAAATATAATTGCAGAGATAGCCGCCGGTCACCACACGCAACGAGTGCGGAGATGGATACAGTCTGTCGAGGAGAGGTACAGTAACTTGACGTTCCGTGGATAAAAATTTTGTGAGGCTTACAGAATAAAGGGTCACTAATCGCTAGGGGGGAGGGGGTTGGTCCTTTCAATCTGTATGATGCCTCAGTTAATACGATGTGCTTAGTAATCCCCTCAATAAATATTTTGTTTTCAGTGAATAGAGTATCACTCGCGTGCGGCCTTCAAGAGTGGCCTCTATAAGAGGACAAGTGTGGATGGGCGAGAGATGAAGATTTCCTCTGGGGAAAGGCCAAACTGATCTACTGCGATTAATTGTTTCTAAATTTTTTATCTACATCTTATACATGTAGTATGCTTATGTAAATACCTGACCTCCCTCGAATGAGTGTCTGATAGGGATGACTTTCGGAGAATATTTCGGAGAAAGAGAATATATCTAGAGATTTCACTGCATCTCAGACGTAATCTGGTTATTGCGTCGTGGCGAATAAATAAATTTGAGGACAGCCCAGTGTCTCTCCGATGAAGAATCGCCCTTCTTCGTTCACTGCAGAGACAGAGGTGAGAGATGGGTTTCATCCATTCCTTGAATGGGAATGGTGTCAATGGTGATTTTATAAGACAGTCTGACTCAAATAGCGGCGGACAAGGGGGGTGGGGGAGAACAGGAGAGGCGTTCTCCAACTGACTTGTGAGTTGAGCTGTGGTTGGGAGCAGTTGGATGAGTCGGTGGGGAGGAGAGGGGAGGGGGGGAAGATCATATGGTTACGGTAACAGGGAGGGAGGTAGTGAGAGGGTAGGTCAAGGGAGTTAAGGGGAGGCAGATCACAAGATTACTGTAGGGAGAGGGAAAGAGAGGAGAGTGGGTGAGGATGTAGGTAAAAGGGCTAAAGTAAGAGGAGGGGGAGACAGGGGGAGGGTACTGTGGGTTCTAGGGATACTGTAACAGGAAGGGGAGTTGCCCGCTATCGATCGACATTCCTCTGATTACGGTGTTCGTTGTAGGACCGGCGCGTCTGGATCGGGCGATTGTGTCTGCAGGAAATGCTGCTGCCATGGAACAACAGGTTAAAGGAAAGGAGATATACGGTACGGTAGTATTACGGTAGTATACTTTCAAAAAGATATGGTAGATATCGATTAAAATAATAATGTAGTGATTACAAAGTGATTTCAGAATTCGAACGAGCAATCGGAGACGTTTAATGCGACTGAGAATCTGAAGAAGTGGAGAAAATGGAGAAGAAGAAGTTGTACAACTTCTGATGAGACAAGGAGAAGAATAATGATTTTTATTCATTTTCCCTATAATATGTCCGTGTTAATTATATACTGGACTGCTCATATAAATTGAAAATAACTGTATTTGTTGTAAAGTATAGTACTCGTGAGAATAAATATTTTCGTACATTACTGAAGTATCAATAAAACAACGAACCCGAGAGCGAATCTTGGTGGGTCGAGGCATGAGCAGACCATCGTGCTCGTCTTCGATCGGTAGACCAGTCATGTTATCGAGTAGGGTACCGTCTACCGTTCCACCTGGCTATCTACCGTATCCCACGATCGTTCCCGCTGTAATAGATAGATTAACCTAGTAGTATGATAAGTTCTCTTCTCTCTTTCTTGTCTATTAATTAGCTATGTTATCGTGTCTCTTTCCTAGCCTCTTCAGGGCGAATTTATCTGTGATATCAGCCTCCTCAGGGCATTCCTCAGGTCTATGAAAGTAGTGGTGCCTACTTCTTGGCTGCGATCTTGTCTCCGAAGAGTGGGCGGTAGTTCAGGAGGGAGACGACGCGGAATAGGGAGGATGAAAAACTAGCAATTAGAGCTAAAACTCAAAAGAGCGATCAGCAACAGGACGACGTACGTAATTTAGTTCAAAATATAAATAGAATATAAATGTATTTATACACGCGCATAAATCAAACGATAGAGACTCACATCGATGACATGGCATCCTCCTTGTAGTGGTTGAAATGGCGGTAGCAGAGGAATGCCCGTTTATCGGCCCGTTGAAGACTTTAATTTTAATAAAATTTAAAAAATCATTTTTGAGCGAGTGAATTTGGATAAGTTTCACACACGAATGAAACTATCTTGATGAAATCAATTTCGATTCTTGCTTGTAGCCGTTGAAACAGAAACAAACAATTTTAAAAAAAAAGATCAATGATAAAATAATACTGTCGAGATTGGGTGTCGGATGTGTCTCATCTTTTCCATAAGGGTGAAAAAAATCGATGAAATTGTTCAATCGCTTTTGATTGTTACGTTTGAAATGTGCTTCACGAGCAATTGAAATTTCCCAGAGTAAGTTCGATTCAATCTCTTGAACTTAGCCTTTAAAAAAAATCAACATTCAGTCACAGAATCGCCTGCATTAGCAAAGGTGTTTTCTCTTCTTGCTCTCTCCACTCTGCACCCTCTCTTGTCTGTAAGGCACACAAGAGAGTGTGCGGAATGAAGCAAGCGGAAACGTCATCCCTAACAGGGGTGTGCAAAAAATTTCCCGCAATCCTTATTTATTATGCTTTCTCGTCTCGCTGACCTGACAAAATCAGGAGTGCGGGAAAATTTTACACATCTCTAATCCCAAACCCGCAGGTTTCTGCCCCCCCCTCCCATCTGCATCTCTCGCGAAAAATGGTTACTGTGAGGTAGTGAGTTGAACGGACGTCCGGCAATGGGAGGGGTGCATGTTGCCCGAAATTAGCTCTCTCCTTTCTGCACAATATTATCGCTCTCAAACACACGATAAAAGAGCACAGAGTGGAGAGTGATTCCACGAGATCTGGTACTATTTAGTAATGCTTTCTATGAATTGCGGTAATTTTTGTAATTAATATTTTCCCATTTCGCGTCTGATCCTCGAACTCTGGCTATTCATATCTTTAGGAGTGAATGAAACTCATTCGAATTATCTTCTATCAATAACTGAAGTTGTAGGCAGAAAATTCTAACGATCTATTTAATTCAAAATCATCTCGTTTTCCAGGTGACCCTCTCCGCCTTCGAGTTGGTCATCGAGCGAGTGTGATTGTTGATATGGGACACAAACAGCCATTCCAACTCATTCCAAATGAGTGAAAGCCATCTTTCTTGTTGTCTATCTCACGAATTTGCCAGTCAAACATACGAAAGTTTGTGCAAAATAAAAGATGCTACTTCTCCCTCGGAAACCCCTTATGATTGGTGCAGGAAAGTTATTCCAGAAGATTTGAGGGCGGATGGGCGAATTGTGGCTGCGGAGATTGATCGCATTGAGTATGCTCATGAAGGTAAGAAAAATGTTTTTGGAAGTACAATCGATCATTTCACCCTACCGTACACTCTACCGTATTGCAGTCAAAATGCTCAGGTTATTCCCGGCATCTTCGGAGTCTTCTTTTTCCTGGACAACGAGAGAGTCGGAGAGATTATTGTCGTGAAGGTACGTCAGGGCAGGAATAGCCCAGAATCGGTTGTGTTTCATTCTTCATTCTTAGGCCTGAGACCGGCGTATCAATCGGTTTCTTTTTGGACTTTTTTGAGGAAAAAAACAAACAAAAAATTCGTGATATGCTCGGTGTTCACTTTCAAATTCGATTTCAATTTCTACTGTATCGCATCATTCCAGGTGCTCCTCAACGGCATCGCCGAGTTTCTGAAGGCGGACGTCGCTGTTGTCGATGGGTACGGACTTTAATCGATAGGCATCCTTCAATCTTAATACAGCCTTTGCTGCAAAACAGAGATTAAGACCATTTTAAATCCAACCCGATCAACTCCAATTTTCAGAGTGCCAACCGCCGGTCTGGTTTTCCTCAATCTCATCGTGCTCGGCTACTTCTTCAATAACTGCTGCCTCCAACTCGAGTACTGTAATCGAAAGGCGCCAGAGCCACACCACAAGAGAGAATAGCCAACTGACTTTATTCGACTGTGCCCAAGTCAGGAAGTTGCAATCAAAGTAGGTAAATGTCGAAGAAGGATGAGACGGACACACCACAGAAGAAAGATCAAAGATCACTGTAGATAGAAGCCAATCGATTTCATTCAAAATCAATTCTTCCCCTCAGATACATCTCCCCTCTCTTCAAGCAGATCAAGTGTTATTTGCACGTTGCAGTTCAAGAAAACAATCTTTATTATGACCACTAATCGATACAACACTCTCACTCTATTTCACTATTTCACAGGTTAATACAAGTGCGTGATCTACTGGGTCGTATCATCGTAGATGTCGTCGCTCTCGGCGCTGACGTCGTCGACCTTCTCCTTCTCGACGATGACGTCATTCTCCTCCTGCTTCTGCTCCTGAATCAATAGATTATTATTGCCAAGTGATGCCGCAACCACGTCCCCATCTGTTCCGCATCATACCCTAGTCTCATGCGTAAAGTACCGTAGGCTACAGTATCCTATCGTATTCTACCATACCCTTCAGTATCCTACAGTAACCAACAGTAGCCTACTGTACCTTGTCTTATCATACAGTATCCTACTGTACTCTATACTGTAACCAATTATCTCTACCGTATCCTCACTGGATCCTACAGTATCGAACTACAGTATCCTACCGTACCCCTCTCACCTCCTTCTCCTCCTCCTCTTCCTTGGCCGCCAACTCGGGACTATTCAGCACCAGCTGCGGCTTAGGCGTCGAGAATCGGCACGTTTTCGCCGCGAATTCCACCCTGAGAATTCCACCATGGTGTCTGACTGGCATGCCGACGCAGGCAGGTTCGACTCCCGCCCGTAGGTGATGTTTTGCAAGAGGTAGAGAAAGGCGCGCGCCCCAACCACTAGTCTCCGTCAAGCGTTGATCTTTGATCTTTGATCGCTGACGAAGACTGAAGCTCTATTGCCAAATTGCCTTGGAATGCTTTCTCTTTTGGTCACAGTGTGAAGATACATTCAACTATGTTTCAGTCTCAATTCAGCAGAATGGGAAATGTACGAGCTACGATTCTGGTGAGGTTCCCGGTTGATAAAACAACAACATTGACTAATTGTGAAGATCCTAAGAGATAACGATATTACAATGCCCCTGATTGCCAGTGAACAGATATAGTGGGCAAGACGAGAAGATTACGCAAGTTCAAAGAGCTATTAGGAAAAACTAAGATCGGTATGATACCATCCCTATTTCACTCACTTCGCCTGTGCGTCGGGCGACGTCGACGCGACGTAGCG
This sequence comes from Pristionchus entomophagus, assembly GCA_036245825.1. Classification (NCBI taxonomy): domain Eukaryota; kingdom Metazoa; phylum Nematoda; class Chromadorea; order Rhabditida; family Neodiplogasteridae; genus Pristionchus; species Pristionchus entomophagus. Next base: position 47,057,055 of record BTSX01000004.1, on the reverse strand, counting down.
GCGACGCGGAGACGCGGGGTCGTCCGCGATCGGCACGCCGAGTCGCGGCGAGTCGGCAGGCAGCGCGTCCGTGTCGCGCGCCGGCGGTGTCACCGCGGACGGAGGCGCCTGAGATCAAAGATCAAAGATCAGATATCCTAGAGATCAAAGATCAAAGATCAGATACCCTAGAGATCAAAGATCAGAAGTCAACGATCAAAGATCAAAGGCATCAGAGATCAAAGATCAAAGATTAAAAACTCACCCTTCTGCTCGGGTCCGCGAACTTTCTGTACAACAGACAAATGGCGACGAATGCGGCCACCTGGAAGGGATTAGTTAGTCATGATGCAATGATGATCAAGGAATTGAAGGTACTGTAGTTACATTAGTTCAATGGAAGATGAAGTCATCACAAAACAATCGCTCTGTTACGAAATCACTCAGGCGCTGCTCATTAGAGATGATGCAATATTGCATTGTGTTTTATTATCTACTACTCTCCATTCTGCGCTAACTCTAATAAACGGCAGAACTTGCAGAAGAGAGAGAGCTGGAAAACAAATGGAATAGTAATGACGCAATTCCGCTCACCCCGGCCGCCGCAACCACCCAGGCGATCGTGTAGAGCACGTTGCGATTCTGCTTCTCCTTGTTCGCCTGGAATTGGGTAAGGATGATGCAATCATCGAGTTCAGTTAGAGGAGTGAACTGGAAGGGTCAAATGCATGAAAATCTCAAGAATTCGATTGAGTTTCATCGTCTATTCATCAATCCCTCCGAAAGTCCTGCGTCGATTGCACTTGCTTCTGTATTATAAAACAAACGAAATGGACCAATGGTGAAAGAACTGTCCTAAGCGCAACGTTCCTACGATACATTATTTAGATGATAACTCTCTTGAATGTCTAAAGTATGCTGAAACATCTCGATGACGCCACCCGAGGCAAAAGATCAAAGATCAAAAATTAAAGATCAATGATCACCGTTCCTCACCTCGACATCAATCACTTCGTGCGTCACCTTCGAGATGTCGTAGTGCTCGGCCCTGGAATGGATCGATTACGGTGGTTGAATCAGTCCAAGATTGCGTCATCTCTAGACAATTCATTATAAGAATCCGACTGTGTTTCAATGCCCATTCATCAGTAGTTGACACAAGCGAGTTACGGTTTGTTTTCTTTTGAACAAAACTCTCTAACACCAACTTGATAATCTCCAAATGACGTCATCGCAAGTCAATCGTTCCATTTCGTCATCCCTACCCAATCTGCTCACCTCGTCACTTCGGGCATCTTCTTCAGGGAGGCAGTCAGCTGGTGCACGATTTCGGCGACGGAGGAGTTCAGCTGAGAGAATGAGTATTGGCGACGTTTGAGAAACGTCGGACCACACCACACTACGACTACAGTACACTAGGTCGTATACGACGACCTCTGAGAGACCTTGGACGTGCCCACCATGCAATATTTTCAATTAGACGACCTTTGGGAAACGTGGGAAGATACCACACTATGGCTACAGTATGCCTCCTACCGTACACTCACCGTTCTCACTATCGTCATCGCCTCGTCCTTGCCGGCGTTGAAGTAGTCCTGTAAGAATTTCGTCATTACTATATAATTTATTGATTCCATCATCACTATGTAATGACGTCACCAGCGTGATCGTTTAGACAATGTGCCGTTAGTTCCCAGATCGAATAACATCTCTCTCCAGTGTGCACTATCTCTCGTCTGTCAGACCTTCGAAAGAGTGAGCGGAATCGAGAAACCCAGAAGCGACATGACATCATCACTAGGCAATTCCCTCGTCGATGACGTCATCATCATCATCATCATCACCATCCTCATCTACCGTACCTGCAGATCGGGCGGAAGCAGCGAGAGGTCGGGCACGCGACTGGCCATGATCGACTCGATGAACTGCAAAGTGAGTTTATTTTTTATTTTATTTCGAAAATTCGAATGAGTTTCATCGTTCATTAGTAAGTCTCAGATGTTCTCTGTATGTCCAAAATAACAATCACTAATGATGTGATGTTAGAAACGCTCTGAGTGCTATACGCCTGATTTCCTAGTGATGACGACATATATTTATCAGGTCGGTCAGAAAGTTTCTTTCTTTTTTTACGCTCATCGATTCTGACCTATATTATTCTTGTTGTTTGATCGATCAGCATATGGCTTTACATAATCAATGAGGGCATTGTTGCTCTTTTTAGCGCACATTATATCAGGGCTGAACAATCAGTATGAGGGACACAAAGTCAAGCTAAATTCACAGTGGTTCACCATGAATCGCATCTGTATCTCAACGCAGTGCACAGTGGAAAGAAGTAATAGGGCCCAACCAGTGTCACATTTATAAAGTACGATGATTGATGATTACCATTAAGTTATTGCGAGGAAATTATCGCAGCATGCTTAATAGAAAAGCGCTTGTGAAGATGCAACAGACGGTTCTGGAAATCTCGAAAAACGGTTTCCATCACACAGCTGTCGAGTCGATAGATCTTCAAATGTCAAGTCAGGTGCATATCAAAGTACAATACCTAGTGAGTCCCCAATACAAATTGAGAGAGGATCCCATTATCCAGAAATTAGCTGAATTTTCTTGAACTTTGATATCGATAATTGAAGATTGAAAAAAAGACATATAGCTGCGTCCCTTTTTGTATAGAGTCAGAAGGGCGGTTATTTCGATGCTAAAAGAATAAGCAACTCTTGTTCTATCGCTGTTTTCTTGGGTAGAACTTGGCGTTCGCTATTTTCTGTAATGGGAGGTCGTGACGGTATACACCGAAAATCATGTTTTATTGCAATTTCCGCTTCAAAATTCATTTTCCCTTCTTCCACACGAGGCCGGTTCAATTCACACATACTACGATATTGCCCCAGGACACCCCTAACTTATGGCATATTGGCGATTTAAACAAGCACAATTGTCGAGCTAAAATTATCAACAAAAAAAAAGAAAGAAACTTTCTGACCGACCTAATACTACAATATCCCTCATAGAGTCGAAAATGTTCAAGGGCCATTATCTTGCCGATGTAGAGAATCAACTATGTTTCAAAGTCTATTCATTAATCGCTGATTCACGCGAGAGGCGATAGTTGCGTCTTACACATGCCTAGAAAAACAACATTTCCTATTGATGATGTCATCACATGATTACCCACTGATGACGCAATTGCGCATCTCAGGCAAGGATCAACTGCCCTAGTGAGAAAGCGATCCGCACACTACAACCTTTAGGAAACGTCGACCAGACCGCACCACGTGCCTACCGTATACTTCAGGCCACCATGCGACGCCGTTTCCGAAACGTCTCCTAGGCCACACCACGCGCCTGCAGCATGCCTCAGGCCACTACACGACGACCTTTCCGAAACGTCGCCTCGACCATACCACGCGCCTACCGTATACCTCAGGCGGGATGCGTCCGATGTCGTAGCCGGGCGGCAGCAGCTGCACCATCCCGCCCAGCGCGGAGAGCGTCTCGGGCAGCGGCGAAGCCGTGTCCGCGTCGGCGAGCGCGTGCGACGGCAACTGCAAGCAGGACGACGTTTGAGAAACGTCGGCGTGCACCACACCACGGCTACCGTCGTACAGTCTAAGAGGGATACATCCCTTGGGTGGGAAGGTATCACACCACGCCAGATTGTGTGCACGACGACGTTTAGAAAACGTCGGCGTAACATGTCACACCACGACAACAGTATACCTGCTTGGTGTAGTACTCCCGGATCTTGGCCGTCTCGGCGGCGGTGAGGCCGGGCAGCGTCTTGCCTGAGAAGGGAAGAATTGGGATTACGATATTCGGAAACGTCGGCGGAGCCACACCACGCCATGACCACCGTAATCGCACCTCGCGTACCTTGCAGTGAGGTCATCACCATCTCCATCGGCACCTTGCTGAGTGGGGGCAGGATCTGGAATGATTTAAGAATGGATTGGATTGCATTGGGAATGGATAGGGTATGATGAAATAAGTTTCCGATTTCATGAATTCGATTTAGTTTCAACGAGTATTCATCAGTTCTTGATAAATAGTTCTGCAATTTTGCTCTCAGTATGTGTTTTTCCAAAACTCTATAACTCGTGGAAACATGATCGGCTAAGAATGAAAAAAAATCCTAATGATGACGAAATTCGAAATTTGCTAGTGATGATGCTTTTCCGTTACCTAATGATGACGCAACCTCTCTGACCTTCTCCAGACTCTCCACTTTCTCGCCTCGCAGCAGTCGATCGGCTGTCTCGCTCATGCGCTTGAGATGCTCGCGCACTACCCGATCCAGCTCCGCCCGATCGATGCCTGATAGCTGAGATCCGAGGGGGTACGGTAGTTGAAGGGTACGGTATCCGAGGGGTACGGTAGTCGTGGAGGTATGGTTTCGATTGGTACGGTAATCGCGGTATCTCAGTAATCGAATGGGGGATGCGGCAGACTAGTGGTGCAATAATCAAAGGATACGGATATCCGAGGAGGAACGCTAATTGGGCGCCACTGACGTGGTGCCGAGTATAGGCGCGTACAAGGGGCTGAGCAAACATCAGCAGCGTGGCGCAGTGGAAGCGTGCTGGGCCCATAACCCAGAGGTCGGTGGATCGAAACCACTCGCTGCTAGCTCCTTTTGCCCGAGTTTTCGCACGAACCCATTCCAATTGTAGCAGCGAAAGGCGTAAGCTCCGCCTCCTTTTGGGCCCGCCCTTTTTGGCTCCGCGCCTTCTTCTGACTCCGCCCACTCCTCCTCACCTGGAATCTCGCCGCCGTTGAGGACGTGTGTGATTAAATTGGACGGCATGGAAGTGATGTCCAAGGACGAGAGATTCACCTTGTCCGCCTGAATTGGATGAAATTTGATCAAATACAGTCCAAATCTATCCCAAACTGAACGAGGGAACCCGGAAAGCGAGGGAAGTAGAGTGGGATACTGCGTTTCCTCAGCATCAGCAGCGTGGCGCAGTGGAAGCGTGCTGGGCCCATAACCCTAGGTCGGTGTATCGAAACCACTCGCTGCTATCTCTTTTGCGGCATTTTATTTTCCCACTATTTCTATTCATCATTACATCTCAATTTCGCCAAGCAACGAGGTAGATTTCCCTTTTTGGATCAAAACAATTTCCCTTCGAGTGCTACTTTTATCTACAGCATGTTGTGAAATACTGTAGGTTACGGTAATCAACCGCATTTCCTTGAAAGCAGTCACCAACCAGGTTCGATCTACCGTAACCCGATACCGTATATCCTTGAGTGCGGTACCCTATCGTATCCCTACCGTACCCTTATACCGTACCTTTATACCGTACGTACCGTACCCTACCGTATCCTACCGTACCCTACCGTAACCCCAGTACCGTACCTCCTTGAGGGCGGTGGCGCTCCTGGCCAGGTGCGGGATGCTGTCGATGAGCTGCTCGACGTCGGCGGCCACCGGCTGGCCGCCCGTGGCGAAGCGCACCAGCGGACCCGAGAACTGCTGCAGAGAGGGGAAGTTGATCTTTGATCTTTAACCATGTATGGCTCTAGTGCAATAGCGGATCCGAGAACTGCGGGAAGATATGGGAAGTTTATCTTTGGTTTTTCAAAGTTTAAGTGTGAGGATTAAGAAGCCAATTATTGGAAATGCAAGTAAAACCAAAGGATAGCTCAGAATCAGAACCAGGACGGTAAGGGAAACAGTTATGATGTGCCTGGAACCCCCTAGAAGGGTGATCTATGACCGATGGTTGTTGATCTTTGATCTTTCGCTAATGCTCAACCTATTGTCATCGAAATTCGTTGTTTTCCGACAGCGAAAAGTGTCAACGACATTATCAGAGTCTAACGCAAGCCAGTAAAATAGAGTCGATGAAACTCATCTCAATCACTCGCCTCTCACACTAGAGTTTGAAGTCTCTTCATTTTACACACTCTCTTACCGGTCAGATTGACGAGAGAGTGTGGGAAATTAAGAGATTGCGACCCGTATTTCGAACTCTATCTCACACCATTCAAGAGAGTGATTGAGATAAGTTTCAGCGACCATATTTGACTAGCTCGAATATGATTCCGGTAATAGTCGCACTTCTGGCAGTATGAAAACAAAATATTTCGATAAGGAGGCTTGGTCGTATCTACTCCTTCCATACATTATCCTGCGATAGACTACCGTACCCCTACCGTATCCCACCGTATCCCTACCGTACCCTACCGTACCACCACCGTACTTCGATGGCGGACACGGCCTCTCGCGACTGCGTGGGATGGCGGTCGAGGGCGCGCAGCGAGGACGGAAATGACCGGGCGAGACCTGACCCATTATCGATTTATCGATTTTTACCTTACTCCTCAATGCTACTGTAATAGGATTGAGGAGTACGGTATCGATTGGTATCGAGCGACGAGATATCGATTGATTGATTGTTGAGACTACAGTACTCATACTGTAATTGATTGATAAGACCTAAGATATCGATTGATGAGTGCTACCGTACTCCTCAATCATACCGTAATCGATCGATTAGAGCCACCGTATCCCTCACTACAGTACTCTACCGTTCTCTGAATCTGAACACTGCTCTCACCATGGATCGTAGATCAGATTCCTATGGAGTCTAAATATCAAAGATTAAAGAGCAAACTGACTGGCCAGCCAGGGCACGGCGTGCGCGTCGGCGCCGCCGAGGCCGCCGATGCCGCCTCCGTCCATCGCGCGCATCTGCAGCTGCTGCAGCTGCTGCGGCAGGAAGAGCGAGGCGAGAGGGAGGGGGTGGGCTGCGGAGATCAAAGATCAACGAGTGACTGGAGAGGGAGGCTGTCGGCTTTGGTGAGATGACATGGGGATGTGAGTGATGCGACAAATGAGGAGACAAGGGAAGGATACAAGGGATGGAGCTAGCTAGAGCTAGCGCAGGGATGACGCAATATCAGCAATAGTGGCGTCGCATGAAATACGCTCTCTAGTCTGCACACTAGGGATGTCGTTTCGGTTTCGGTACTACCGAAATTTTGACTATGATTTTCGGTACTACCGAAAAAAAAGTCTAAGTTTTCGGTAGTACCGAAATTCCTGTACAATTTTCGGTAGTACCGAATATTTCGGTAGTGATTCGGTAGTGAGCCCATAACTCGCTTCAAATTCATCGGTGAACCTTGGGAGAAGTGTCAGTCCACCTCCCATGTAAAGTTTTACAAATTTTGAGATTTCATAATCATTATGAAATCGTCACGTTTTCGCTCATAACTCGCTTCAAAAACATCGGAGAGACTTGGGAAAGGTACACAACGACTTTCCATGCAAAGATTTACAAATTTAAAATTTCGTCATCACTATGTAATTTTCATATTTTCGCTCATATCTCGCTTCAAACTCAACCGAAACCGAAACGACATCCCTACTGCATACTGACCTTTGGGATTCTCAGAATGGAGAAAATCAATCCTAACTTAGCCCCTATTATGAACCAAAGAGTAGTGACAAGACAATAATGTTGCCAAATCGGAACCGACTCTCCCAATTACGCAACGTCGCTCTCCGGTTAGAGAAACGAGAGATAACGCGAAAAGGAGAGAGCCCTGTTCCATTTTGACATCACTAATGTCTATTATGAACCTAAGAGGCGTTGACAAGGCAGTACCTGCAGCAGGCTGCGTCGGAACGAGCGTCGCGGCTGCTGCTGCAGGTGCTGCAGCGGACGGGCTGGCGGCTGCAAAGTGCGGACATTATGGATATTGCCCTCTCCATTCTGCACACACTCACTCTTTCTGGTCTGACTGACAGGAAAGCGTGAGCCAGTAAACACTTGTGATTCGCTAGACCAAAGGTTTCTCTCTAGAATCCCACTCGATCTCCCTAAGTGTGAGGACTAGAAACACTCTGCCTATTTCGAGAGTTCAATTGAGTTTCAGCAGCAATTTATCAGTCAACGATACGAGCGAGTTGTGATTCCATTCCTGCCTCCGTCCGAAACAAAACAACATTTCCTATGTTTTGAGACCCTCGCTAACTCCACTACGGTAATTGAGGGGTACGGTATCCGGGGTGAGGTGTGACCGACGTTTACTAAACGTCGTCGTGCACACAATCTGAAGAAGGCGTGGGCACTAGAGTCTCCTACTCTGCACACTCTCGTCGGTCAGAGCGACGAGGGAATTTGCAGAATGGAGAGATAGCAGACTAGTAACGACAAATCGTCGATCGATTCTCGTCAATTCGCGTGTTCTCTCGCTTCTCTAACCGACGAGAGATCACGCAAAATGAGGAGAGTTGATGCCGATTTGTCATCACTAGAGCAGACTCACTTGTGGTCGCGAGCGTCGGCTCGGCTGCTGCTGCAGCGGTCGCAGCGAGGAGGAGCTGCAGCCAGAAGAGAGGCGGCGGCCGCATACTGTAACGGAGGGGTACGGTAGGTGAGAAGAGTACGGTAATCGATCGGGTACGGTAACAGACAGGCGCGTAATAGAAATGTAGTAGGTGGTACGGTAAGCGAGAGGAGTACGGTAATTGATCGAGAGGAGTACGGTAAGTGAGTGAGGGTACGGTAATAGGCAGTCGTATAGAGGACGGGGTGAGGTAATCGATAAATTGGAGCGGCATAGGAATGACGCAATTGGGGAGGGAAGCGAGTCAGATCAGTAGGCACTGATTCGAAGCGGGACCGGGGATCAGTTACGGTAACACGACTGAGGTACTGTATCGGAAAGGCAAGGGAATCGAACGGCAACGGAAATCAGGGAAAGGACGAGCAAAATAACATGCGGCGTGCACTCGCAAAGGGCCGAGAAGGGAGGAGAGAGGAGGGAAGGGAGGAGGCCCAGCCGATCGATAGCCTGACCTGGGCGAGACAGAGGTAGATCAAGGGAGGGAAGAACGTAGTTTGCTCGGCAGCGCCGGGTCACGAGCAGACTAGAGTGAGGGATCGTTTGAAAGCCATTTTAGACTCGGAATGGCGAGCCTCAGAATCCACGGACGTCGTCAACGTTGAAGATTCTGACCTTGATTGACCAATAATTGAGAAAAGTTGTTTTTGTTTTGATCGAACACGGAATACGGAAAAATCGGTGCTCTTTCGTAAGAGAGATTGATAAGTTGCTGTTGAAACACAATTGAATTCTCGAAATCGTTGTCACATTTTGTGAGTAAAAGCCCCTTTTGTAATCAGTTCCACTCGCAAGGGCCTAGAAGGGAAGAGAGAGGAGGGAAGAGAGGAGGAGCAGCCGATCGATAGTGTGACCTGGCAGAGGCAGAGGTAGATCAAGGGAGGGGAGGGGGTAGTTTGCTCTCGTCCGGTCGGGGTAACGAGCAGACTAGAGCGAGTCATCGATTGAAAGCCATGTTAGACGTGGAATGACGAGCCTCAGAATCCACGGACGTCGTCAACGATGAAGATTATGACCTTGAATGACAAATAATTGAGAAAAGTTGTTTTTTGTTTTGTTTCGAAACTCCCACAATGAAATTGCGGCTCTTTTGTATCAGAGATTGATAAGTTGCTGTTGAAACACAATTGAATTCTCGAAATATCGAAAATAGGAAAATATGATCCAGGATTGTTCTCATTTATTTATTGCTGAGCGGTTCCAGAGGATATCCTCCCCACCCCTCCAATGAATCGTGAATTTGGATAAGAACTAGTGATGCCAAAACACAGCAGGGCTCCCTTCTTTTCGCGTTATCTCTCATTTCTCTGACTGGAGAGAGAGATTGCGAAATCGAGAGAGAGAGTCCTATCCGATTTGACATCACTACATAGAACCTAACCAATCAATTCTAGTCAACCCGTGTCCCCCGCCGTATTACTCGCTCGAATATATTTGATGTAATTTCTGATAAAGATAAAGTGGCTTCATTCTTAGAATAAGTTATTTACGAAAAAAAAGAGAGAAAGCGGTACGTTCGATCGATAATGGCGGGGTGAGAGGGACCGGTACTGAAGAGAACCGATAGACACGGGGAGAAGTGGAGAGGAGGCATCGAAAGGCAACGATAATCAGTTTACGATAAATGCTCGTCAGATGCAGTAAAAATAAGTGGTGGGAATTAGGAGTGAAATAGGTTGCTTCCCTATTAGAAGATAGAAAATGAAGGATGAGGAAGAGGGATTCAGCGTTATTTCGTAATGAAATTAGGCAAAATGCGATATCGAGGGGATTTGTTCTTTTAGCTCATTCCGAGAGCGGAAGTGATCTTTGATCTCCTGCTATTGATTTTCGCGCGACGCGGGAGAGTTTGACGCGCGTCCGCGTCCCCCGCGGCCTGACGCGTTGGAAGCGCTGAAAATGGGATTGATTCAATCTTTTTTCTACAAAATGATTGCCAAATATCAATTAATTCCATTTGCATTGCCAGTGAAACTCAATCGAGACTATGAATCGATTCTCGGCTCGAGAGAGAAAGATGAACATTCTGCATACACCTGCTCCCTCGTCTGTCAGAGACACGAGATAGCATGTGTGAGAGAGAGATTCCGATTTGGCATCACTACTAATGTTGACGACTCTCCTCATTTTCTCTCTCACCGTTCATACTCTCTCACCGACCAGAAAATCAAGAGAACGCGCGAAATGAAGACAGTCAATCGTTGAAAAGCCTCCTCACTATAGGCGCGTCGCTTCTACTCTTCTAGCTGGTCGGCGGTCAGCTTCTTTACTGTAAAAAATATTTTTTTAAAAGTAAATATTCTTAATACGAAGGGGGAACCTCCTTATCATTGTTCAAAGAAGTGTTTCAAAGAGGAATAGTTGGTGTGAAACACATCGAAAACAGTGAAACTTCTTTCATTTTTTTTCAGTGAGTTTCGTTGTGTTTCGCGCAGAGTATTAGCGCTCTAGACTCTTTCAGAGATAGTAATTTCCTCTTTCGCTCTCGAAAAAAAAATTTAATTGGTGGTTGAGGGATCAATGGTTCTTCCTCCTTCACAGGCTCCGGTTCCGGATGGGTGACAATAGCGCAAACGACATTTGCGCAACTCGACCAAACCAACGACGTTACCGCACCCTAAATTTATATTTTAAAAAACTTATATTTATTTAAATATTCAATTATCTCGCCGATCGTCGTTATCACAGTGAAGGTGAAGAGAAAAGCGTCCACAAACGACCAGGGAACGTCCTGAAATGGGAAACGGAGTGAAAAAACGAGCGGTTTGTTTTAAAGGACCGTCAAAGTCACTGCGTCTTACAACGAAATCAGAGTGCAATGATGACAATATACTGTGGTTTCAGTTCGTGATAATTTGCAATCGCGAACTGAATTACAGTGCTAAATGCAGTAGTGCCGCCAACTCTCGCCGTCGCGAGCTGACTCTCCCTGTTTTGCTTTCATTTTCTTAATTATTTGATATGTAATTGCTCCATATTTGTTACCTTTCGACGCTCCTATATCCCCTCTATCTATTTCATCGATGTGACGCGTATAGATCATGTTTGTGATCGAGTCGTGACCAAAGCCTCGTTTGTTCCGCCTTGTTCCTACGCGTTTGGAAGTTCTCTACTTTCTAATGAGTGAGTAAATAAGAGATGAAGTGTGTATCTAGTAAGCGAAACCGATATCACCCCTTTGCCACTGTATGTTCGTGGTCCAAAGTCTTATGATCGCGTCGCACCTTATTGCTTGTTTTTCACCATTCGCAGCTATTTCTTCCAGGGAGACGCAAGATCTGGGAGGAGAAGCAAGCCCAGAAGCCGGTACTGGAGCAGGGCATCAAAAGAAAAGGTAGTTCTTCTTCCCTTATATTTATCTGCGTTACCTGAAGCAGTCATAGGCGTTATAACTTTGTGAACTTGTGGAAGAGAAGCGGTAAATGCTTATACTTGTTAGGTAATCTTTATTTATCGTAATGTACCCTTTGTTTAGATAAAATTTCGTTGATGGAGACAAGGCCCCCGAAGCCACCAATGTGATGGGACCAGGAGCGGAGGTGCAGGGATCTCGCGATTATAACATTCTGATCCGCCGTCGTACTACTCGTCGCCAGTCGCGTCCCGACGGAGAAAAGAGTCAGTTATATTCGTTCTTACAAAGCGTTTCCAAAAATGTGAACATTATGAATATTCTATATTTTTGCACTCGATGAATATCAAACCAAATCGTACGATTGAATGCTTATCGCTGTTGGCTATTTGACCCCCGTAGCATACGCCGTTACTATCTTGATAAATGTGCGTGTGTTACGAAGGTCGAATAGCCAACATTAATGCTTATTTTGTTAATCTTTGTGGTTTTCCCGAAAACTGTATAGACGTATAAAACAGCGCACGTGGATTACGGTATGTCCTTAATAAAATATTTCAAAATACTGTAATCCAAGTGCCGATACCAAGCACAGTTCAAAGATGTTATTGCTATTGGGTTATTTGCTATGAGAAGAAAGTTGACCGAGACTCTAATGAGGATGATTTTTAGGAGACGCCAGTCCGTTGTCGCGTCGAGCGACGAGAAGGAAGCTACGAACAAAATAAAGAGAGGACCCTCCAAACCAATGAGTAGTCAGTGATCTTCTCAGTGAATTTTACTTAGCTATCTCCGCTTGTATAGATTGCCCCAATTGTATACACTCAGAGATTGTGTACTTGTTAGTTTTTTATGTTTGCTTGTAATGGATGTATTGATAATAAAGCAAAGCCACCAATGCTAATGTATGTTGTTCAGCAGATATTTCACCAATGACATATTTGCACCGATATTGTTTGAGTGAACACTTTGATATGATTAAAAATACGGGATACGAGGGCTTGCCTCATTCCATTTCTATTATCAAGTGATCCTCACTGAAACTGAAGAATCGTATACTGTTGATTGACATTGATTTGTTGAAATTGAAATCTAAATATTGATTTTGATTGATTTATTTTGCCGTTTAGTTACTCGAGAAGTACTGCGAAAAATACTGCAAAAAT